>QVRM01002867.1:0-512349 GCA_003439945.1 Dermanyssus gallinae
AATTAAAAGGGCTCGTAGTCGGCAGTTGTAGAAGCCGTGCATCAACCTCGGTGTGGCGTGTTGTCACCTATTACATTTTGAGGCTCCCACAAGTCTCTGCCAAACTCACGCCAAATGTAGTGTTCCAGGGTGATTTCGTTGGGTGATTCAGCGCATTCGTCGCAATGCTTCAGCCGATGAGACACCAGTCATAGAGATCCCAATGGTCCTAGTAGCGGATGTCACGTACTTAGCGCATTATCATTGGCATTAACGGCACCGTCACTTCTCGCTATTCTTCTCGCCAACGATCAACCCGCGACGAGTGTTGCCGGCTCGGGCACTGCGTCAAAGTTAGCCACGATTAGTGAAAACTACAGCATTGGTCTACAGTAACTAAAACAGTAGAAGCAATGCAGAAAATCATAATCTATATAGAGCGAGCCCAATTACTATGACGAGACAAGCACTAATTGTAAGGCCATGAATCACAGACGCAGAATGGGCACGTGAAAATCCACATCCACAATGCTCTAAAGCAGTCACGATAGCAATGAGCTAGATAACAATCTATATGCAATATTTATCACCACGACGTTTGAAACACTATACAGCAGTATAATCACGCCATCATAAGGCCTACCATGCCTATCACACTTTACACCAATAACGATCACACTGCCTGGTCGCTTACATGCCTCAGCAACACTCGTATACCTCACACACTGTTTTTTCCGTATACAACCCAGCAGAATCTGACGTACAGTACCGACTGTGCAACACCGTCACAACAATTTATTACGTATTGTACGTATTTAGCTGACCTTGTAGATATTCTACGCAGTATTCTTGCATTGACCTCTAGGCTCGTGGCTCGCGCCTATCTGTTTACCTGTTTCCGTGCGCTAACGTTGTAAGTGACTAAAACAGCATTTTAGATATGACGAAAAAGATTGCCTCTGCTAAGTGTTACAGTCGTTCTCTTTACTTCCGTTTAAAGCTCCGGAATGGAAATGTGGATGCATGTAAATTCACGGATCGAAGGACACCTTTTCTATTTAGCAGTGCAAATTTGCATTTTTTAATTTTGAAAATGAAAGAAATTGCAAGCTTCGATAAGTTAGGGGCGTCACCAGCAAGATTCCAAATGCAGCGAAAAAAAATCTGAGTGTTTTAAGTCTGGCGCATTGTCGTGGTGGAGAAAACCATCGTCTAAGAAACGTTTTAAAGCTCTTGCTCGTGAGCGTATGGGCAACTTTTGAGAGACATTCTGCAGCGTACCAATCGTTCGTCCCTGTATTGTCTTGTTTCAGGTCGATCATCGCCACAGTTTCACTCCTGGAGAAGAAGATGGCGCCCATAACTTTGCCAACCGACGATTGACGCTTACTTTTTGTGGGAGAAAGCGCTAACCACTGCTTTGGGACTTGAGTGAAGGGTCAAACAAATCTATCCTAGTCTCATCACCTGTGACGAGACTCGGGAACAAGGAAGATAGCTCTGTGACACATCGCGAAGTATCGGCCGAGCAGATTTTCGGTAAGTCCGATGATTTTATGGAGAGATTTTGGCATCCAAGCTCAACGTTTCCTCTAGTAATACAGGTGTTTCTTTCCAAGCATATTTTTTTATCCGTTTGCTATTTTGGATTTCCCTCACGAGATTTGTCGTACATATTATTGATATGTCCATTTCGGAACTTTAAGTACTGCCCATACACATTCCTCAGGGATAGGGCTTTACCCCCATGGTCGATTGGAGGTTTCCAAAATGCTCTAATACACTAAATCCACGCTGGAAATTGTACAGATAACCATGCTTTGGGTAAGGCTGGTTTGCCACTGTCGTGCTTGTGCTTGCCATTTTCTCACACCGTTACCAATGGGGGAATCGACTCGGATCCTTAAAGGTGACGCCTTTCTTCAGTGGATAAGATTTTTAATTCACTCTCCACTACGCAGACATTTAAAAACGTTCTCTTTTTCCCACGTAAATCCATTCAAAGCAGTATTAGATTTAATGTGACCAGTTTTGCCTAATAATTTAATTGGCGCAACTCCACCTGTTCGGTGCAAATATATTTATTTATATATATATATATATATATATATATATTTATTTCTATATATATATATATATATATCTATATATATATATATATATATCAGGCATCTTCGTATATACATTTGCTATATATCAAGCTTGTATATTTCATGTTCTTTAATATTTATTACGCACTACTTTTTTTTTAGGGCCCTAGGAGGAACATTTGGGGTCTCCAAAACTCGTACATTTGTTTAATAGAAGAGCTAAATATTTATAAGTGTTGTATATATATGTATATATATATATACTGATAATACTACCATAATTTCCTGTGAATCGGCATTAGCGAATGATTGTGCGTGCATGACCGATTTGGTATTGGTTATGGATGCCCCATTCAGCGAGCTCGTTGAACTCGAGCACGGTGGCATCGAACATCACCAGTTCGATCGAAGACGAACGCGGAGGCGGCCCCCGCAGCAGCAGCAGCAGCAGCAGCAACAGCGACGGCAGCGGCGACGACGGCAGTGGAGTGGTTCAGTTGTACCTGATCGGAATGACGGCGGGCGGAGGCAGTAAGATGTTTGTCGGCGGGCTGTCCTGGTGCACGACACGGCACAGCCTAGCCACGTACTTTGGCCTGTTCGGCGACATCGAGGATTGCACCGTTGTCACCAACGAGCAGGTAGCCTATGGCGTCATAGCCATTATATGTTCAACTTTACCAAACATTGAATTACCGATCCACGCTATTGACTGAAAACGTACTTTATTGAGAGAATGATGATGATTATGATGGTGATTATTATTATTATTTGTTCCATTGCATCCGAAGTTGCTGTGTGCATAATATTCAGGTCTGTCCTTTGTGTACACGAATATCCAGCGTAGACTTGTAAGATCTTGCAAAGGATCGTTTTCAAATGGTGTACTTGTATGCGTCGTAATGAGATCGAGTCTGCACGTGAAATTTAACCTCTCCACGGGAGACTCAAGAGCATCGGGATTTTTGCGTCAGAGGCTGTCGCTTGACATCCAACGAGGAAACGCAGCATCTATTTGTGGCACATTGTTGAACTGGGCTAATCCCGGGTTAGAGAACCCGTAATTACACGTTAACGCGGAGACAATTGTTCACTCCAAAGTGCTAACATAAAAAGTCATATAATAAATAATAATAATTTAACGTCTTATCTTGGCAGACAGGCAACAGTTGATCAGATGAAACCTATATATAAATATACATTTATATATATATATATATATATAGGCGAAGAACAAAATGATCTCGTGTTCAGGCTTGCAGGTAATAAATGTTTGTACGGTTTGTTGTCTGCGCGTCTGTTTCGCGAATTCTAGGGTCGAAGCCGTGGTTTCGGATTTGTAACGTATCGGGACCCATGCATCGCCTTCATTGTCTGCCAGAGAGGTCCACACTCTGTCGATAATCGAGTGGTACTACCTTATATGTACTTTATATTGAAAACGTATTTCTTTTCGTTGTATATATATATATATATATATATACGAGGTGTGTTCAAAAAGTATCGCGACTTTTGAATTTTCGCGGGTTACGTATATTCGAATTTCGATTTTTGTGGCGTTATGTTGGTACTCATGTCTCTCACTTATGCCGACAAGCTCGGCCATTTTGAATGTTCACTTAATTGTTGACAGCTGCTTTGCTTGCACGTGTTTTGGATCGTCTTCGATTTTTACCTATTCAAAAAAATGGATCAAAGAACCTGTATCAAATTTTGTGTGAAAAACGAAATTAAGTGCGCGGATGCATTCCGAATGTTGACTGTGGCATACGGAGAAGCTACCTTGGACCGAAGCAACGTTTATCGGTGGTACAAAATGTTCTCAGAAGGCCGAGAAGATGTGAACGACGAAGAGCGTGCCGGACGCCCGAGCACTTCAACAACAGACGAAAAAATTAATGAAGTGGAGAAAAATGGTATTGGCCAATCGTCGAATCACCGTTAGAGAAGTTGCTGAGGACCTAACATATCGATTGGCTCGTGCCATTCGATTTTTATCAATGATTTGGCATGAGACGGGTCGCCGCGAAATTCGTACCAAAATTGCTCAATTGCGACCAAAAACAGCATCGCATGAACATTGCTAATGAGATGTTGGACTCTGTCCGCGACGACCCAAATTTGCTCCAGAGGGTCATAACTGGTGACGAATCGTGGGTTTATGGTTATGACGTGGAAACCAAAGCTCAATCATCTCAATGGAAGCTGCCGCACGAACCAAGACCGAAAAAAGCGCGCCAAGTTCGGTCGAATGTGAAAGTTTTGCTGACAGTTTTCTTCGATTGCAGGGGCGTGGTGCATCATGAGTTCTTGCCACAGGGTAGAACGGTCAATAAGGAATATTACCTGCAAGTTATGCGCAATTTGCGCGAAGCAATCCGCCAGAAACGCCCGGATTTGTGGAAGAACAAAAATTGGCTTTTTGCACCACGATAACGCCCCTGCTCACACATCGTTGCTTGTGCGCGAGTTTTTGGCCAAAAACAACACACTAATGATGCCGCAGCCACCGTATTCCCCAGATCTGGCCCCCTGTGACTTTTTCTTGTTCCCTAAACTGAAGAGGCCCATGAAAGGACGACGTTACGCTACGCTTGACGAGATAAAGACGGCATCGAAGGAGGAGCTGAACAAGATAAAAAAAAATGGTTTTTTGAAGTGCTTCGAAGATTGGAAAAACCGTTGGCACAAGTGTATAATATCTCATGGGGATTACTTTGAAGGGGACAAAATAGATATTCATGAATAAATGAATAATTTTTGAAAAAACACAAAAGTCGCGATACTTTTTGAACACACCTCGTATATATATATATATATATATATATATATATATATATATATATTAGTTTATTATTTTAACAAATATTAAATACAATTTAATAATTGTAGAATGTATGTTGAATTTTTATGAAACAAGCATGCGACAGATAGTAAACGCATCCGAATTCTTAGCAAATGTTTGAGAGCACATATGTAAACGATGTGAATAGTTCATATCTAAATCTTCTATTCAGTGAATTAAGTTATCTATTAAGTGATTTCCGATCATTTTATTTACAGGTCGACCCAAAGCCTTGCGGACAAAACGGAAATCACATAAAAGTTCCTGGAAGAGTAAGTAAAGAGATAGCCACTTCTATGCCGTGAGTCATATTTAAGACTGCGGAGGTTGTCCCATTATATAACCATTTGCTATGTGATTTACTCGTCGCCTGCATTAAATCTTTGCTGGCGTTTTCCTCTGCCACATAATGACCTGCCCTTAGCTAATCCAGAAAATAACACGCGAGCCAAACAGATATTTTCTCGGGCTAAGGAGAACCGACATGGGGCACTCTTCGTTTCGTAAGCGATTTGTGTTGGGTCAAAATGGCGCCTGGCAATTATACTATTCGAATGTAAATCATGCTTGGCGATTGTTAGCATGATTTATTACATTTTCAAATTCTCGTTTTGCATCATTGCGCTTCGCGCAACATGAAAATATCAAATGGTTATTTCACTGTTTATTAGGCTCAACAACTGCAGGTGCGAAGAAAAGCAAGAACATCGATTTTTGTCAAACTACGTGGTCTACGAATCGAAACTGAAATCATCCTATATACGTATAATTTGGTGTACTCTGTTCTTTATTAGAGCGTTTTGTCTTCTAGGCTTATGACATGCGTATGCAAGCGAAGAGAATAGCAAGTTCACTGTCATCGCTGCATCACAATATAACAAATATATTTTCAGGTAATGAGACCTTATCCAAAGGTTTTCACCGGAGGACTTCCAGCCTCACTAACGGAAAACGAGCTTGGACAATTCTTTCGGGAAAACTATGGCAACGTAAGTTGTGTTTAATTAAGTTACTTTCGTTCGTCTATTCTACCCTATACTATGGCTGACGGAAAAGAAGGCATAACTAACACAGTTGTAGGATGATAGATTACATGGTGTGTCGAGCCCAGTGGCGTGGTGCATTCGCCTGCTCCTCGCGAGCGGGGGAGACACATAGGTGTACGGGTTCGAGCCTTACCGTTGCACATTTGTATTTATGGGGGTCCGTCTATACGAAAAGCAAGACCGTGGACGTTAAATCTTGGCTGAGGGTCAGCCCGAAAAGTTTTAGATTACATGGTGTTAGCCTTAGATAAATAGGGACTGTCACGAGAAGTCCGTTTGGGATTTAAATTTATGGCCAATTGGGAGGCCCATACATGTAATAGCTTCTGTTCTGCATGAGAGTACACGATCCACGATTTATCTAGCTTATGAATTATTTTTAAAACTTATCAAAATGTATTAAGTTATAAGAGATACGATAAGAACGAGCACTAACGCTATGTATGAGTTGAGATGGTATCGTGCACGTTCGCCTTTTGTTCTTTCTCCAGTTCTTTATCATCTGCCCCTCGCGCCACCGCATCCTCCGCTCCATCTGCTTTAATTAGCAAAATCGTGAGTCCTGACAGATCCCTGAAGGTCGAGAAATACTAAAGGAATCGTCTTATAGAGTACCTATCTCTATGACCTCGCATTACATGTTTGTCTTTTCTTCCTGAGGAACGCATGCCGTGTTGTTAAATTACATTTTCGCGTTACATATTAACCTCCAAAGAGCGCTCTATGAAAACATATTTTAGTTCAACTAAACACACATTCTGGTGGTAAGGATTTGCGGTCCATTGCAAATACATTTGTTAAAACCTCTATAATGTATCTCACATTGTGTCCTCCGTTGGTACTGCTTAAGGGAATCCATTCAGAAATGCCCACTTGGTGCACACGATTTGCTTTTATAAGATTGAAAGAGGCTTTTGAAACTAGCAGTACTATTGAGCATTTTCTACATAGTTTGGTACACACCTTTCGTAAGTCGGCACAGTTGGATCCCTTCTACCAGGAGATGCTTCCGCACTTCAGTGCGGTGGTTAACGGAGCACAGAAGGGATTCGCTCGGGATAGATAAATATTCTCAGAGTGCACCTGAGAACGTGTACGCTCATATCCCGCTTCCCTCAATGACCTAAATAAACCCGGTTAAAAGGATACAACCTATTTGCAATCGAATTAGAGAAATACGCAAGAAGACTTCATTAAGGGACTAAGCTTTCGATTAGGACTGCGTATCGCGCCTTTATTATTAGCGATTCAACTGAATGGCTGAAAGAGAGTGCAGATACCAAGTCCTCTTACGTGACACGTTTTGTCAATTTATTTTCTGAGCGTGTAAATCGTTTAGAAGACTGATCTGATATCGCTATTAACGTTGTGGTATAAAATAGGTGGTCGGATAGCTCGTACGTATGTGCAATTTGTGCAAACACGAGGTCGCGCCTATTAGGCGGATCAAGTGAGAACGTCTACAGAAAAACGCTCTTTAACATTACAGGTATTGGAAGTTGTGATTATGTTCGACCAGGAAAGCCAGCGTTCACGTGGCTTTGGTTTTGTTACGTTCCAAGAAGAACGCGTAGCAGACAAGGTCTGCCGTGAGCACTACATAACCATTAAAGGCAAAAAGGTATGCCTTCTAAGACACATTTTTCATATTTTAAAAAAATACAAAGCATTTTCTTTTAAACACTATTTTCTTTGTCCAAATATAGTAATATTAAGTGCATTGACTAAACAACATTTTGCGTTAAAATGAAGACCCCCAAAGAAGTCGGACGCAGTTTTCAACGGCGTTTGTGAGTCAGATACAGGAAGACTACCTTTCTAGGCATGACGACTTTATTTAAAAACTGCTAATAAATAAGCCGCACTCCGGTTAAGTAAACAATGCAGAACAGTTTTATTATTATTTTTTTTTCTTATATATTTTTATTATTATTTATTACATGTTAAACGATGTTATTAATTATTATTATTATTATTATTATTATTATTATTATTATTAATATAATGTCTTCTTCTAGCTTCTAAATATTATTCCATGGAACCGACAATACAGCCGGCGTTTCCTCGGCACACTGCAAGCGACAGCAGTTGCCGTAGAAACTCGCCTTTGCGCCGATTGCCTGTGAGATCTGTAATTCGTTGGCCCAGCTCACTGATGAATCTCTTGGTTCCCTTGCTTACTGGACCCATTATTTCTATAGATATTGGCACTACGATGTAACCCGTCTCCAGTTCTTGGTACTTGCGTTTTTCCCGTCTTCTGCGCTCTCGGCAACCCATCTTGCTTCTAGTGAACTGTGGCGTATATAGGAGGGAGCCACTGTACAGGACACTGTAGCATCCCACACTAAGCATTTGCCGTTAGCCCATAGCGGGATTGTTACACCGTCAGGGCTTTTGTCGTCATGAAGTCCTAATCTGGGCTCGAGCGTGCTTGTTGTACTAGCCCTGCATAAGGCTCTTCTTATAATTGCATTGATTTCAGCGTGTCTAGAAACTCTACCATGGCTTTTGATGCAGCTAAGAGGGTGAAGCCCATCCTCAGTTACTGTGGTACCACATGCTCGGCAACTGTAGGGGTCGCAAACCGGGGCACCTATTCGAAAAGCTGTTACCAATCGGAATGAGGTGTTGTCCAGCATGTTACCCAGCTGCGGGGAAGGGAGACACTTTAAAAAGCCTTCACTAAATGTGTCCCGTGCTGCCAGAAAACAGCTTTTTCCACTGGAGATTAGAGGCTGTCTAACAGCTCTCTAGCTGCAGCGCTGCATCTATAGGAGTCCAATGTGTGCTGTGTGGGACGTTCTTGCCTGGGGCCTGTTCCAATTGTTGGTCTAGCTATTAGTTCCGCAGCGTCTTTGGCTCTGGTGATTCCATGGCGGATGTCTGGTTCGACCAACGTATTTACGAGTTCACCAAATTCCAATAGAGACGCAGCATAGCACATGGGAGCCAGCTCCGCCGCTGATCTAATACAAAGTCCTCCTTCTGCAATTGGAAGGGTTGCTCTTTTCCAAGTGTTATCATGCAGGTCGACGTTTAATACCTCACCTAAAATGCTTCTTGCAGTATTGTCATAAGCTTGAAGATCTTCGTGGCATTTAATAGCTGGTAAAGTGAGCAGAGTATAGTTAAGTTTTGGAGAGCCCAAGCTGTATCTCCAGATGCACAGAGCTGCTTGGGGATGCATCACGGTTAAGCGAGAGCGAATTTGCTTCAGTCCAGTGCACTTGTCTTTAAGGGTCTTTGAAATCGATCGTAAGTTTATTGGGGCTCCCAGAAGCTCCAGCTCGTCTAGGTCAACGCGCCTAGATTCTCGCAAGGCACTCGAAACCGCCCTAAAAAATTGATCCTGTTCTTGGGCATTATCTCCCAATGTAGTGAATTCTTCGATTAAAGGCGTTACGAAAATCCAATTTAACTTGGACCCTTCTGCTTCAGCAAATGCTCGTACTGTGTGAACTGCCGTTTCACGTTTTTTACCTGCAACGCCTATCTGACTTGGTGAAGTTGCTGTCACAAATGTTGTTCTGGTAATGGCAATGGCTACCTTAGCCGCCTGATTGTAAGGCCGCAAGCTACAGGTCTAATAGAGCCGTCTTTTTTCTTTAGCGCTGTCAGATTGGCCCAGTAGAAGATGGGAATGCAGAAATGTGGCAAATTACCATCCAAGGCTGAACCAACAAGATAACGGAGTACTTCCACCAGTCTCCCAGATAACGGTACTGTGCTATCGAGCATATCGAGCAGATGCCGAGGACGTAAACCGTTGAATCCTGGACCTGATGCTAGGGAAAAAGACCGAACGGCGTCAGTAATGAGTTTTTTCTGGTACGATGCATGCTTGCGCTGGTACTGGTGCTTGACAATTGTTTAAGCGCTTGCTGACCGAGTCCGTAGGACGAGGATGCTTGCTTCTCAATTCCTGCTCTGTGTGGCTGTTGAGTGGCGCAAAGGTGTCGGTTGAAAGAAGGCTACGCGCGGCAGATTTTACATCACCTTCTGCTAATTTGCGCTCTGCTGTAGCGGCTCTTTCACGATCAGTATACTGTTTTTCTGAGTTTTTTTGGGGGTGCTGCGTGGTTGTTCGTCAATTCTTATTAGTGTAGCGTTTTTTTCGCGCCCGAGCCAAGAGTGTTATTAAGGTCTGTGGGTGTGGGTCATATATTGTTGTTGTTAATTGTAATGGCGTTCGGCCTCGAGTCATCTGGCGTTTGGGGCAAGTATGCACTCAGACTGACAAAGGAGCTTGGGAAGAAGCTCTTCGAGGCCACAGCGGAGCCAAGCTCGACCGCGTTTCTCCGACAGAGAGTGTCATTAGAATTACAGAGAGGCAACGCCAAGATGATGTTGAGTGGTCACCGACACTCAAGCAATAAGAATAATATAAGCAATATTGTAGATATTATATAAGTAATATATTGATAATTGTGATACATGTACATATTGATAAAAATAAACCCTTGTTCAAATTATTATTATTATTATGGGCCGACATAGCCCGCCGGCAAATTTATTTGTCCATGTTGTCTGTTAACACAATGTGTTATTATTATTATTATTATTATTATTTACATGTTAAACAATGTTACAGCTGTGAGGTCTGAACGTATTATTGCAAAGTTTTTTTTAAATAATTAGTTCACTTCATGGCGCCTAAAATAGATGCCGCGTTCCCTCTGCAAACGGCCAAGGACAACGCTTGCCTCAAGAATTGACCCTATCTTCGGTCGCTTGTGACCTCCTGAATTCGCTTACTTAACTCTTTAAGAAATGCTTCGGTTCCCTTGCTGATTGGTCCTAGTGTATCCATGGCAATAGGCACAAAAATATTATATTATTATTATTATTATTATTATTATTATTATTATTATTATTATTATTATTATTATTATTATTATTATTATTATTATTATTATTATTATATTATTATTTATTTTCATTAATATGTGTTAGGACAATACAATTGTGAGGTGTGAATGTGTATCCTCGTTATTTCATGGTTACCATCTAGCTGTTCTCAGCCTATCGCACCTAATATCGACGCGGCATTTCCTCTGCAAACTGCCAGTAAAAGCAGCTGCTTCAGAAATTCGTCTTCGTGTATATCCCCGGTGTTTGCTCGTATTCGATCACCTAAGTCTTTTATAAATTTCCTTGTACTTCTGCTGACCGGGCCCATTGTTTCCATTACAATCGGCTTGAAATTGTATCTAGGCTCTAACTCTGTGTATTTACGCCACTTTTCTTTTTCTGCTTGTTCGGCAACCCATCCCGCCTCCGTCGCGCTGTGGCATAAATAAGACCGTGCAGAATACTGTCGCATCCCAAACCAGGCATTTGCTTTTTTCCCACGGCGGAATGGTCACACCGTCGGGCCTTTTATCGTCATGAAGTCCTAGTCTGGGTTCCAGCATGCTAGGTATTCCTGCTCGTCTTCTTCTTCTTATTATTATTATTATTATTATTATTATTATTATTATTATTATTATTATTGTTATTATTATTATTATTATTATTATTATTATTATATATGTGGGAGGTTTTGGGACTGCTTGGTGCATATGCGTTGCTGGCAGTGGTTAGTGTAGATCTTACAAGCACAGTGTTCCTCCCCACTCTCCCAGGTTCGGAGTTGTATGGTAATTTTTTGGAAAAGTTCCCGCTCACTAGTGGTCTAGCGTCCTGGGCATTGAATGCCGTGTCTGCCTTGAGGAGGGGGTTCCTTAAAATTGTACTAAAAGCCGAGATACAACTGACGATCGAGATACCTTGTTCGTATCGTACCTAACTTGCAGTCATATCTGCGTTGTAGTTTATTTATATGTATATATATATATATATATATATATATATATATATATATATATATATATATATATATATATATGTGTGTGTGTATGGCTACAGGTGGAGTGTAACCGTGCTCAACCGCGTTTCCTACCGACGTGCAGTTCAGCTGTCATTCAGTTACCGTTCGGGAACAACAGCAGCAGCGGTAGCGGGGGCAGTGGGAGCGGGGGCAGTGGAAGCAGTGCCAGCAGCAGTAGCAGTAGTGGCGGAAGTAGCAGCAACAGCAGCTCACCTTCGGGAACGGCACGGTCATCCGAGGACGGCGCTTCAGGCAACGAAACAGGCTGTTCGGCTTCAGGTCTAGATGATGTAGGCAGTCTGGTGCCGTCTTCGCCCTCGAGGTCACTGTTCGGATACGACTACGGCATGGATCGCGCAACCGGCGGTAATGGCTCAAGACGGTGTGCCTTCATTGGCCCATTTCGTCGGATTGCTTCGCAACAGAGTAAGCGTTGTTCACTTTTCGACACCATTGTGATACGGTCTATCTTTATTTCATGCTAGTGTTACCAAAGGGTAATTAATGCCTGTTCTAGGGCGGCACGCGCGTATGACCTGCTTGAACTTGATGTAGCCTACTGTATATGCATAAGTGTAACTGTGGGGCGTGACGCGATTATTGGTCATTACAAATGCTACATGCTCTTGCAAAGCGTCTATTTATAGCTTTATTCGCATAGAAAAAGAAAGCTTGGAACTTAAGGGCACAAGGGTTTCAATTTCACTCAACTACTATTACCACAGTAAAACGAGCATGTTTGTATTAGAAAATCTCGGAACCAATAACTGCATGTGTGGTGAATCGTTGTTTGCCAGTCATTCCATTTGATGATTTGAATTGACTCAATCAAAAACTGCACACCTCAATCTTTTAGAGTATGCGGCGTTTTCGCACACGCTGTCCAATGACGCGACAACGATGAAAGATTCGCACTCTGGCGAGTCTCTATTGTCATCATTTCGATCGGCCACGTCGGCCGTGGCTCTGCCGAAGGGAACCGAGGGGCCGTCGCTCGAAGCCGTTGACGACTACTGCTGTTGGCGAAACATCCGGGAACACGCGGAGGCGGGACCAAGCTGGAAGGCACCAGGCAATCCGTTACCCACAGGTTCGCGATCGTGTGGACAACCGCTGATAGACTAATCGACGGACGACTATGTTGTGCCGAGGGGAGTGGATACTGCTATTGCCGCTGTCACTGCGGCAAACGAGGAGAAGACGAGCGGAAATGGCCACAGCCCCGCTCGCTAGGACAGTCTTACAAAAGATTGAAGATCACCTCGTCGGCGGCAACCTTGTCAACGTACTTGTCTGTATACACCTATCTATCTGCTTATCGATCTGTACGGCATGACATGTTTATCGATATTTTACAATCGGATCTAGAGTAGATAAACGTGCATTAATTTTTTGAAGAACATTCCTATACGTGAGAAGCAGTGCTATAGAGTTATAGAAATCGTAGAAATAATCATTGAACGCAAACATCAACAACAACAATAACAGGAATAACAATCACTACGATAATACGCATAGCCGAGACACTTACGAATAACACAAGTAACATCAGTATTGTCGACTGAAATAATGACCCCAACAAGAGACACCGCACCAACAAAACTAGCAAGAGTAATTCAAACGGCAACAACAACAACAACAACAACAAGAATAATAATAATGATGAAATACCTAATGGCAGAAATCACAGTAGCAATAACAGAATACCACAATACCAATGATGACAACACTTTACAAACAAAACACAAGCAACAATACCAGCGACATTAATTTCTCTACAGACACAACTAAAGGTTAACAACAATTAAACGACGACAGAAAATTCGGCCAAAGCTATTAGGTGCTAGTAACAATGCCAACAAACGAAATTACACAAGCAACGATATGCCGCAGTAGCAGCTGAGAATTAGTCATAAACGCAAAAACCTTCGATCTAACGTATTCGTGAAAGATACTCTGCTGCCTGCATATAGGAGTGAGGTATCGGTGATGTCATGAATATCATGTGTGTAGAAGAGAGAGGGGAGGGAAAATAGAGGGTTTGAGGATCATGCGATATAGGCGAGCTACATGACAGAATTATGTAACCGATTTTTATTGTATTTCAAAATGTGTATAGGCCCGTAGGGCTGGGTGATTAGAATCTAACACCTTCGGCCTGTCGCATTGCCGCCGATCGGCCTGTCAATAGCGGGACTCTCTACATACTCTCTACACATAAATATAAGAGCGTTTACAAATGATCGTCACGAATTGAGCAAGATACATTTGAACTACAAATATATATATATATATATATATATATATATATGTATATATATATATATATACATACAATCTAATTTAATCTAATTCATGATAACTCTGCGAACTACAGTTCTCGGCATTAACAATGGCAAGCCAACATGAGTAAAGTGCCAATAATTTAGCCAGACACGTACAGTCTTCCCATACATAGACTGGTCTCGATCGCGTCTCGCATGACCGTCAAGCTCTTTATTTATCCCGTTGCCCCTTCTATATAAGGCTCGCCTATTCCACCGACACCTCGCTCCTATCTGCAAGTAACCCATATTCCGCTCAACTATGTTAGAACTGACCGTTGTTGCTCTCGCTGAAATTTGCAGGCTGTCCTAGAGCATTTAGAAAAGATCGGCACGGGTCGTCGTTGTTACCGGACCATCCTTGCAGATACTTCGTGAAATTTGAATCAAATATATATACATACGTGCTGGGTTTGAGTTTGATGTTATAAATGAAGACACGTGTGTCCTTATTAAATAAATATAGCCATATATAGAACGGAGTAGTAAAATGGTCAGCACTAAGAACTGAGTATCTAACTCGTGTAACTCGTGCAGGGCGAATGCCTTAACTCAAGGAGCACTCAGTTTGCGGCGGACGCAGCAAGCACGCTTACAGGCACTGCACTGTACAAATACTGGAAAAAACAAACTTTTAGAACGAGTTTTGCTTCTGGAGAAAGGTGTTATGAGATGCCACAAAATAACAGCTTTACTTAAAGCAGCACCTTATAATTGCACCGCAAAATTAACAAATGGAACATCTTGCAAAGGACACACTTAGCAAGCGTGGCCCGACTTCAGAATCATCTGATCGCCGAGCCATCCAACCCACTGGTAAACAACGGCAGCAACAACGCTGTCAAAACTCAAACCTATCCTCGAGTTGTAACGCAGCTACTCCACATCGTCTCTACTTCAACACTAGCCAAAAACGCAACGTCGCCAGGTAGACGCCGATAAATTAAATACGCTACTGGACCCGTCAGTATGACCAGAGGGCATTTTAGGGAGTACAGCAGACAATTAAAATCGTACAGAATAAAGACATTCTTTAACGCATTAAACGAGACGCGAGCGAACACTGGCACCACTGCAGGCTAGACGATAAAAACGATGACGAAACGAACATATAAATGACTCGATATTCAGTCCAGAAATCGAAAACATACAACAGTGTTATTAGCATTTTATAGTAAAATGTAGAGTCATATGTAATGTGCGCCGAACAACAGAACATGTTTTGTAAAAATGACACACTGGAACATTTTACTAAGACATTTAAAACGGATTTTACTCGCATCCCTCTCTGTATCATAAAATATTTTGTGGACTAGCAAATATCCTTCGTAGCATCGCCAGGCAGAAAATATTAGAACTGATCGATTACTATCAATAATGGGTTTATATCCCACCAGAATAATGCAGGATGTAATTAATGGATGTAAGTGACTGTATGGAGGTGATGATTTAAACTGTAAGTTTACCAAAAAATACTAGGCAAACGAGTTTTGAAGCTGCGATCAACGAACTTGAATTAAGCACAGACGCTCAGGGCCATGATTTTACGTAGTATCGTCGGCACATCGTAAGCACTGTCAAATGGGGAGTTCAAGTTACACCAAAGTTAAGAAACGATCACACCTATTATCAATCCACCTCCCTGCTTATTGGATGCCCATATACTAGAGCAAGCACTGTGAATGGTCAACGACACAGAGGGCGTAAACCGTATTGATGAACAGGCAATTCGACTATCAACATAGCCGCAAAATCAAAGAACGTCATGATACAAAGCTACATGCCGTGGTTCGACAAGAAGTCGAGAAGAGAGAACTATTACATATGCATGAAGCCGACAAGAAGTGTCGACAGATAAAGCGAGTGATCTGTCTGTATGATCACACAATCCAACTAAACTTCTTCAGCTGGCTGACCTGAAGTTTAGATATATGAAGAGAAGCAAGAAGCAGCTACAAGAGACAAAATTAATTAGGCTTTAACATCTGGACAAGCTTGCAGAAACTATAGCTACTTCAAAGGAGAACAGCGCCTAGAAATGACAAAGGGTGGGTCGCCCACATCACAAATCTGTTAACCAGAGACATTGTATTACCAGTCAAATCGATTTTGCTGAGGCGAAGTCAAAGCTGTATCGAAACAAACACCTGAAATGTTATGATTGATTGATTTATTGTTTGCTTGGCATGTATACCTAAATACACATGTCACCCTTTTATATCAGTGGCGCTTAGAGCGGCAGCATATATATTACCTACGCATCCATATAATCCATGTCTACTTCAATACCTACTGGGTATTTGCTTTCCATTGTGACAACCTCTTCTTTGTAATATCGACCAGGTCATTTCTAACATTTGGTCTTAGAGCTAGGGCCTCCGACAGATCTCTCTGCTCCCCCCCCTAAGGCTATACATTCTTTATTAATACGTTCGATTGACTCGTTATCTAACCCACATGCTCGACATTCTGTACTTTGCTTTTCCTTATATTTAGCTCTATGAATCCTTGTATCCAACATTTCTGCCCTGGCATCTGCCAATATCCCACTCGCTCTTGAATTATCGTATACCTATTCTACCCCGCCCTTTTCCCGCTTTCATTTTAGCAATCTCAACTTTCTTGCACGTTTCATTTTGCACGCCCTCTTGCCAATTGGCCGTGCCGCTAGTACAGCACCTACCTCCCCGTAGTGCACTCCATCAGAGGCCATGGCCCTTGGATTGTCTTGAATGTATTCAAGAGACAAATATTCGTAATTTGCTGCCCTGACCAACTGCATTATCTTCCTATTCACTGCCCTGAATGTACCCCGATAGTCCCGTCCTTCTTTAGCATCCACCATCATTGACAGCGAATACACTGTCAACACTACGTTTTGCCGTTTGCAAAATTCTATTAGGTCTTGTACCTGTGTGCTAATCGTATTCACAGCACTTTCCATATGCCGGGCCTGAAAAACATCTACCAGTCCCCCATGAAACACCAGCCTATGTTCTACATTATTGTACATTTTAATAGCTTGCTTAGTTGCTGCTACAAAATATCCCTTACTCCTTGGCCCCCCATAGAGATAAAATAAACCCCCCCCCCCTGTATTAGTAGCCACCCGATTAACCTGTTCCTCTATTCTGCATACGTTTGAATCTCCGGCAACTACCACCCGTTTTCCCATTGGTCTAATAGCCACCCCTCCCCTGTTCGATCGGTTGAACTTATCCGAGATATCTGCTCTTGTTGTTGTTGTAGCGTTTGATGTTGCTGCTGCTGTTTCTCGACCGCTAGCACCTTTTCTTCTTCCTTTTGCTGACTCGCCTCCCCCTCTCTCTTCTCCACGCGCATCCGCGCATCCCCTCTGGCGATCTCGTTTCTGTTTCTCTGTTGTTGTCGTCTCCTGCATCCTTTCGCCTCCGTCGCACCGCCCTCTTTGTCATCTCTTTCTTCTTCCTCTTTGCCACTGTGGCTTAAGTCTAACACTACTGTCTCCTCTTCAACGGCGCGCCTCCCGTCTACCGTACATTTTTTCCATTTTTTCAACATTTGCCGCTACTGTTGACGTTGTCTCTTTAACAGCAGCCAGCATTTCTCTCAGTTCAACCACTATTTCATTGCTGTCGCTAATATGCTGTTGCTTTTCATTTGCTTCATTTTGCTTTCTTTCATTCACATTTTGCTTTATTTCTTCGATTATTACAGCCAGTTCTTGCTGTAAGACCATTGCGCGCTTCTCTTTCTCCTCAACTTGAGCCTCTCTCTCTCTCTCTTCGATTCTTTTTAGCCTCTGCTGGACATCTGTTATAATGCTTTGACAGCGATCCTGCATAGCTTGTGCTATATCGCACCATGTCTTAGCGCTCTTCTTCGCCAGCTCCATCTCCGCTGTCAGTCGCGGTGTCATTTCACAGGCGGCGCAGCCTGTATATGGAGGACTGTGCTCAATAACCTTTCTCTTCTCTAATACTCCTCCACAATTGCATACTGACTATAAACTGGCCGGCACGTATCTTAAGCTGCCACTGCGCGTTTGGCCTGGGAGATTCAAGGTTGAATCCTTTGGGTTCGTGGACCCTATCCCACCTGGCGATGATCCGGCTTCACTTGCCATATTAAAGTTTGTGCACTCACCTAAAGACGCCTAAACACTGTGTTAACTCACTTTAGCTGAGCAGCCGTTATAGTTTGAATTTGAATGCGCGCCGGACCGCTCGTAGACTCTCGACGCCTACGTGGGTGGTTTCGTTTTGCTTCGCCGTGCTGTAATGGACTTAACTAAACTTTACTGCGGCCTGTTATATATATCGAAGTTATGTTTTAACAAAAAATTATACAACGAATCTTGTACAGCCTAGATTTAGGTGAAAGGGGTTGCAACAGACCCAATAAATTACAGGCCATGTCACTTAAGAGCGACCTTCAAAAGATATTAATGTCGCTTTTTATTGTTAGTCGATTATACTCCTGCGTAGAAGACAAAATTCCGGTAAAACAATGCAGTGTTTTAAAAGGAGGATTGGCGTCGGTTGCAGCTGCGGCTGTTTTAAGCCATCTATCACACTGCCCCTCTAACAAACAAATGACACGCTGTTTTATTCACTTTCAGGCTTCTTTCGGCTGTCTTTCAAGGGGACGTTTACTAGACACGCTATACACAATATAACAGGCGCATTTTTTAACTCTGTTAAAAAAATACGGCGACCACTACGTACACACGCCCGTGACACAAACTATCGGCGCAGTCCAAGAGGACTCAGCTAATCATTTTTTTGGGTTACTGGACTTGTAGACTTATTACGCAAACTTAAAGCCCATTTTATTCCGACGATTTAGTCGTTCTAGCAAAATCTCTTAGCCATTTACAGTTTTGTCTCAATGAAAAAGTGAACTGGTGTAAACATAGACTCAGGATCAACGCAGAAAAATCAAAGGTCTAACGGTTTAGCAGAGGATTAGTTAGCCACCTTGCGTGTCTAAAGTCTTAACCCCCCATGGTCTCTTTTAGCAGACATAAAGCAGATACATACACTCGTGGAGATACAAGCCAAGCTACGTCTGCAATGTCCTAGTCAATATGGTAATTTTGCAATATGAACTATGTGAACATAAATACAACTCTAAATTCCTTTGTAATCAAAGTACTCATACTTCCATTTTACAATTGCACCACACCTGGCTCTAAGCAGTTTCAAATGTCCAGAGAAGCTGGCAAAATATATTAGTTGGACCGCTAATTCCTATATTAAGTACTACCGTTTATACGTTTTAGTTCGTACCTCAGAAGATAATTTCAGGTAGACACACAAAGGATCCACTAAGAATCCCATTAGGCTGTTAGTTTGAAATAAATTACATACGCTAGATATATAACAGCTAAAATTATGTGCAATTCAGCATTCCCACAGCTTCTGGAAGTCAAACAGTATTAGGGATGATATTGTAAGTACGGAGCACCTATAGACAACTACCGTCGTCGTAAAACTGTAAACAAAACGATTTAATTCCTCAAATGCACAAGACGAATCATCACAAATAATGTTTTTATTTCAGCCACCAGAAGTGGCATGCATGAAATAAATAACGTCGTAAAAGAACGCAAGCAACTCATACTCACGAAATGTAATAAGGATTAAAATAATGGCGGCATTCTACTTCTTAAACCTTTTGAAATGAAAACGATATATATTGTGTACGTGTGTTAGTGTTCTATAATAGGCTAGGAGACATGGAAGTTCTCCTGTTAGAAGACAACTGCGCGGTTATGAAAGGTTGAAGACGAAACCTGATTGCTATCTAAGTGAGGTCAACAGCAGCTGAGAACACATTTACACTTATAGGGACAGCTACGAGGTGTGCACATTGGAAGACGAGATAAGACTACACACAAGGTAAACCGTGCTCCCCCAACGGTGATTGTGGGTGATATGAACGCAAGATTCGACAAGCCCACGGACGCGAGGACGAAAGCACTCACCGAAACACTGTTGGATCTGGGCTTCTGGCTGACGAATGACCCGTCGAAATCAATTAAAGCGGACCGTCTCTAAGAAGCCATCGAAGTCCTCGGCACCGAAAAAGCAGAGCAAGAACTGTTCTTCCGAGAACTCAAAGCATGCGCAGATCATCTAAAACGGAGACAGGAAAGGAGATGGTGGACCCCGGAAGGTAACCAAGTAATGGAGCTGGAACGCATAAGGCCGGAGATGAGATTCCGACGGACAAGGAACCGTTGTTTTTGTATACCCTTCGTCGAGTACAACAAAGCATTACCAGACGAACGACTGACAGCAGAGGTCAACACTAACTGCACGTCCAATCTTCCTCGATATCGAGCAAACCCTGGTACGAAAGGGACAGATTTTATACAGCGTAAATGTGGATTTCCCAGCCGCATTTGATTTAAGCTCAAGAACTTGAGCCCTGCTTAAGCTTGCCAAACTCGTGACCTAATACAAATGTTGGCAATAATTAAGGACGTGCTACAGTTCAATTAGAGCATTCTGTACGGCGTTATAGCGGAACACCCAAGCGTATAACAAGCGACAGTTTGAGCTCCCCCCGCATACAGCGAGTTCATACGATATAGAGGGAAGATGGCAGAGATCGACCCCCATTTTTAATTTAATATCACTATTGTAAATTTATTAAATTTTGTTTTATATGTATATATATATATATATATATATATATAAGGTCTCCCGAAAGATATATAGGAAGTCTAGAGGATTGTCGAGCTCGTTTAAGTAAATAAAATAACAACAGAGTCAAATTTATTTAGGTTCTTTAGATGCACATATAATTTTTGCAGCCGGATACAAGAGCAGACATTTAACTATGGCGTTTGCAGCCCACGGGTTTCATCACGTGTTATGTAGCACAGAAGATTTCCACATTCCTCAGGAGTGTTGCAGGCGCACGAGGTGCTCTGCCCAGTGCGATAGATACCACGCCGCAGCATGTCCAGCAGTTCAGTCAATAGCTGAACTAGCAAGATGAGAGAAGACCCAATGACGCAAAGAAAGCACTAGTTCTGTCTGATGTACATATGTGTTTGTAATTTTACCCAACCTGGGTGTTAATAAACCATAATAATAATAATAATAATATAATTTTTGACGCCGACTTGATTCGGCTACGGCAGAAAAGAGAGTCCCTTGCCCATGGGAAATGAACCAATTATCGACGCGGCGTCTCGGCGTTGAATTTAAACTGATATTCTTTGTAGCAAAAACTGCCATGTCCTTCTATCGCCGGTTGGTGCAGCAACTCTGGATCCCAGCTCCGCCAGAAAGCTCGTTGTGATTTTTCCCATTTTTAAGTAAATATTTTTTCGATGGAACATGTCCTCTAAGAAGTCTCATTTCAGAGTGAGAGTGATACTACTAGAATGCGTCGCCAGAAGATGCGACGTAGTGGTTTAGAAGAAAATTCTCAAAAAAGTGAAGTTATTTTGTTAGCTTTCACGTCCAATACCTTAAAATCATAACCTTACGACTCTTCACATCGCTTAAAACTAACACATTCAGGCATGTCGAAATTAAGTCGCGGAGGTACCTTCGAGCAGCTACTGTAAGATAATAAATGGTGGTGTGTTTCTCTAGAGCTATAATGAGTGATTCATCTGAGTAGGTATTTTTTGCGTGCATTCTCGACATGCCCGCCGAAAATTTTTAATTACTCCGCAATCACGGATTGCACTGCTTTAGATTTTATATAAAATTCTCGTCGTGAAATGCACATTTGCCTGAATGTGTTAGTTTTGAGCGCCGTGAATAATCGTGGGTTTATGGCTTTGAGGTGTTGGGCGTGCAAGCCAATAAAGAAACTTTATTTTTTGCGAATTCTCTTCGGAACGATCATATCTCATCTTTTGGCCGATGTGATATATTCTTCAGAAAACGTTTTTTTTTCTCACGGACACGACGATGTGGCTTAGTTTCTATACAGAAGGACTGGTTGTCTTGCAATTGCACATGTTTGACGTTTTTTTTTTCAAGGGTCACGGATTTTAGTAATATTGCTCTCATTCGGAAACAACTTTCTCAGAGACCATGTCCCATTGGAAAAATACTTTCGTCAACGAGCTCTACAATTCCCCAGACTTATATTTAAATTCTTCTTATTTTTCGGGGATACCCTGTATGCATATAATATATATCAAATTTATTTTCCGTATAATACATTGTGTATGTGTTACACGTATCACGATGGATTGGCTAAGCCAATGTGCCTACTGGGCGCGTATTGTGACTGTCATGTGTCCGTTTCGATGAGGCCAGGCCGAGACCACCTGTCGAGCCCGGTGGCGTGGTGCCTTCGTCTGCGCCTCGCGACCGGGGGAGACGCATAGGTGCACGGGTTCGAGTCCCACCGTTGCACATTTGTCTTTATGGGGTCCGTCTATGAAGCAGTGCGAAAAGCAGTCCCGTGGACGTTAAATCTTGGCTGAGAGTCTGCCCAGAAAGTATTTTTTAGGCCGAGACCACCTCAGAAACGTGCCTCAAACGGAGGCAGCGTTTCCAAGTTGTATGTCAAGATCCAAACGTTGTTTGAAAAGGACGACGACCTGTTATCACCGGATGACAGGTTAAATGAGGTGCCGACTTGCGGATCAGCTGCTTGGTCCGAACGCCAGGAGCATCCAGCGTTTCAAACGCGAGAGGGCAGAATTCATGGGGATACCCGATTGATGAGTATTTTCACAACTTGCTAGTCTCCGCAAGGTGGGCTTCATAACCAGCTTCGAATGCGCCGCCACCGACCATAAAAGGGGCTAAGGAGTCGGTAACGGTTGCATCCCAAACCAGCGTTTTGCCTCGCTCAAATAGTGTAAGTGTCATCCCGTCTGGACGTCTACCGTCCTCCGCGCAGCGGCCTGGGGGTTCAAAGATGCACGGACGACCACACGACTTAAGAGCTCGGCTAAAGGTCTCATTGATAGCCCTCTTATATATATATATACTTTTTAGTCAAAACCGATCTAAATGCGCACATGAGGTGCTGGACGGCAAACACACCATACACAACATGCAGGCCACCGAAGTTGTAGAACACTGGGCCAACACAATGACACAACCACCCCCTGAATTACTCCCTTGCTCCGTATACACTCCCAAATTTGATATCTTCGAGGTTTACCTCCCTATCTCCCTAAAGGAAACCCACGTAGCTCTCCGCGGATTTTCTAAAGCACTAGGCTTGGACGGGATTTGTCTGTCGTCCCTCCGTAAACTCCCGTTAGAAGTAGTATGTTGTCTTCTTAACATACTGTTAATTAGCGACATTGCCACAGCCCATGAAACTGCTTGCTTAGCGTTCATCCCTAAAATTAATAATGCCACGTTCCCAAGCGATCTGCGACCCCTGTCTATTAGCTTATACTTACAACGAACGCTTAACAAAATTCTCTCTAGACGTCTCCAGAACTTTATTAAGCTTCTCCCAATCCAGCGAGCGTTTCTCCCCTATAATGGTACCTTCGAAAATCTTGCGGTTCTGGATAGCATCCTTAACGATGCCAAGTTTGCAGGACGTGAGCTCAGACTCGCCTCAATCGACCTCCGTAAAGCGTTTGACACGGTGAGTCATGACTCTGTCCTGTGGTCACTCCGGACTTGCGGGTACCCGGAGTTATTCATTAATTATATCGAACGCTTGTACCTCTCATCTAAAACTCTCATAGAATTTGGACAAGAATGTCGCACTTTTCAGCCAACGAAAGGTGTTAGGCAGGGATATCCTCTGTCCCCCCTTTTATTTATTTAGTTCTCGACGACATTCTTTCAAAATTTGATAAAACTAATATCGGGTACCAACTTACTGATGACTTCCGTTTTATGGCCTTAGCCTTTGCGGATGATCTCATCCTCCTAGCCTCCACGTAATCTACTCTCCAACGGCTCCTTAATATTGCAAACCCCCTTTTGAAATCCCGAGACCTTGAAATTAATACTAATAAAAGCTTTGCCTTTTCCCACCTATATAATATGAAAGAGCGTAAATGTTTTATTACTATTATTTAAAGGAACACATTTTAAAAGAGCACACGAAACGCCCTTTGTACATTACTGGATTAAGGGTATGCCCTACCTATCTGGTAAGGAGTATTTAAACCTACTAAAGCTTAGGATCAACGCACTACTAACGCGTGCCAGATTGGCCAGGGAACGCCCGGGCTACAACACACGTTGTAGGCACGGGTGTCATGCGCCTGAGACGTTGGCTTATGTCGCTTAGATGTGCGATACAACACATGACCCTCCGCGAGAGGGGTCATGAGGTGGTTCGTGAGCGAGTATTTCGTCGACCGGGCGCACAGGGTCTAAAGCCCGACCTCGTAATAACAACACCTCCCAAGGGCTGGGTTTTAGATGCCGAGGTTTGCGGCCCAAACAGGGACCTGGCAAAAGCGCGGCAGGACAAGATCATCAAATATGACGTCGAGTTCCTAAGAGCGGCGCTCCCCGACCCGCAAAAACCTCGCAGATTCGGGTTCATCACTATCTCGATGAACGGTGTATGGGACTCCGAATCTGCGAGTACGCTTTTGGGGCCCGGCGTCACAAAGAGGAATCTTATAGATCTTACCGTCTTAGCGTTGCAAGGAACCTTGAGGATATACCGCTCGCACCGAGTCCATAAGAGCGGGGGCTGCCATCAAGCAAGGACACGGACAGCTGATTCTTAACCTCACGTGACAACTTTTTACCACCATTTTTATTAACGCGAGCACTGTCGAGTGTGCAAACGCATTGTAAATGATTAATAGATCATCATATATATATATATATATATATTACCACACATTTGGTAGACATACTACAGATATATATATATATATATATATATATATATATATATATATATATATATATATATATATATATACGAGCATATATACTCGACGATATATATACTCGTATACTAAAACGTTTGTTGGAAAGACTAACATCAACATTTCTTACAACTCGCAGCGTCGCTTCTTAGTTGTCCCACCGAGGATCCAACAGAGCCCCTGAGAGCTTCTTCCTATTTGGACGTTTCTTGAATCAACAAGTTGTTCATTTGTCTGCTAGGTAGACCCATCCTTTTTACTATTAAAGTGTATTTTACTCGTACAAAATATTACCGTGTTTGCGGTGTGATACACGCAACGTTTATTCTAGAAGATGCGATATTTTTCGGTTGCGCCGCGGCAATAGAATTAGAGCGCAGCTAAGACTAATGCGTAGCTTAATATATTGATCGCCTCGAGTATTGGTCTAAAGTAGCTTATATATATATATATATATATATATATATAACTATATCGAACGCTTGTACCTCGCATCTAAAACTCTCCTAGAATTTGGACAAGAATGTCGCACATTTCGGCCAACTAGGGGTGTTAGGCAGGGAGATCCTCTGTCCCCCCTCTTATTTAATCTAGTTCTCGACGACATTCTTTCAAAATTTGACAAAACTAATATCGGGTACCAACTTACTGATGACTTCCGCCTTATGGGCTTAGCCTTTGCGGATGATCTCATCCTTCTAGCCTCCACAAAATCCACTCTCCAACGGCTCCTTAATATTGCGGACCCACTTTTGAAATCCCGAGGCCTTGAAATTAATACTAATAAAAGCTTTACTATCTCCCACCTATTTAATAGGAAGGAAGGTAAAGGTTTTATCAATACCGTACTAGAATTTAACGTTGGAGATCGGCAATTGCCAGCTAAAGGTATGAGCAATCGATGGAGATATCTTGGAGTCGACTTTGATAGCAATGGCAGAGTTGACTCCACCAAGGATATACTCCTTAATTTACTCAACAGACTCACGATAGCTCCCCTTAAACCCCACCAAAGACTCATATTTTTGAAAGACTTTCTCATTCCCCGTCTCCTATTTAAACTGGTCTCCGGTCCCAGACCATCTTACGCACTCCTTAGTGACCTAGATAAAGAGATCAGAAAGGTTGTTAAGTCGAAATGGCTTAAGCTCGAAAACTCGGTGCCGAACGCCTACCTGTACACGCACACAGCACACGGCGGCCTGGACATCCCCTGCCTCCAAACATTCATTCCCAGAATCCGCCTCTCCCGCCTGACAGCACTACAACACTCCACGTACCTTGGGGTCCAATAGATGCTAACCACCGAGCACTTTAAAAAAGATCTTGCAAAAACAAGACTTCTTTGCGAGCGCTTGGGAACCTCCATTGAGACCGCTACACAAGAGACCGATTACTGGTCTCAACAACTACATAACACGTTCGATGGGGCACATTTTAAAAAAGCACACGAAACGCCCTTTGTACATTACTGGATTAAAGGTATGCCCTACCTATCTGGTAAGGAGTATTTAAACCTACTAAAGCTCAGGATCAACGCACTACCAACGCGTGCCAGATTGGCCAGGGGACGCCCGGGCTACAACAAACGTTGTAGGCACGGGTGTCATGCGCCTGAGACGTTGGCTCATGTCGCTCAGATGTGCGATACAACACACAAACTATAAAGAGACATGACGACGTCTGTGATCGCGTGGCGCGTCTTCTCCGCGAAAGGGGTCATGAGGTGGTTCGTGAGCAAGTATTCTGTCGACCGGGCGCACCGGGTCTAAAGCCCGACCTCGTAATAACAACACCTACCGAGGTCTGGGTTTTAGATGCCGAGGTTTGCGGCCCGAACCGGGACCTGGCAAAAGCACGGCAAGACAAGATCGCCAAATATGACGTCGAGTTCCTAAGAGCGGCGCTCCCCGACCCGCAAAAACCTTGCAGATTCGGATCCATCATTATCTCTATGAATGGTGTATGGGACTCCGAATCTGCGAGGACGCTGTTGGGGCTTTCCACCGAGACTAGTCTTCAAATGTCCGAAGAGGAAATAATTAGAATCTGGAGAATAGGAAGGTTGTTCAATAAGTTCGAACCTCAGTTGGGCCAGTTTTGCCGATGCTTGCCGCGACTTGTGTGCAGAAGCATTGTCCTGGTGAAACAGGACAACCTTCGTCTGCAAAGCGGGCCGTTTCACGAAGAGTTCTTGCTTCAGGCAGTCCAACAGTCTTGCATAATATTCTCCCGCGACCGTTTTACCGCTCTCAAGGTAGTTGACCAGAATTATTCCACGTTGGTTTCAAAAAACTGTAGCCATCGTCCTTCCGGCCGATGCCGTTGTCCGCACCCTCTTCGGAGGTCCTTCACCAGGTGCACACCATTGGCGAGATGCTTCTTGGGTCTCGGGAGTGTAGTGATGGACCCAGCTTTCATCGACGGTCACAAATCTGCGCCAAAATCCGACGGATTTTTCGACATCTTGGCCAAATTTCGCTGTGAAGCGGAACCACGCGCGTCTTTTTGGTCTTGGTTGAGCAAATGAGGCACCCATTTTGCTCTGAGCTTTTTCATCTTCAAGTTCTCGTGCAGGATAAAATGCACACTACCCAAACTGATCCCCAAGGCCTCCGCTATCTCCCTAATGTTCACTCGCTTATCTGCGGCAACGATTTTCCGCACTTTTTCCACGTTTTCCTCATCAGTTGCCGTTTTTGGGCGCCCTGAACGAAGTTAATCCTCGGTGCTCCTGCGACCTCTTTTTAACTCATAAATCCAGTTGAAAACAGTGGCAAAACATGGCGCAGAGTCACCGTACACCTCGTCTAACTTAGTTTTCACTTGGGTCGCATTCCAACATTTGAAATAAAAATGCTTGATAACCACCCGAAACTTTTTTTTCTCAATTTTTCAAAATAACGCCGATACGTTGCACGGGAAAAGCGATCAAACGAAATCGCAACGGCCAATCATCATAATATTTCGACTGCTAGCAGTCGAAAAGTTGCCGTTTCCAATAGCGGCGAAAGCGCGCCAAAATTCGAATCCCGAAAAGCTTAATTTAAGAAACCTGTTGAACTCCCTGTATGCATGCCTCAGCTTTCGATATGGCTGTCGAAAAAGCTTAGTTGCTCGGCAACTACGTACCGCAGCACCATCACTTTGGTACGAAGGAATGGTGAGCGCTAAATTTACTCTTGCCTGAGAATAGTCTTGTGAGCGTAAATTATTGATCATAACAACAAAAGCTTACGGTTTTGCACGTAAAGCTTCAATGTGAGACATAACAACATACCGAATTTTTATGGCTTTCCTTAATCGGGCTATTCACCTTTCGCTAGCTTGCATCTGGTCTCGTTCAGATTATGCAGAATTTTCCACCGAACACCCCGGTATGATCGACTCTTTAATGTGTTGACTGACCCGCAAACGTAAATTTTGCACAAGTATGTGGGAGAAAAAGATAAAATAATTACGTTTATAAATGTCATTCTCACTACTAAACAAGACGTTTTTGTCCCCTCCTTCCATTGGAAAAAAATATTTTCTTGCCGAGTTCTACCAAACCTTAGAATAAGTACACAAGGTTATGAAGGGCCCTGTATAAACATACATGACATCATGTATCCTGTGACGATGCGAAAACAGTTTGGGCCTTAGGAAATGCCTACAAGAGTACGCACGTATCTTGAGCATCGTATTACGAGAATATATAGACCAATCAACGTATGTGGGTTGAACACATAACGAAATGCATTACAAACAGTACTAAGACATTGCGTACGTGTTTCCCGAGAAATTATTATTGATACAACGCTGTAAAACTCCATGCATTCGAACATTTATGATCTAAGACCACATTAGCGATAATCAAGAGTGAACGAACATCTCCTTTAAAGGCGCATTTGATATAGCCGGTCAAAGAGTGCAAGGAAAGAATCACGCATATATACGTAGGTCGTGCAATAAGTACCCAGAATCTCCACGAAGCAACACCCAAATTATGTTTGTAATATATGACAGGCAAGCAACACTTTACATCATCACATATCCCGTTTCTCGTGTGGCAGACATTTGAACTGATCATATCCGCATTTGCCGTAGACATGGAGAAACAGCAATTCCGTAGCGCGATTAAGCATTTGTATTTTTGACAAGTGGGCGACTGCACAAATCAACGCCAAGTTAGACGAAGTTTACGGGGACTCTGTACGAACGTTGGTGACTAATCGTTGGTGAATTCAAACGTCACCAGACATCCAGCAAAGATAAAGCGGCCTTGGAATCACTACGGAAATAGTTAAACATACTTTTCGGGCCGACCCCCACCCAACATTTAACGCCCACGGGACTGCTTTTCGCATTGCTTCATAGACGGACCCTCATAAATACAAACGTGGAGCGGTGGGGCTGGAACCCGCGCACTTGTGTCTCCTCCGGTCGCGAGGCGCAGGCGAATGCACCACGCCGCCAAGCTCGACACTACGGAAATAGTTGAAAGTTTATATCGTATCGCCATGAAAGATCGCCGAATAAAGGTGCGCGAGGTAGCTAAGATCGTAGTAATCTCAGTAGATGGGGGTGCATAATATATTGTACGGGTATAAATGAAAGAGCTGTGTGCAAGGTGGGTGCCGCAAACTAACCATAGATCAAACCCACACACATGCACGAAAGAACATTTTGCGGCGCTGCTTGTCGAAACGTAAGTGTAATCTACAAGATTTTTTGCATTGCTTTTTGGCCGTAGGCGAGACTTGGAGCCACTACTAAATATAGGTAGTCGCAAGAGCATAACACTGCATGCTTCTGAACCGTTGGCACAAAAACCTCCAAAGGAAACGCCCAAGATTAGTGCTCAAGAGAAGCTGAATCCAGCGAAGCACATCTCCAAATTCTGTTTTCGATTTTTTTCCTGCTTCGCCTTGACGGCTTCAAGCACCGACTCTCGTGATTCAAATAGTCTTTCTCTCATGTTTCAATATTCAGAAGGAGGAAGAAGCCGCAGATGAATCAGCTGCGTGCTTTACCAGCGTGATTCCAGATGTGGCGAAAAAAGTCTCTGTTTTTAGCTCTAGGGGCCGGTGCGTTGTCGTGGTGGAGCGATCGCCTAAGAGACGCTTTGGACCTCTTCCTGGTAAGTGCATCTCTTTTGGCCATTGCCACAAGTTCACCTCCTAAAGAAGAAGATAGGGACTTTGCCAGACGACCGTTGGACATTCATTGTTGGTGTTGGCGTCTAGCATCCGGGTGAAGGCGCTTTGCCTGACCACTACGGGCTCTAGGACTTAAGTAGAAGATCATACAAATGTATCCGTGTTATCACCTGTGAAGAATTTCGAGAACAAAGAAGAGCGGACAGAAATTCACGTTCCGGAAAAATATGCGTCTTTTTTTCTTCCTTTGACTGAAATGACGAGGTACTCATCGAGCAGATTTTTTGAGAGTCCGAGGTGGCCGTGTGATGCTGAAATTTTATGAAGAAACACGGCATTATAGCCAAGAGTCGTTTCCTTAGGTCCCCGTATACTTTTAGTCAAGCATTTAAAAACGCGCGTAGTTTTAAAAAGACTACGTCGAAAAAAAAAATCAAAAAATAGGTGATTTTATTGCTTTTCCGGTTATTTAATCAACGACCTAAGCATATTAATACGGTTTTCCTTATATACAGAAATGTTATATATACAAATATAAACTCGCCGCAAATAAAAACGCTACTGTATAGGTTTTTCAAGCGAAGATCTACGTTTTACGAAGCTCTCGATACGTATTGACTTTCATATAGCGCGAAAAGCATCGGTACAGGTGACGGAACCACAACAGCTGCGAGGTGTGTTGCAGCAGAGCACATTGAAGCCGTTTTGCTTGCCGGCTACTCAACGAGTAACTAAACTCGGACGGATAGACTCGCTCGACTAGAGCGTCGAATGGCCGACAGTACTTTCGCATCAGCGAGACGCTTTCGAGCAGAAAGATGCGAGGCGTCTCGACGGGCGTCTCTGTCGCTAGCTGTTCGGCGAGAACCCGAAGCGCTTTGTAGATGGACACGTGATTGCGATGACCGCTCACGCCGTCGACGTCAAACGACACAATGCTGGTGATGCGGTGCTCATTACAGTAGGTCGCCACGGCCTCGGCAACGTCGGAAGCCCTCCAGTAGGTCGTCGGGTGATCGCGAAATCGCGGCTCGTCGACGACCGTCACGTTCTGCGGATTAAGGCCGAGATGGGCGGCGGCGCGCTGTAATTCGCGATGGCGCCGCTCGCCGTCGCCGTAAAAGTTGCCTCGGGACAAGCAGAGCAGATGCAGCTCCGTCGAGCCCCGATCCAGTTCGGCAACGATGAGCGGCCCGAAGAACATCGTCTCATCGTCGGGGTGCGCGGTGACCACGAGCATCCGGCCACCACCAGCGCTCGGTAGAGGCTTGCGTTCATCGGGCTCAGCTAGCTTCGAGAAGAATATCACACACAGCAGCAGCACCAGCAGCACCAGCACCAGCAAAAGCCCAATGCCGATCGAGCACAACGACAAGGCGCCGTTTGGATGGTCAAACACCGCAGAACCGCTCATTGAGCCGAACATTATCCAGCGAATGACAGCAGTAGTTGTTGTTGTTGTTGTTGCGGCTGCTTCTTTTGCTGCTGATTTCGATCGTCGAGCTATCTGCTCGACATCGCAACCGAGCAGGGCGAGCCTCCATTAAACATTCCGATACACGAACATTGTTGACACGGTTACAATAACTAACTTTTACTAACTAACCAACATGCTATTAGTACTCGGCAATAGTTTAACGGTTAGTTCTACAAGAATGCTACTATACTTGTACTATACTTTTCGGCGATTTCAAGTCACAACCGTTTGGATAGCAACTCTGCATTTATTTGTTTGGTTCACCTGTGCCCTTTATCGACGAAGCTAGGCGGACCGGGACGCGTTAAAGGTTTCTCTTTAGACATTGCTCCATCGAATAGAACTATTGTTCGAATACTGCACTGATGGCTAGATTGCCAGTCAGGTGATCTGAGCAACACTGCTGTACAACTAGTGTACAAATCATTGCGTAATGTTTACGTATACCAATCTCGAATTATATTATTTATTAATCTATTTAAAAGGTACGAATATACATATTAGTCTATTAGTTGAGGATTGTTGCCTGATTTTTGGAACGGTGGGTACACACAAAGATGTCTTCGATGCTGGTGCGATGCAGCATCTAGTTTGTGTTGTTTACCGATTTATTTTGAATTTGTTCAATTCTTCCGGCATGGTATTGCCACGTCTATTATGTGCTCCTTTCTTTTGACTTAGATTAATCATTCTGTATGATCTGTTAGCTTGTGTTGTAACGTCAGGAACGCGAGTTTAAGGAGTGCTGTAGTTATATCATTATTAATATTATTTGTATGATGTGGGCGGTATTTTAGGGTGATGTGTGCAGCGCGCGGCAGACAAAAATCACCATCGTCAGTGTTGAAGACTGCATCAATAATTTGTTGTTGTTGTTGACTTGGCCTCGTCGTCTGCTTAGCAGTAGACAAACAGCAGACAGCAGCAGCAGCCGCAGCAGCAGACGATATGTGATGATGTTGATGTGACGATTATCAATGATTGTTGGGTTACTGCTGGCTGTTACAAGTGTGAGTGGTGTTGTCAAGGTGGCCATCATTCGAAACACTCCGAGTCAGAGAATTCCTTCCCTCCTCTCCGAGAGGAGGAGGAACTGAGGAGGCCCTTTGACAGACAGGTGACTGGGTCAGTCAGTCAGTCAGTCACAACTCACCTCGCATGAATCATAACAACAACAACAACAGTGGCTGCTGGCTGGTGTTCGTCAAAGCAGTCGCCACATAGCAGTGGCAAGCAGAAAGCAAAAAAGTGAGAGCAGCTGCAGTAAGTAGTTGCGGTGGGTGGTGGGTGGCACAATCGAGGAGGATGTGACTAAGATTCGTGTTCTGTTGCTTCTTGCTTACCTTTCCCGTTTGGCCGTCTGCATCTGCTTGCTCTCTGTCTCTGGTCTCAGTGTATCATCTCTGCCCGCTGGCGACTCCGTGGTGCAGCAACAACAGCAACAGCAATAGCAGCAGCAGCATCATCTATCTCATCATTGTTTCGTCTCGTCTAGACGTCGAATCGCGTGGTACGTCAACGCAGCGAAACTCGTACCTGTTCTCACTAGCGTCGTGCCGAGCTTGTTGTTATGGTTGTCGTTATTGGCGTTGTTGTTGCTACTGCTGCTGCTCGAATGTTGTGGGTCGGCGAAAAAGGATCTGTTTTCGGGAGGCGGTGGCGTCATCATCGTTGCTGTTTTGTGGTGTGCGATCGTAGTTAGAAGTAATAGTTGTTGTTGTTGTTGTTGCTGCTGCTGCCAGTACATGCATAATTGTGCCTGGTTCGTGCCAGGTGTGTATGTCTCTCTCTCTCGAGAGAGAGATGTCAAAGTGTTCTTGAGTATCGATCGAATGTTGCCGCATGCTTTCTCGGTGCTAACCGTGTGATTGGTGTTGGTGGTGGGGGTGGTGGCTGCTGCTGCTGCTGCTTGTACCGTGTAACGGACGGGGGTGGAGTGGGGTGTGTGTGACAGAGAGAAAGAGAACACCTTTTTAGTTCTAGCAAAGGGGAACACTCGAACGAAACATTTCGAGTGGATCGAAAAGTGACGAATGCATCTGATGACCACACTGAAGACACTAACAACAACAAACACAACGAAGAAGAAAGCGAAAAGGAGTAGACGAAGACGACAAGTGTAGTTCGTTGGCTACTCAATTGACGATGATGGTGATTGATTGATCGAAGATAGTTATTTTTCTTTTTGTACCTGATGATGCACAAAATGGGCGTTGAGAGTGGCTCGTGATAGCCGTCGTTGCCGTCACTCGTGGCTGTGTTACATCGTCGTCATTGTCGTTGCCGTTCGTGTCTTCATGTCCGCTGCCATCGAGCGTTGTGGTCGTTCGCCGATAGTATCTCGTTGCTAATACCGCTACTAATGCCTGTAGTGGCCACAGCAACAACAACAACAACAACAGCAGCAACAATAATAATTACAGCAATATCAACAACAACAACAGAAACGGCCAGTCGACTATGTAGCTTCGAGAAGCCGAATGATGATAATGATGCACAGTGTCAGCACTGTTACGCCGCTGTACGGTGACAGCCGACCGGAGTGAACAACTACAACATCGACGGTGAGGAAGACGACGCAATAGCTTATTGTTGTGAATAGTGAAACACAAATAAACAAACAAACAAACAGACAAAGACAAAATAAGCACAAGATTGGACCGAAGGAGGAGCAGAGTCCCCAACGACAATCGGGGCAATCAAGTTCCAAAGTTCAATTACGACGACCACGACGAGGGCAATCCGGCTGCGGCTGCGGTGGCCCGCGCGCTTGAGGGAGGCGCTTCGAAGGAGCCAGAGATACAGAGAGCGATCATCAGAGAGCGCGGAGAGTAGTTGTTCGAGGTTGATTGACGCCGGCTGGCGGCTGGCGGCAAACAAGAGACGGGCCCGATGTCATCGGATTCCGAAGAGTCGGACACCGAACGTCAGGTGGCTGCCGAACGGAGCGAGATCGTCGCCAAGTATGACAAAGGCTGGGTCAAGGATTCCGAGCATATCCTGCCCTGGGAGGACCCCTCGTACGACGAAGCCGCCAAAATCGACCGATATGGCTTCATTCAGTAAGTAGACGTCGTTTTCTTGGCGTCCTTCGCACATTCGCACATCACTCGCAGCGACACACAGCAAGCACGTTTTGCGCCGTTTTGTTGTTGTTGTCGTTGAGGTTATTGTCGTTGAGGTTATTGTCGTTTCTTTTGGTTTTATTAGCGCTATCGCTCACACTCTTATGTTGGCCTATTAGAGGGAGACTGGATAGAGAAAACGGAGGGAATCAAGTTCAACCCGACTACTCGGATCGTCTCGGCGATGCTCGATCAGCATGACGGGGTTTAGCTGAATGGCATATCAGTGTTTAGATAATGGCTTTGTTTTTTGGTGCGTATTTCATTGCCTTTTGTTTATTCTCCTCAGATTTTGTCATAACAGTGTGTGACAGTCGTCGAGAGAAATACTGTCCATAGACCAACCATAGAGGGGCAGGAGAGGAGAAGAGAGAAACTACGTCACACATGTGGCGAATAATGCTATGACGCACCATGGACAATGGTTAGCCTTAGACAGTCACTTGGACCGTTAGTTAGTTAGTTGGTGCATTAAGCTCTTGCTCTTTCGATCGTTTTCCCTTTCATAGCTTCGACTATCGTTGGCGACCATGAAATTTTAAATAACATTTTGGCTTTATATATATAACGAGTAACAGAGTATTCAATTTATGTCGTGAACTATAGTTCTCACTTGATTCTCCTATTCAAAGTATATATATATATATATATATATATATATATATATATATATATATATATATATATATATATATATATATATATATATATATATATATATATATATATACAGAATCCCCCAGAAATTCGTTCAATAAACTTTGGGGTCTAGTACGACTCGGCGAAAAAATAATTTGTTCCAATGGAACAAGAAGTCATCCTATCGACAAACCAATCGTATACCAATACCTGCGTGTTTGAAGGAACATTTTGCATCTCTTGGATTTCATTCTACGTTAGCTCAAAGCAGAGCAAATGTTGTATTGAAACTAATTCCCAAGAAATTATTTGTTTGCAGTTCCTATATTTTAGCTTTCACGTTCAATTACCCATTTTTAGAAGACACTTCCGCGCCCTTTTCCATTGGAATATAAAAAATAGTTTTTCACCGAGTTGTATATATATATATATATATATGACTAGGTTGTCAGTTAGGTCACTTATAATTCCGTTCAACAAATTATCACTACATCCTGCGGTAGTACTGCTGTTACAACTGCCCACGACGAGCGATTGTAGTTCCAATTTTGTTTGGAGTTGACGTTCAAACGTAGGTACAGTTATTTTTATTATTATTATGAGCACCCTTATTGAGTAAACTCTAAACATTAGACACAGCTCCTCCTACTTCTTGGGCATCACAAGTCTTCTGTCGTCTTGCTAGTTTGGCTCTCGACTGAACCTTTTGCGGCGTAATATCTGTGATGAGAATTATGATTATTGTTACTAATGTATCTAGCCCCTTTGTTTCCTGAGTTGGACGTTTTCCGCGTAACGGTGGATGATCGACTGCTTCTAGCGTCAGCCGCTGGGAACAATATACTGTCCTTCTACTTGCTCCTGTGTCCGACCATACAGTTGCTGTGCGTATGCGTCTATATGTGCATACACGTGTATACATACATACATACGTACATGGATACGTGACATGCATCTGCCTGCATGTCACGTGTGCGTGTGTTTGTAACGCGTAACGCAGATGAGCAAGGAAGACTAATAGCAAGAAAGGGGTGAACAAAGAAATGATGAACAAAGAGATGATAGACAATGATGAGATGATGTACTACTACTCGCTGGTCGGTCGACGCCCCTCACGACGGCGTTTGTGGCAACGTCGCCAGCAGAAGAAGCGTCGAAAACACAAGAAAGGCGTCATTTGCTTCATCTGCTCTCACTACTACTGCTGCCGCCGCCGCCGCCATCGTTATCGTTGTCGTCGTCGTCGTCATCGTCTTTGCTGCTATTGGCGTTGTTTTATCCCTTTTGTTGGTTCATTTGGTAGGCGTTCTATCGTCGGCCAATTGAGTCACAACACCAGCAGCAGCAGCAGCAGCAGCGACAGCGGCGGCGACTACACCATTCATGGCCAACTGCTTGACTAGTGTACATTTGGCTACGTCGGCCGATACGTCGTACACTACAGCTGGGCTACTTGTACTGTAGAAGTCGGCTACTGTTTTGAGAAGACGGCGAAAACAAAAACAACAGTGGCCGCAGTAGCAGAAGTGGCGGTACTTCTCCACAACCGCAACAACAACAACAACAACAGCAACAACAAAAATAATAAGCACTATAATTGTGCACGCTATTCCTTTTGTTGTTGTTGTCGTTGTTGTTGCAGTCATAGAAATAGCGTACGGAACAGGAAATATGACAGGCATGGGCAGCACCGTGTTGCTGGGAAGATCTAAATTTGACGTCCTGATTGAGACCTTACTATTAAATTAGGGGCTCTATTAACGTCACCAATAGTGCTTGTTCTTTAAACCTGAATGTATACGAACAAAGCAGAGTTATGATTGCACTGTGCATTTTTATTTACACGCAGAAGCTAGGACGAGTTACCCAATCTAGGCGGCGTCGATCATGGTAATGATGGGTGCGGGGGCTAGGGGCTATGCTCTGACGCGGGCACGCTCATGCAAATGCTGCTGCTGATGCTCCTGACGATTCTCCCCAGAACTGTGATCGAGCCAGGTGGAGGCGGCTTCGAGCGTGCCGATGGTGTTCTCCACAACACAAAACGTAACAACAATGACGCGTTAGACGGTAGCGACATCTCGACCCAGAATGGCATGCAAGGATTAAGGAAGGCCTACGTTTCTAAGCCTAAGTCAGCTAAGTTCCTTGTCTGGCTGCGGCGTATTTCTGCGAACGATTCGAGTTGGCATTGCCAATCTTTGCTTAAGAGGTCAACGAGACTGACTGGTTACAATCACGCCACGCCGAGCACAAATTACAAATGAACTACTATCGCCTCGAAAAAGGCTCGCCGGCTCTACTACGGGGTCCGTAACGTAGACCGTAGTGCTGTTGGTGTTGGCATTTTGGCATTGTATGATGATGATGATGATCCAGTGCATTAAATGAGCACAGTAATTGAACGATTACTGGCCTAGAGATCTCAGAAAGAATGAGAGGGAGAGAGAAGAGGAGAAGGAGAAGGACATTCACAGCGTCGGTGGTTACTGTGCAAAAGCTTCGAAGTTCACCCATGATAGTAATAATGATAAGAATGATTGTGATGTCGTGATAATAACAATCAAGCCGTTACTGCTGCTGCTGCTGCCTCTTCGTCGTCGTCGTCGTAGAAGGAGGAGGAGGCTGAGAAGGCGGAATATGGTGAGGAGAAGAAGAATCAGAGAGAAACAGCCGTAGAAAGAGAAGCACGATCGACTCCCCCAGACTGGCGCTGTCCGTCGCTGCTTACTTGCTTTCTGTCAACTAGCTTTATGTCCCTACTCGTTGTCCTACTGTGCGTACGGACGTTACGTTGGCCTTGGCTAAGACGCATTCGCATCGTATGGTCGGTCGCGTATAGCATCGTATGCAACTGCTAATACGTGACCTCGGTTAACAACACTACCGACATGTACCCCGACAGCAGCTGTGCATCATTCAGTCGGTATTTGCTGTGTCTGGGTGGGGCTCGTCCTGGTCTTGGTCGGCGGTCCCATGAGCTCAGGCCAGGTAGGTGTTATAACGGCTCGCGCCAGAGCACAATCCGACACCATGCCTACTAATCGTGTAGTTTTTTTTCCCTATCTCCCCGTAGCCTCAAGTGTAACTGACACTTCGCCAAGCATCGATTAAGAGCCATTGATTTGATCTGATAGTGTCATCTTAGTACTAGATAGTACTAGATCTTAGTACTAATATTATAGATACTTGATAGTGTCATCAATCATCTATGCAATAACTATAACCCACTTGTTGCCTGCAGCTCTAATTCTGGCTACATTGAAAATCTACCGCTGACAACGACGACGGCGACGATCCACGACCACAATGGCAACACAGTCGCCATGACGTGGTGGCCGACCTAGACACTCGCGCTTCGCTCGGCGCAGATACTGCCTTGACTTGCATGCAGTAGCGAACGGAGAGGCAAAACGATCGCGGTGTTTACTGTACAAAGGGATAAACACGAATCGTCGGTAAATGTACGCGAGTCAGTCTGCTTACGAATGTCGGCATCCACAAGCAAGATGGTAATTTTTGTTGCCTGATTTTTACAAATACGTGTGTATCCACTGGTTAGGTCGCCGCCTCGATTTATCATTGATTCACTGCTGTCCGAATGAACTTTTAGAGGTGTTTGCCTATTAATCTGTCAGTGACGCAGTCTAACAGATGCCGCCCGCCTGCTCGTTATGGAGCTATGTATTTCCATGTTTTTAAGCCTCTCACTAACTTGAGAAAGCAGTTATTGTTCGATATGACGAACGGTACATTCAATTTCACCGTATACTTATCTATGCGCTCATTTGATGGGGCAGCTTTACTTCGGATACCATAAGGATCATGCAGATATTTTCTAGCGCTATCTCTCTCTCACTATATATATATATATATATATATATATATAGCGGACTAGTGCGGTACATCGGCAGGGTCAATGTCTTTTGCACTTAGTCTTTTTGAAAGTGGCACTGCCTTTCTCGAATGACATGCCGAGAGCAGCTGAAAACAGAGAAGTATATGCATATTCAGCATATGTAAAATAAATGTGATGATAAAAGTGGCTCTTTAAAACATAAGGTTTGACTAGTCAACTTAACAGGTAGCCAAGTGTACGGGGTTCGCACAGCTTCTTCCAGCAGGAAGAATCTTACGACTTCCCTCAAACCTAGATTTTATTAGCCTCAGGCAGTGTTTATACTTTTCTTTGCTCTGGCCAGAATGGGTCTCAATAAGTCTCACTGCCATTTGCATAATTCCTTAGTCCAAAGCGAAATGTTTTGCCTTGCTACAGTTCTACTACGGTCGAGCTTGTAGAGATCTTTTGGGGGCGACGCTGAGAACGCCGCTGAAAAATTCGAAATCTATTTCTACTACCAAATTTATGGTCGTACTGCTACCAGTATTATAAAATTAATAAAATATGTATGTACTTCCGGGTTGTTTCTGTACGGAAAATGATTCTGGCTGCGTCCTGGAACTTGCTTTCGTCTAGTGTCCGGCTGCTTGTGACGCTTGTTCAGGATGATTATACTTGAGGGTTGATCATGGCATTAAGAGCGACGGGCATATTCCATGTCGGCAGTCTTACCCTCACGAAGCGAGTTTTCTGTCCCTGCGTAATATACATCCGCTTCTTAGTTATCTGCAGCAATCTCGCATCTACCAAGCAGATTGTAAAGGTGGGATGAAGGAATAAATTCGAATTTCCCACTCTCCTACGAGGCTCATTGGTACTACGTCCCTTGTTATGTCCCTTCCCGGTAACTAGCGAATATCAGGGAACGTGTTATCTGCATTATCTCCCCCTCAATGACGATATGTGAGGGATGTTTAAATAAAATAGTACGACACGCTGGGTGTAACTTAAGTCTTTATTCAAAAGTAATCGCCAGAGCGCTCTCACTGTGACATGAGCCAATCTTCCATCGTGTCCTTCAGTTTGTCGTCCGAGTTGAAGCGCCTATCTTTGATACGTTTTTTAGCAGACTAGACTGATGGAAGTCGCAGGGTGACATGTCCAGGCTGTAAAGCAGATGTTTAAGGTGCTTCTACTTGGCTTGCCTAGTATGTTTTGTAAGACGTATGGACGCCCGTTATCGTGGTGGAGCAGAATCACTCCCTCCGTAAGTAGTAGGTCGTGCGCCTTGTCGATGAGTTCGGCGGTGATTACAGCATTTGTGTGACCTGGTCTCGGATCATCACTCAAGCACTATCCTAACACCTTTCGCAGTCAGGGATCCTCGCCGCTCCTTAATCGTCGATTTTTTTCAATAGGAACGCCACGAAGTCCTCATATGCAATGCCGCGTCAATTGGATGGGACACACAACTTCTAGAATCTGTGATCCTGTGTCATGCAAAGGCGCTTGCATGTTCACATTTCAGCCGGTTTGGTTATTATGACGTTTCGTACATTTTTATTAGAACGCCACACAATATATATATATATATTTTTTTTTAATAGTAATTCAGGAACGCGTTATGAGGTCTTAAGGCCCCACTCATCATCAACACGCGCACTGTCTATTTGGATATTGTTCATAATTATTTAGTGCGGTATATCAGACCGGAGAATATTGTACTAGTATCGATGGATTAGCTATAGTAAACTCGGCGATGTAATTGAAAGAGGAAGCTGCCTTGGTCGTAGTATATTATAGGTGGAAACGATCCGGCCAGGGCGGACGCCCTGGTGTAGTCTGTCGTATCGGAATTGAACCGATCATTGGCATCATCTGAGTCGTCATCTTCGCCAGATTGCTGCGCATACGTTGTTGATGCGTTTATTCCTGTCGTCCCAGCGAGACATCTCCCGAGATGAGGACATACAGAGTGGAAACAAAGAGCGACTTGTTCTGTTGATTTTATTGATGCTACTTTTGTTTATTGGTGCGAGTATTGATGGTTGGTGCTTACACTAGCCTGAACGGTTGTTTTATTTCTTCATCATCATTTGCTTGTTTGCGGTGCATTTGAAATTCTTGGGTTTGCTTTATTACTTGACTCTTACCGTTGCAAGATACTACCTAATGTCCGAAGAATGGGAGCAGCGATAGTGGCGTCGGGGATGGCCGCGCAAAAAGGAGGTTCATTTCAATCGACTAAGACACTTCTAATGTGTTTGTGTTTCGATCTTTGCCCTAATTACCTCGAATGGCATCGTGTCAGGAGAACGTCTAGGTGATGACGCCTCTACTTATTTATTACTCGTGCTTCTGACTGGCATGATGCAGGAACTAAACTATATATATATAAAATAATGCATCGATATTTTGCCAAATATTCAACAAAACGTCAGCTGTCTGTCCATTCGTCTCTAATTAATTGTGCATTCATTTCAAACAAAACTGAATAATAGAGATATCTCCTTGTTCATGTCCAAGGCGATTAGCATTGTGGATTCTGTATTGTCACTTTTTCAAGGTCTATCTATTCAAAGTCTAATGCTTTTGTCTGGATCACTCGACTTATCAATACAGTTGTTATGGTCCAGTTCATTTTATATACGTGGTGGGCCGCCGAGCACTGACACAATCTATGTGTTGTTTTGCGATATGTATTAATCCCGTCACCAAAATAGGCCATGCAGGCAGCCTTTGCGATTAATTGTACCACCAACAATATTGGAGGCGTATCAGCTTAACTTTTCTACGGTTTATTTTTTTGTTGCAGTTAAACGAGTGCATAACGTAAAACAATTAAATTGATATTCGTATTTCTTTCGTAATAATATGATATTCGTAATTATATATACATATATATAGATAGATATATATATATATATATATATATATATATACGCAAATGTTTCTTTGCTATAAGTTTATCATGCTGTTTTATGTACGTAAATTAGTGATATAACAATGTACCTATGCTGGCTGCCTTGTCGACCACTTTGAACAAAAGGTAGTTACAAAAAACGCGGCGGTACTCTCATGTTAAGACTAATCCAATTTTCAGGCAACAACCGCATCGAATTGCCATAAAACTGAACTGTTCACGTTTCACCCTCACCATCATATTGGTGGCTTGCACTATATCTTGATGCGCTTTTTTTACCAAAATATCATCTGACAGGCCCTAAGTGATTGGCGTCAGTGCTATTTACTTGCGTAGATCGACCCAATCTTTGGATGTGCTTGCCCTAAGCAAGCCGCCATCTGGACAGAAAAACAACGCCTGTCATTTTAGAGATTTGCCTTCATATGTCGTCGCCACGTTTATTGCTGACGATATACCCACAGTCCGTGCGCAGATCCGTCATCGGTGGTTGACGATGTTACTCATCCGCGTTCATTATTGTTTCGTAGGCATTATCTCAAATGGGCCCACATTGATACTCTAATTCAGCGGAAGAACTCGGTAACGCTACACAAATAAGCCGCCCACTGTGCTACAGTTTAATATTATTTGCGATACAATGTGGCTTTCGTAGAAAGGCTGGTCCGTATATATATATATATATATATATATATAACATTTCATAAAATGATTTTTGGTATTACAAAGGGTGTGTGGTACAATTGTCACGGTCATATATGTATTGTTTCCAGTATACATTCTGAAATAAAAACGCAACTAATCGCCAAATAGGCTAGCCCTATTTGAATTTGCATTCACCCATTGGACCATTCGCCAAGCAAACAATCCATTTACGAACTCACCGCGGGCCACGGTTTTGCTTTTGTTGGCGATCAACCATTTTGAAATGGTTGATCGCTGACTCCTTAGGTTATTAAAGCGTACATCAAAAAGTGTCCTAGCAATTTACATTTGCTTAGTTGACGTCGAGCAGATATTCTGCCGTTCATGAAAAGTGAGTCAGTACTAGGAACAACGTCACCTAACAAACTTTGAGGACACCTGATCCGCAGGCGTCTCAGGAACGTGTCCTGGATGCCTTTCACTAACTTTCAGATGGGGCTCCCAGACAGGGGAGCAATATTTAAGTTTGGGAAGAACAAGATATTTATAAAGGCGAATGTACACATGAGAAATCGTTAAAACATTAGCTAAAATTAAGGTCAGTTGTATATATGCTTAGGTCCCGTGTATAAGAGAGAGTCGGTAAAAGGCAGTCATTAATTTTATAATAAAAGCCAAGTGCATGCTATATTCAGACCATCATCGAGCAATGCCGTCGACAGTTGACTGCAGAACAGTATGGGACTCACCAGAGCAAGCAGGATAATAAAGTTTAAGGTCATCTGCATATTCAAGATATTTGACATCAGGGCGCAGGCACTTCTTTATGTCCAACACAAAGATCGTGTATTAAAGGGGGGGGGGGATAGACATCCTCTTTAGGAACACCAGATAATGCAGGATATGGACGACTAAGCTTGTCACCAACATTGTCAACAACAATACTTAAAAGTGACGGTCACTCCAAAATGCCTTCACCCGCCTACTTGCACTTTATATATGTGGATACCTAGATTTTCCATTTTGTGGGGCAGAAGAGAATGATACACTCTGTCAATTGCGCTCTTTTGGTATATATATACACGTTTCGACTGAATATTAAGCCTCATTGCAGTAGCTACTTGCGGCCTCTCTATGTGCATAACGTTATCGAATATCTACGCAGCAGTCTTGAATAGCGGTTTGTAAGTCGGAAATTGTTTCTACAATACTTTTAACTTTTGCTCTAGGCTGTGGTCGTCGCATTTTGACACCAATTTGAGCCTCAAATGGCCATATCCTTTGCTGTGTTTGTGCGCAACGATGACATTCTTATTGTAATTTTTTATTTATATAATTTCACTATGTTAGCACTTTGTAGTGGACAATTGTCTCCGCGCGAACGTGTGAAATTTTTTTTAATTGTTATTATGAGTATCGTTTTTGCTGTCGTTGTTGTGCTCAGTTTTGTGACCGGTGCAAAGGGGGTTAATAGGCAATAATAATCATATCAGCAACGGTAACAATAATAATAATAATATCACTCCCTGGCCTGCTCCGCACAGAAGAGGGAACTTTGCATTTTATTTTATTTTGAATGAAGTTTCGGTTATGGACTTGCATCCAGGAAATAGAAAGCAGTACAATATTGCCGAGTTAGGTCCTTAGGTTAGCTGGTAAGTTATACTTGGATACTATACAACGTTCACTGAATGATGTGGCGGCTATGACGGCGTCTCTCTGAATTTGCCTTTGCTGACTAGCATCAAAGACTTGTCGTCAACGTGACTAAGCCGCAAACTGAGCAAAAAAATTCAATTTTCCGAAACGGTGTGTACGTATGCAAACATTTTTTGAACTGGGTGCTCGAACTGACTCTATCACTTCTTTTATTCATCGCAAGTAAGTTATTATCAACCAAGTTGGCTTCCGTTTGCTATCCTGGGACGTCGTAATCATTTCATATACAGTTGCTCAAGAAATGTTTATGTTTAGTTAGATATATGCCGTGTTCGAGCGGGGCATTTCGCTATACGTCGCACACCTGAGAATGGTGCCTTCGAGCTGGATTTGCTGCCATTTTGACTCAGGCCGGAAGAGTCTTTGTCATGCTTTTATTCTGCTTATTCGTTAGCTTACTGTTACTGGCGTTGAACGCTGACCGCCACTACCGGCGCCGCCACCCGCAGCCATTAAGATAAGAATATACAACATCAATTAAGATGAACTAGTTCGGTAGTGTGGTGACTAAAGTCAAGGCTTTCCGTTACGTAGATGCTCTATCGCCTAGTCGTGTATAGAAGTCGGGGACAGCAATATGGTATCATTGATCTTATAATCATAATCAAGTGCGCCGATTAACACATTTTACACACGGGCGCTTGCTGCGTATGTTTGATTTAATAGTTGTGTTGGCTGCCTTCGGCTGTGGCGCTCCATCTTAATTCGCCATTTGTGGGGCATACGCATGCGTGGCGTAGACCGTTAAAGCGAGACTGCCTGGAGCAATATATATATATGTATATATATATATATATATACTTGCTTGGCTTGCAGATTTATCTCCAGGCGACAATGGTTATCAATGATATAATATTTGCATGTTTTTGCTCTGGTTTTGTATTGGATGCTGTTTCTATATGTGGAATTAAACATGAAACGTGTATTAAACTCAAGTTAGATAAACCTTTTAAAGCGTAGACCTAGTGTAATTTGTTAGCTATATAACGTATTTTGAGTATTTCGATTTTCCTCTATATACAAATTATTTGAAATTTGGTCTTATAAACATTGGGTTGATACCATTCTCACGCCACAAAGAGGTACTATTCTGAACAACACACGGGCATCGTAAGTGGCTTGAGGCTTGGGACAGCTTTGTGTGTCCAACCAGAGCGAGTCTGCTGAACAGCTGCGAATAGCCTTAGCTGTAGTGCTGAAGAGTAACGTAAGGCACTTCAGCCACTCAATACTAATCGATGTGGCCAGCCAGAAGACGTCTTGTGGCCTTTTGGTCGATTCAGCGCTACGCTCGTATGGAATATCCCTTACACACGGGCGCGCATTGATGAATGTTTAATCGCCAAGCAGAGTTTCTGTTGCTCAGCTTGGCCGTGTGTGTTTACATGCCCGACTACTGGTTACGCGCTGACGAGGCCCTAAGTCACGCTGGCCGGCTTGATAGCAATTGATTAGCTATTTTTCATTAGCCATCATACGTAGAATGGTCATCATCACACGGGCAGTTGTGGCACACCAGCAGGCGGATGAATGCGAGCTTTGCGCAGGTCAGCCATGTTGCGACGCGTTATGTTCAGTGACGGTCGTGACCTCTCTCTCTCTCTCTTTCTCTCTCTTAGGGTCCCTGTCATCCCGCCTGAATCCATGCTGAAGTGCCTCCATAGCGGAGAATATATTTATGTATAGGAGATTAAATACAACATCATGTGCCATTTGCGAAAGAACAGCATTCTTATGATAAGCACAGCGTAGATGCTCAGAAGTACACACAGTCAGTTCAATATTTTTTTCCGCTAGCCAGATCGTGACGTTTGGGAAAAGGAAAGGCCACAAGGGGCCAAATCAGAAGAACATGGTGGATGAGGTAGCAGTTTGAACCCTATCCGTACAATTTAGTGACTATGGAGGTGTGGACCGGAGCGTTATTATCGTGAAAAATTATGTTCTGCGCACTAGCCTGGGTCATTTAATTTGCAGCTTTACATTTTGCAGTCCGTGCAAACGGTTTATAAGTTTGGAATAATATGCTCCTGTGATTGCTTGACCCTTACATACGTAGTCAATGAAGAAAATTCCTTGGAAGTCGATTTTGATTTGCAAAGCCGTCTACTTCATGAAATAAAACAATATTATTGCTTACTCACAGTACGAAAATCATCTTTCCCCAAATTACGACAACCATTTATATGCTCAGTTAAAACGTCTCTCGCATATCATCGCTTTTGCCTGAAACTGGATATATAACAGTGCAAAGAGTTTTACTTCCCCGACATCTTTTCTACTACAAGACCATTATGGCGCGCCCTTGTTTAATTCTGGTTCCCTTCCACGAATTCTCTTATGATCATCAAGGTTGATTGGCTATTATATAGAACTGACATTAATATTAAGCGTTACATTAAATATGGTAAACTTATTTTTTAATATTAATTATTATCGAGTCTTTAAGTATAAAAAAATTGAATGTTCGATGGTTGTGTAACTTATTCGTTACAAAATAAAGACATATATGCAAAACAAAAATATTTGTGTAAACATATTGCATATTTGTACGTGCGTTTATAGATGCATGAATGTATTACATTTGGAGGCGCTTGCACTCACAATGGCCTACACTAATGTAACAAGTTGTGGGTTTGATCCCAGCACGACTTACAATGCGTAAATGGAGGGTAAAGTCTGAGGTCGAAAAGTGCTGTAGTTCGAGCGGCGGCTAACAAAGGTTTTAAAAAGGTCAAACAGTGACACGGGAAGTTATTTTGCATGTTCTGCAAATTGTAGCGGAACCGTGGATACATTAAATGTATAATGATTTGCGACACGTGCTTTAGAATGAGGGGCATCGAATCGGTGATTCAAGCAACTGGCAGCTACATTGAACGCAAACGTCCGTTAGGAATGTTTCCACCGGCACGCGCAAAAATGCCAGTTAAATATTTGTTTTCATTTGGGTAGATCATTTGAGCCAAGCGACATCAGCTATTCCCGATTTAGCTGCAGCTGTAAATGAGGAGGCCTCGATCTGGAAAACACATTAGACTCTACGGGCTCTGTTCTTGCTAAATACGGCTAACAGCTGAGAGGTCGACAAACTCGACTGACAGGCTTTCGTGTCAGTGCTGACTGTAATATCATACTCTTATCATCGCCATCACCAAAATGGTTATCATAGTTTTCATCGTTATCAGCGACTGACCTCGAAGCCACTTGTAACTCTAACCGATGACTTCGGGCACAAAGAAGAGACAATTTGTTGACTCTGTAACGAACCAGCGAATGGTTCGTATGAGCAGACTCACACTCAGTGATGACGACGACAGTGATAACCTTGACGAGCCATTACAGGCGCACCCAATAGTTGTCACTCAGCAAACCAGCGGCTCTTATTAAGCGGCAGCTCGAAACTGCTAGCATTTAACAAGCCGTTCAATGTTTAAAAATCGGACTAACCGATAATGAAATGTACCCCTGTGGCCACGGGTATGGGCAATGTACGTGTTTCTCGTCAAGCAAATTCCGAGAAGGAGATCAGTTCTACCAAGTCGAACTCCACTATAGGCTGTGAGTTACTGCTTTCTGGCTTTCTTCTTAGTCGCATTGTTAAGTAGCCTTTCCCAAAATTGGCACATATACATAGAATTAAACTGGATATATATATATACATATATATATATATATATATATATATATATATTTATGGAGAGAGAGGGGGGAGCAGAAACTTGCAGCGCAATCGTAAAAGAGAAGCTTCTTTGAGAAAATTGGTTTGATGAGGGGAAGTTTTTTAATACAAACTGTTGGATATTTACGCAAACAATTTGGTCGATTTGAAATTACAAAAAAATGTTGTTTGCCTTGCAAGCTTTAGTTTTTTTGATAAACCACAACTAAACAGGTCACCTGGACGAATCAAATGAAAATGTCACCCGTGGCGGATGGCTATTAAAAATACATTTTCTGATTATTTAATTAGGTATTCTAATTCTATTTGTTTCTAGAGTATAAGGACTACTTATACTCTTTTTTTGTTGGGATATGCGTGTGTGCACTGTTACATTGATTTATGGATGTGTATTGGTAAAGACTGAAGACTAGCTTTTTGTCTAGAGTAGATTTCTTCTTTGTTAGAGTCTACAGTCCGCTGGCTGTTGATCATAGAAAAGTGGGACCAAGTGGCCGGATGCTTCACAAGCAGAACAAACGCTGGTGTTGATGCGATCTTTCAATTCTCTCTGTAATTGTTTTCCCTATTTTTTTGTTTTCTCTACGTCTAGTCGACGGCTAGCGGACGGCGCCGTTGTAGTGTTTATGATTGGCCAGGAATTGTGTTTAGCGTTGTTAGTGGCTCTTTGGCAGTCCGTCTATGTGTGGTGATGATCTTGCCTGTTTCGTTCGGTGCATTATAGACACCAAGTGTTCCGGCGAGGAGAGGAGTCTCACTCGACTCCCGATTGCCCGTGAACGCTAAGACACCCGATCGGTTACAGCCAGTTAGAGGGAGGATAGGAGGATACACACACGGCAGTGACGCGGCTGCCTAAATACGCTAAGTATGTTGATTTGTGTTGCGTGGTTTAAGCGTCCTGCGCATTTGAGTTGAACACGTCAACACACGTTCTATTATAGCCCGTGGGACGATTCGAGATTCGAACTGTTAACCTGGCGAAAGCTTTGGCAACAGGCTGGCTTTAGCCAGTCTCGTTGCTGCCGTCTGTTTTGCGGTTATCACTATTTCATACGTAGACTTCAGCACAGTGTGCTGCGCCCGAGTAGCGAAAATGTCGTACGAGACGACAAACGAACAAAATACGATAAGCATCACTATTGGTGGCAATATATAATTGGCTACATGCCCTTCCACCGAGTGTGTCGCGTATGTTGTTAACGCATAAGTTCGTTGATTTAATACCACGCGTCGGCTATGTTTAGCTGATTGACGTTAGCTGCAAACATGTGAAACCGAGCAAGAGCAATGGCAGTATTGCTTTCGTAGAGTTCTCTCAAGTAAATGTAGCAATTTGCACGATTTTTGCAAAACCCAGTTTTCAAAGGCCTCGGCTTGGCGTACGCTGCAATGTCGAGACCTGGCGCGACGCAGACAGGCGGCCAGCCAGAGCGTTAATTTAGCAGACGAATGAGTTAATGTACCTATCAATCTGCTAACTTTACGACAGCCCAAATGGAGCTGGAGAGCGACTCCGGACAACTCTGAACTGAATTGATTGTCCATTGGGTTCAGCGGCTCTAAACGGTTGACAACAACAAGAGCACACAGCTCTCGTCGTCGATTTGCCGAAACGTACGGACCCCGTCTGTTTTCTGACCCGAAGCTCTTTCATCCTCAATACCTAGGCAATCTGATACCTACCTGATCCAGTCTAAAGTCAAAACCGTGTTTGCGAAAGTCGTTGTTTTTGTTCCAACCGATTCACTGTCTTTGGGGCATGATGGGAAAGGGAGAAGGTAAACAGTACCGAATGTGTGCAGTGCAGTGAGCTATATGCACTAAAAAAACAGCACGTAAATATTGTGCCTAAAAATGTGCGCTAGTTGCGTGAGTTTCTATTAAGGCTGACCTAGCTGGAAGATAATATTTGGAACTCGGTGGTACTTTTGTTGTTACGTTTCTTGATTGGCACCCCTTTCCAACTTTTTTTTTCGAAGTAGTGGCATGTAATGCTTTAAACAAATTAATTCACTGGTGATGTTTTTTTTTCGGACAGAACACTAAGGTTGGACTATTGCGGAGGGTTCATTCTGGTAAGGTTCCTTTATATATATATATATATATACATTGCGGCCCCAATCCAGGCTCAATTCGCTATTGGTAGAAAGATAGGGATACCGTTCATTATGTAACTTAGATTAATACATTTGTGTTATATATTTAGTCTATACAATTCCTAACGCAAATTTGTTTTGCTGCATGTGCGTCTTGTGCTTGCTGCTTGGCATTATTTCAGCGAGAAGGCTCTACCGGAGCGGTTTTCGGAACTCGAGAAGAAGCAGCTGGCGAAAGAAGTCGAACGAGCTGACAAATGGCTGAAGATGACCAAGTCCTGGGACAAATATATGGCCAACTCCGGAAAGAGAGAAGTGGTACGTTGCCTTTATATAGTGCCCATCGTTGAAGTAGAAATGCTTGTAGACATGCAGTAGCTGTATCTACTGAAAGACATTTTGCTGATGTTCGTAGCCGCACAGAGCCCTTGGTGAAAGACACTTTTCTATATGGTCAGTAATCCATTCAGTGTGGCACATTTCAAGTCAAGTCGATGGTTTATTTTTATTATAATTTTATTTTGTATTGGCTTTTATAAGAAAATATTAAGTGGCACTAGGTATTTGTTATTTATCAAGGTTTTATACTCGTCGGTAGTAACGGTTTTGTAACTTCTACTATCGCCGCTATGCGGAGTCCTTTTAAATTGGCACACATTTTGGCGGTGTATCCGTTGTGTCAGGTATGCGTTCATTTGCACCCGTGGTGAGAGATGGCTGACCTGTGCCATAATGGTCGGTCAACATCGCTTTGAGGCTACACCTTGCTCGGTGAATGCCATCAAGCATGAAGCAGCAGGCTATTTTCGATTCTTCTCCGACGAGGAGATGTTTCATCTGAATATAAAAATCACTCACAGAAGCCGGTTATTTTCTGTGTATACAACGGGTCGTATTTCGCCGTAGAGCGAGGGTCTAACAAATATCGAAATGACACTACTGACGCGCTCATTGTTTATATAAGTAGGAATTTGCGGGCATTTGCGGAGGTTACATTGAATGAATATGTCTGTGAAAGATTTTCCGTACGTCTTACATACGTTATTTGAGAATATGTTTATATTTAGATACTGGCATAGAAGCAAGCGACATCATTGCGTCTCAATATAATTGGAGGCAAGGTTTATTGCTTGTGTGTTTTTCGTTGTTGCAGACTTGCATTGTTCACAATTAAGTACGTTAGTTGAGACATGCGACGACCAGCATTAGTACTGTATACGAGTACAATTGAGCATAGTTTTAATGCAAAATGTGTAGGCAGAACGCGCATAACATAGCATAGGTCAGAAGTCATCTCAATGATGGCTTAATAAACAGTATATCTTTACCAGCCGACTATGCTAAGAGAGCACTAGAAATTTAGTATACCCGTTTCGACAGTTAAAAAAACGGTTTTAAAGCTGTGCTACTGGATATTCAACGATACTGATTGTCTTAAGGTAATGCAGCACTTTCACAATGAAATGCCGATCAATGTGATTGAGCTCCTATCAGTATATTATTATTTTTTATAAAGCAGTACCTGTGAAATGCGTGCTAGGACTGCACTATGACGCGTACACGACTGCAGGAAATTTGTCTGGAAGTGTGGGTCGTCCCCCTCTCCGACTGGGGGAACTCGCGCACTGCTTAAAACAGTGAGAGCAGATCTTCTGGTGGGTGGTTCATTAACATATCAGTGAAGGCACATGATGCGTAGAATATGGTGGGGTGCTCTAGCATAATGTGTCAGACGTCCCATAGCGTGACGTCTGAGGCGGTTTGAGTTACCATTGATATCTCGACTGTGTGTACTGTTTGTACATTGTTAATACATATATGATGTATAGTATGGATGCCTGAAGTCGAGCGATTGGAGTCTACTGTTGTCTGTTGTCTATCCGTCTGTATTTCGGGCCGTGTATCTGGGGACAATGTCAGTCAGATGTCGATGTCAACTCATTGCCTCTGTGCGTCAGATCCACCTTATTTTGTTATTCGCGGCTAGTATCTCGTGGCACGTTTGGCTCAGATTAAGGTCAAGCAAAATCTGGTTTATCTTAAATTTAACAACGCTGATCGTTCTAATTAGCTTCTAGTCCGCTAGTCCAGTCAAGCCATCTCTAGTGGTGGAAACAGAAGCGGTAAAAGCAGTACTTGCTGTCGCTTTTGTTTCTACTATTGTAGCAGCTTTTCCCACTGAAGCCGGCATTTAGTTAAGCGATCGACAGCGAACAAGCAATGACAACTAACTATTGTTGCTAGAATGTTAGAGCTAGATTATCGTTCACAAAATATAGTTCTCTATAGGTATTACTTTATTAATTCCTGGTGTCGTCACATGGCTGTTTAAAATGTTTTAAAAAGCTTTTTGGTTTTGAATGAACGTTTCTATACTGCTGTTAGATGCTTTTTGCAAATTTGATTTGTTTGGCGTAAGTTTTTTTGAAAAATATTTAAATTTGCTTTGTGTTTTTTTATCTCCCGGTGTCATTAAACTTATTCTGCGTTGTTCTCCTCTTATGTGGAAATAAGCGAGACCAAGTGACCATACCAGACACGTACACAATTGAGTAAGATTGCTGGCTCGTCGAAACGCAAATAGAGACTCAAGCACAGTCACAGTCGTACCAGTTCGACTTAACTCAGCTCAAATCAGATCTCCACTCCGGGGTGACCTACTCCGGGTTGACAATAACGACCCACTGAGAAAACGCGGGTGCGGCGTGTTGATGTTCTGTCTGCTGCTCTGTGCACGCTGCCCTGGATCGGATTGTTTTTTCTTCGGTTGACTACTCGAACTCGAACACACGTGGCTCTGGTCGCATCTCTTTCAACACACCGACGCCGGTTACAACGATGACAACTCATCATGTCGGTGTTATGATATCTGCGGTTTTTGTTGCTGATTTCGATGGTTTATTTGTTTTAACTGAAGAAGTACCAGAAGGTAAGTCAGCGGAGACGAAGGTCATTGCGTGCATCGTAGAAAAAGTTGTTTCCCAAATACATATGCAACAGGTACTAGTAGTAGCGTGGAATCAGCATGTATGATAAGCTTGATACAACAGCAGTTTAGTGCCACGAAAACATGGAGAAACAGAGTGTCTTGGTTGTAACGATTAAAACACGGTTGGGTTGAAAAGTGGCATAACTATTGATATTCCATGAAGAAGAAAGCATAGTTATTCGGTTGTAACGAGCAAACCCAAACGGGAAATGGGATATATCATTCGTTATCCTATACATGTAGGCATCAGAACACCAAGAAGATCGATGAATCCCTGTACCGATTACTATGATAGCCGAAATCATGAGCTAAACCTATTAAAGCCTTATAGTGTAGTACACCGTATATCAAGGGGATCGCACTCAAAACGAGCGTACGACGAGTATTGTAGTAGCCGTACTCCGCATATTATAGTAAGAGTTTATGTATGAGAAGAACCTACCTCCTCAGGTCTCCCACGGGACTTGGTGCGGTGTTGCTTTATTTTGATTCAGGACCGTGTACACTTTATGTCATAATAAGGACACTTATGTGGCTTGTTCGCATTAATGCGAAGAGCAACTATATATATATATATATATATATATATGCCCATTGGCTCTGGCACATATGTACCTTTTGGTGGACGTATAGTTTAAGGCGACCAAAATAGCATCTTTGGTCACGCCGTTGTTGTCACCGCCTGTTATTGTTGCTGCTACTATTCCGCTTGTTTTTTGTCTATTTTGACCTGCTTGGTTTTCTCTCGTTAGATTGTTCTTATTTGTATTGATGCATTATATATTTAATACAAAACCACTGCCTTAGGGCATCGAGTCTAGCAGTGCCGTCCAGGAGTTTCTGTTGAGTGGTTTCGACTATGACAGCATCCAGGGTAGGCTGACGTGTGTCATCAAGCATCACGCGGTGACCATAAGCCGTTCTTGGACCGGCGGTCCGGCGTTCGGAGGAGATACCAATAATATCGATTGTTGAACAGCGGTGATCGAGCCTAGGAATGCGGACTGGGCCAAATTCGTTGTACGTCGGATTTCAAGACTTCTCCAGGCTAGCCTTTCTGAAGCAGTTTGCAGTGTGCCACTATGGGCACACGCGTCCACACAGCGAAGGATATATGGCACATCCAGGGATTCCTATTCCTTCTTCCAACCTGGACGGAGGGGTACATTCAGCACTTTCTGTTCAGGGCAAATTTTGCGGAGATCATTGTGAGGGGAGCTCCGAGAAGCTCGGTGTTTTCGTCGACAATATGTCAGAATCCCCGGCGTCGTCAACACAAGCTCCGGCGCCGATTTCGCCGCCCTCATTCGCGCTGTTGCAGAAATCCTAGGAGCAATACAGAGTTTTTCAAAGAGCTGAGTGGAGGCCCTGACGACCTGAAGCCCAGACACCTAAAAAATCTTATTAGAAAAGGGTGATCAGATCTGCCTCGTAACTTTGTTGTGAATGGCCGTCTACTAGGTTTTGCTCTTAGTTATCCCTATAAAGCCAACCTCATAGCTTGATTCTGCCTGTGGTGATGTGCAAAAAGTAATCGATTTCGGTGCTACGTCATGATTGCAGCTTAATGCTTCAAAATGTGGGCTGTACGTTTTGTTATCCGATTCCACCTTTGATGATGAATGCATGCTCCGCGCGCAGGGCTTCTTTTCAGACTACTTCAGACTTTCAAGCTATGCACCGATGAAAACATCGAGCATCTTGCAGTACCTTTCTGACGACTAAGGCACGCGGATTCTAACGTGGATTTTGAGTTTAAACCTTTAACCAACTGAGACTCATTAATAGACAATAATACGTGTCCTTAATACTCGGTTATGAATAAGATTAGGTGTTTCATATGGGTATTTCATATTCTGCTGTAGACCCTCAATAATTTGTGTTGACTTGTCTGTCATGTTTAATTATTCTATTATATAATCCCAGTTGTACAGCATGATGGTAGAAAGCGAAATCAACACATAGGCTCTTATTTAAACACATTTTTGCCATAACCTTGAAGAAATGGCATATACGGGTCTACAGAGTCAAATCGCGATTCCAGTCCACGCATAACTTTTCTTCATGCAAGTAGGTACCGCATATTGCATGATATTAGTTTTTTTTTCCATATTATTTTTATAATTAGTCTAGCTGAGAGAGAAAGAAGCCTGGTGTGTCTGGTGTGTATCTATCATGGCATATATATGTGAACAATTCTAGCACCATTACCTATACGTGTATTTGCCGGAACATCGATTTCAGCTGAGAAGCCGCGTGTACAAAGGTATTCCAAATCGGATTCGGGGAGATGCATGGAAGCTACTCCTGGGCGTAGCCGAACTCAGCGCTCAGCAGCCAAATAAATACCAGGAAATGAAGCAACTGGCCCGTAGGGAGAGCCCTGATATTCGGCAGATCGACCTTGACATCAACCGGACGTACCGCAATCATGAAATGTTCCGGCAACGATATTCTATCAAGTATGTATCTACATTGGTGTGTGTTGCTTGCCACAAAAAGAAATATTTGATTAAATTAACTTAAATTTCTGTAAACATTTAAATATTTTTCGCACTCGTCATCCTACGTCCATGTGCGCCTCTGGAATATATGGTCATTTTAATCGCACGTGTGCAATATTTCGATAGAACTGTTTCACCTGTTGCAGAGATTTATGTTGCTTGATCTGTTTCTTTCATCCTAACGACTTCTCTAATTAGGTATGTCAGTTTGACTAGTGTTGACACACGTACACACTACACAAACACAAGTGAGCACGTGTCAATAAACAAATAGGGGTTCTGTCACACACACACACAAAAAGGACACTAGCGGAATTCGTGGGGCATAGCTAAGCTGCTTACTACGATCTGCTCGGCGAATGTTTTTGCGTGTGTATGCATGTTTCAATTGCAGACAACAGGAGCTGTTCCACGTATTGGCTGCGTACTCGATGTACAACCAGGAAGTGGGATACTGCCAGGGAATGAGCCAGATAGCCGCGCTTCTGCTAATGTACATGGGCGAGGAGGAAGCGTTTTGGGCCGTCTCTCAACTAATGGCCGCGGACAAGTTTGCAATGCATGGATTCTTCATTCGGGGTTTTCCGAAGCTAGCTCGTTTTACGGCCCACCACGATCGCATCCTCACCAAGAAGTTACCAAAACTCAAGAAGCATCTTGATAAGCACGACATTGGAAGCAGCATGTACACCCTCAAGTGGTTTTTTCAGGTTAGCAGTATTTTTCTGTTAGCTTGGCTTTTCCCCTTCTTTCATGTAGGTATATATACAGTCATTTTTAGATTTCAGAAAAGTAGGAAGTATCGAGACCTTTGAAGCGTGCACAACTGCGATAACATCTTCGTCGGACGAAATTTTTGCGCACCAATCTCAGTCGTTTTGTTTGCAACGCTTTGTGCAAAGGGTTTTAAAGTATGGAATAATATTTTCTTGTGACTGCTTGGCTCCTCATATGTAGTCAATGGAGCAAATGCTTCACCGGGAATCCCAAAAAACAGTAGACACTATTTTCCTGGCCAGCAAAAGAGTGTTTGCTTTCTTCGGCGCACATTCATCAAGCTTTCTTCATTTTTTGACTCGGTGTTTTATGGCGGATCCAGGTCTGGTCCACGGTCACGAGTCGACATCAAAAGTATTATGCATTTCGCTTTGTTTTGCGTGCGTGCTTTTGATCGATGGCCAGCAATCGCAGCACCCATATTGCAGACAGTTTTAATTTCTAACCTTTTATGCAGTATATTATGCACCCCGCCCACTGAATTGCCTATGATCTCACCTGTCCCACGAACTTTCAATCGGCGATCTTCCGTGACGCTACGATGTATGTTGGTTTCGACCATTTCTGCTTAGTGATCTCAACTGTACGTGCGGCACGCGCTTCATCTATGGCCATATGTGAATTAAATAATCCAAAAACAAATGTCCGCCCACCCGGTTCAGAGCCCTCGTAAAGTTCGTCCAACTCGAATTGGAACTTTTTAATTAAAATTTTAATCACGGTACGGAATTTGTGTTTCACCAGGTCTAGTACAAGTGCTGACGTGCTTAGTTTCAATCTCCGTTGAATAGTCGAATGGGTGTCGGGCCAAACGGCGCCCACAGTGAATCAAGGCGACTGATAAAACCGTCGTGTTTTAAGAACGAACAATAGGGTGAGATAGCAGTTTATTATAATAGTTGCACAGGTCTCTGAAAGACCGTATCTGCAGTCGAAAGACATAGAAAGGTGAAAAACGACACATATTGTAACTATGCTGTAATCATTCTGTGAATATGTTTTGGGCTTTATTATCTAGTGTTTTCTGGATCGTGTTCCCTTCACGTTGACACTTCGACTGTGGGACATTTATCTTCTCGAAGGCGAGGTGGTCCTTACGGGCATGTCATACACGCTGCTCAAATTGCATCGGCGTAATCTACTTCACATGGGCATGGATCAGTTAGTGCACTTCTTGCAATACCGTCTTGAACAGGACTTCGGCTACAACGACGATGCAGCTGTCGATGCACTGCAGCAGTGTATCCAGGAGCTAAAGGCTGCCAAACTAGCATTGCCCTCGTAAGTACCCGTTCCGTTGCTACGATCTTTCTGCTTTAGCTGTTTTAGCTTATATATAACTTGACAAGCATTATGACGAGCAGTGGATGGTGTCGGTCATTTTTTTTGTTTATTTTAATGTGGGCTCAATATTAGGTTTGGTAATCGAACTTCGGGGCAATATAAAACCGTATTTGCTTTGCGGGTTCGTTATAGTACTGGATGTATTCCTGGTCGTGTGTAAAGTGTGACAACAGTTTATGATGCAATGTATTTTTGCATTGTGTACTGGGCTGCTGAGGGGTGAACATATGGGCAACGATAGCTTAACGGAGAATGAGCTGAAAACTGTTCATTACTCAGCTGCTCGCTGTGCGCATCACTACTTGCTTGTCTAGATTGTCTAACGAAGTACCTAAGGAAATTTCTAGCGTACTGATGAGTAGTAGACTAAAAAGACTAAGACAAATTGGCCGTGTATTTGATGCATGAACTGCTACGCATACGATTAGGTGTACGGACGAGGAACGCGAGCTGGAGCGCCCGACACGGCCGTTCGGTGTCATTGATAACCTGGGCCGCATCGATTCGCCGCGCGGCGTCAAGCGTACATCTCGCACGAGGTCGTCGTCGGCGACCCATCGCAAAAGCAACTCCGTGCGAGCCCTCAACTCGTCAACTCTTAACGATGACTCTGAGAGCATACTCAACGGGAGCATAGACACCATCTCAACCAAATCCGAAGCAGGTCCGTTTAGTCAACAATACATACATAAATGCGCAACACGCACACACTAATTCTAAATCTAGCTTTTTCTCTTTTTCAGCCGTTTCGTTTTTTTTTCGATATAAATATGAACCCACTATTATTACCCACCATAGGATATAAGTATACGTTACAAGCTATGTGAGACGTATGTATGCACGTACGACGAAGTGTCTCTGAGTACTGTGGCTGTGGCAGACGCACGCTCAAAATATTCATCAGGCCGATATGAGTCTCGAATTGATCATCTGTCTGTTCATGTGCGCTTACTATTTCGCCAATTCACCGGCAGGTGGACGCTTCACGCCAAAGGAGCTCCGCAAGTCTCCGAACCTCGCGGAGAGCGAACACTCGGATGCCTCCTCAGTGGTTGAAAACGTCTTGCTGCGAACGACCTCATCGCTGGCTCTCGACACCTCGGTTACGGTCACACAAGACGACTCGAGCACTCGAACGCTTAACTACGACGGAACGGCAACGACGATAATCCCACCTAAAGTGCGTACCCTATCTACTCATAACAATCATGCCAATGTTGTCCTCATACTAATGTCTTTATTTATGAATCCTCTTGTTTGGAGGGCAACTGACCATCACTAATTCACCGACCCGGCAAGGTTATCTGTAGTAAAAATATAAAGCTTAAACTTTTTAGCCACATGTTATACGATTTCAGTAAAGTCCTACATCCATCCACCTTGGGTGCGCAGAGGTGAGCAGTGGATATTATTTCTACAACCTTTGCACATTGTGAGATATCTACGTTCATAACAGTATGTTTATTTTTTTACGATAAGATTATGATGAGACGCGCAAAATTACATAAGGGAGTAAGAGCTTTGTAATGCTTTTGCCTTGACCCGGTATTTCAGCCGCGATCACCATCAATCTATGACAACGTGTCTCTTCCTGGGGATGGAGTTTCGGAGGCCGTACAAACCGATGCTTGTTCTACGGCACCCAACATTGCTGCAGTCAGCTCGGCAACGACAGCAGCAACGACCACGGCGGCAATAACTACAACATTGACTTCAACATCATTTTCCGCTTCGACAACTACTAGGAAGGGACCTACAGGAGCCACCACGGCGACTCAAACCGGCACACCGCCTTTCTCGCCGACAGCACGATCCCCTGTTGAGTCAGTTCGCATCTTTGTGCCCTACCACAACCGAGTTTCCGGCCCAGATCGCAGTCCTCAGTTAACGGATCACCTTCGTGAGCAGAGGGCTGTCAGTCCGCCGTCACAGGGCTCTCAAGTGCAACAGCATCCAGCATCGTCATCATCCCAACCACAAAATCAAGGACACGCCTCTCCGACAAGTCCAAGCGCGGGAGGTGTGCAGGATCCTAACCGGATCACGATTAAGGTTCACGCAATGACCACAGTGGAGACATTGTAAATCAGTCGGCTTCACGCCCAGTCAACGAAATAAGGAGAAATATGCCGAACAGAGCAGAGCTATATATATATAGAATCGTTTAGCACTGATGCTGTGTTGCTGGCATAGAGACGATGAAGATGCTCTGCTATCGACAGTGTGGTATACGGAGAATATACATCTTTTCGACTACCTTTGAATAGAATAGAGGCTTCTTTTACCTTCGATCGTAGCGTTCCTCTTCAAGGTTCTAGTGCGAATCACACTATGGTAAAACCGAACAAGTAGTCTTACACCCTCTCAATAAGAATGGCCAGCGCCGTGGCAGAAGACGGGATTCGGGAAGATTTAGGAAGACGATCATGGCGGCTTGACTTCAACTCAAGTGGTTCAACTAAAGACGTTAAAAGAGTTGGGTCGACATGCGATTTTCAGACACACAAACACACAAATGTAATCTACGCAGTTGTCCATTTTAGATATCGGTCAACAGCTAGACGTAGGGCGTCCCTGTAGCTTAGTTCTGCAGTTAAGTCTGCCTTAATCGTTGTTGACAGTTGCACCAAACAGACTACGCCATAACTACGTGCCCCACCTGATTCATGAGATATCTATTTTTATAGATCTAACACTGGGAGCAGAGAAGTTGCAAAATTGTTTCACCACGCCTCAACTCCCGGTACCGTACCTTTGGCAGGCTCTCCGCTTATGGATGCATCGGGCCAGCCCAAATCATATACATAGGGGAATATAATGCATGCGGCTGTATATTGCAACCGTTGGAAATGTTTGTTGAGACTCCACTGTGAACCTCTAGTCAGAGGGTCTTGTCAGACGACTATAATCAGTTAAGAGCAATAATATTCTTATAACAATTTCCCCTTTAAGCATTGTCCTCAGAATTATTGTTAGTGTGACTTGTTATCATTGCTATTAACATGTTGCTGCAGTTACCTTTATTTCTAATACTATTATTGTTACTATAAATGTTATATTCATGTACATACTCGCGCACACCGAATAACCATGTGAAAGAAAGAGGGGTATAAAATCGACGAAAGAGGTTATACATTACATTGAATACAATGTGGCGAAAACAGTAGTGGACTGTACCGCATATTGTCGTTGAAATAGCAGAAGGGTCGGAAGAAGAGAGCTTCGTTTTGAATTATACAATTGCCATATCCAATACACGCTAAAGTAGCTTAGGCTGAACTATAAAATTGCTGCTATAATAACTAGGCAAACGCAGGGTGCTGACGGTGAGTCAGCACTCAGTAGTCCTAAACTAAACATTCCCATGTACTTACTTAAAATTGGAGAAAGATAACACCAACAGAACCATGGCCTTAGCGCTGAAAGGCTTTAGGCTTTGTTATGTTCTGCTGGGCTGACCTTATGTAGTACCTTGGAGATGCCGCACAATTTCGCCTTAGCTCCTAATCTGCTGATTCGTTCAGTTGTTCTGCTGTTGAAACCAACTGCTAAGGATGTTAACGGCTACAAACTCACTATTTCAAAACCAGGATGATGCGTCTTCTCTTGTCATGATTCTTATTGAACATATAGTTCGTTAGTGCTATTTAGTGGACTCATCTAACTGTCCTAGTTGCTATTTGTAGTTGCAGAATGTCGCCAACAAGATCGCACTCCGATGCGAAATATTCGTTTGATTTCACCGAGCATAATCATCATCTTTATGAGTAATCAATCGGGCGGCAACTGGACCGGATAAAGGGTTGGGTTCTGTTGAATCGAGACACATGATGAGAGTTGGACGCAATGGACGATTACATACCGCAGTCGCAAATCACTTTATGCATACGGCAATCGCAAATCGTGCGTCTAGCACACTACAAGAAGCGTCCAGAGTGAGGACCCAGGGTCGACCTACTGTAATGATACACTTAACTACTTGAGTGGCTAAGAACTGGAACCTGCACTTAATCGTTTTAGGGTTGCGATGAGAAGATCAACTCATATAATTGTTGAATTTAAACATCACAGTTTAAAATAGGGTATAAGTAGACAAAGCAGGCAAACCACCTAGAGGCCATCTAAACGTCAGGAACGAGTTGCTGCGGGTCCCTGCTACAAGCAAATAGAGAAGAAGATATGAAAGATATGTCAACTTGAAAATAAGAGTAAGGTTTGCGATTGCCAATTCCAGCGAAAAGCAAGCAAGAGCACCAGTGTGATTAGTGGGATAAAAATGTGCTGCTCTAATCGACTAAACCAATGTCACTTGTGCAAAAACGGTAATAATATAAGTGAAAACAGAAATCTAATTAAAGGTTAGCGTTTAGTGAACCTGCAATGATTCTCAAGAGACGAGACGCAAACGCTTATATTGCTAAATATGTCCAAAGTGGAACAACACTACTTAGAATGTACAAGACAGATTCAGCAAGAATGCTGTTGAAATGACAGCTTGGAACAGCAAGCAGACATCAGCAAGCGTCTATACAAGATTATAGTTATCTGTAATAACGGACAGAAAATATTGATCACATTGCTCGATCAACAAGGTTGGCCTACCACCACTAACTCGGGAAAGCCCAGAGTTTAGTCGAGTGCACGTCGCAAAGTTTGGCAATGTTTTTTAATAGAGGTTGGAACCTTTACACACACAGCAAAGATTGAAGTTTTCAGGAACACTTACATACACAAACGCCTACACGTACGCAAGCATCTGAAACAGAAAAATGTTTGGCAGCGCGGAAACTTAGCGCTGGCTTTTAGCTAGTGTCAGTGTGTTATGTAAGGAAGATGCTTTGACAAATTACAAGATAATTGACAGGCAAAAACCTGTAAGCCAGTCGGTTAAGGGAGGACATTTCATTTTTGGCATCATTGTCATCAGACTCATCGCTCTTATTTGTTTTCTGTATCCAAGGACCACTGGTAACAGCAACAACAAAAATCAAGCGACATTTCTGTAACTAATGCGACGGCGAATAAACAGTGGATCACACTCTAGTTGTAAATAGTCTATAAATAGATAGATTTAATTAATAGCAGCGACAGCAGTGAAAATAAAACCCATTGCAGGATATTGCAATATTTCGGTTCTCCTGAATTCATTCGTGTTATCAGTAATCCCGCTCATAAATAAAAGCAGCACAGTCGTGCACAGGCATATATATATATGTATATATAATATATATATATTTTTTTCTTTTTTAGCGCTCAAATTGACGATATTAATTCACGACCAACACAAGCAAACACACAAAGTATACTTCAGTCCTGAGAAGTTAAATAACCAAGGAGCTATTTTCCAACTTCGCTGAATAAAGAAGGGATGTAATCCGGCGAGCATCTTAAGCGTGTAAAGCGAGTCAGTTTGAAGCAGCTTGTGCGCCACTTACCGCTAACTGAGTCCCTATGTCGTCTGACGAATGTGGCTCTTAACGCCTCATTTTGAAGTAACCTACGAATGAGATCGTATCCATCATCCGCAGATAAGAATGCCACAGTGGAAGTTCTGGCAGGAAATAAAGTTTTACAGACTATAATTGTAGTATCCACCACCCTAACGACCGGACGGCGACCGTTAAGAGTTCGCTAATCTTTCGCTCAAACAACACACGTCCTTTGCCTGGCTCGCACCAACGACTACTCATTCATTTAATCTCGTGCCTCCTTATATCACAGATTTGCCCGCGCATTTAGTAACTTCCCGCGTCTTCGCTACTGGTGTGACGGCATCCTTTATTTGGCGTCCTGGATTTAGTTTGCTCGAGTATTGCCGCCAACAGACGACATATTAACGGACGCTGCTATCCCACAATAGTCAAGCCGTTCATTTAGATTGATACGACGCAAAGGTGAAATAATGGTTTACGATTTGGGCATAATATAGTAAGTGCGGATGGACAGTGCACTATTGAGCTATCGTTAGCGGATGCAATCGGCTTACTTAGATCGCTCTGAAAGCTGAAACTAATTAAATCTAGAGCGACTAAAACACGAAAGGGCCAAGAACCTATGGGATCCCCACGTTGATGGAGCGCCATACGAAGTCGACGGTATTAACTCTTACGGTGTGGCCTCTAAAGAATAATAATAATAATACAATTTAGCTCTTACTGTCTGGCCTCTAAAGAATAGGTACGAGCGGAACCACTTGGCTGTGCCTGATGAGCGTCCTAGCCCTTAAAGCATCTGTTAAATGTAAGAATCGTTTAGACAAAGCCAAGGCAGCGTCAAGAGATATCCCCCAGACAAGTTTTAGACGTTTCAACTGTACCTGATATAGATTGCCATAAGTACACTTGTGCAAGCTCATTAGACCGACTGCGCCAAAAGCCGAACTGATCAGCTGATAAGAAGTTGTGTGGACTTAAGATGTTTACCAGGCCGAGTCAATACCATCTTCTCACCTTACGTCCCTTAAAGACATAATGGATCTGGTGGAGAAGAATGAGATAAAATCAGAATGGGGCGAATCAGCAATTAAGTTGACATTATGGGTTGCCAAGGCACCTTGCATAGGGGGTGTTAGAATGTTATCAACGTACAGTTAAACCTCTTCTTCTATGATAACCGAAGATTTTAGGGTTTTTATGAGCTCAGTATTTCTATCTAAGAATGTTGCACCCGTCGTAGCTGATACGCTTCACAAGTCAAGTTTGCGCAAACCGTTCTCATCGTTGCCGGAATGTTTTTACGTCTATATTTACTGTAGAGAAACACCTTGACCTCATCCGACAATTGGACGCTCTGCCATCGTTTAACGGTCCAATGTTTGTGGTCTCGTGCAAACCGCCATCATTTATGTCGGCAGGCTGCGGTCAGTTGTGGCCGTACAGCGGGCTCTTAGGGCCTCAGATTGTTATGCAGTGTTCGCCTCACAGAGTATGCGCACTAATTATTCGGAGGACACTACGGAGCTGTCGGCTAAACTGGATATCAGTGAGTTTTTCGCAAAATATTCATCAAAAAGAAGCGTTCGTCCTGATTACTTGCGAACGAGGTTAGATTGCAGCTCGAAACCTGCTCGAACCCGCCGTCCGATGGAGGCTGTCCGTGAGTTCATACCTTCGTTTGAGAGCAAACGGTGGATTGGTTCATATTCAGTTGTCAGACAAATTGAATATAGATCGTCGTTGACTCTAGCCAAGCTCAAAGAATACAACGATTTTTGCGGCTCTCTTTGGCGTAGTATTCACTTTTCGTCGTTGACTCCTTCAATGAACAACAGTGTCACTGGCTAACTAACAATAACTAACATTTTACTAGACACTTTGTTATGTTTGTGATATGAGGCACCTGCCAGTGAAACCAATGTGACTAAGGCAAGGTCATCCATCCGAGCGTTTCTCTAGTTGAGAATGGAGCGTAGCGCATTAACATTGTGGTCGTGTTTCCAAGCTAAGTTTAATTCTCTTTTTATATGACATTGCTATTGTGACTACAACGTTTGCCTAAATATGCATCAGCCATCAAATGGGTGCCGCCTTTTTTTCGTCCGGAAGTGTACACATATTTTTATTTATTTTCCCGTAAGGCTAATGCCCGTGTACGGTTTTTTCATGTCATGGCTGATTATTAATTCACTCCGGCATTTACCTTGTTTAAATTGGAAAACATGCAAACCAATTTAAGAGTGGCCGGTCTGGGTCTCGAACCCAGGCCTCCCGAATGCAAGGCAAAGGCTTTGACACATATTTGCCATACACATTGTTCTATAATTATCGAAGGCCAGACATAAACATCGTTATTAATTATTGATTCCTGGACACATTCTGGTGCCCATTTGAACGTCGTCAATATGATACGCATTATTCTAGTTCCGTTGCGAAAATATCTTGTATTTTATTTCGAAAGCATTTTGAACACATATTGATGGGGTAGAGTCCGTTAAAAGCCGTGTGTATCACCCAAAATCTAAATAAAATGTCCAGCCACTATCTGTCCTAAGATTTAAATTGCAACGGGTTGTAGGTCGACGCAAATTGGTTTAATATTCCGAAAAAGAAGACTCAAGTATAGAAGGTCGATTAAATTCGCCTTTACGGAAGTGTGGTAACCGAAGGTATCTGAAGGTAGGGTGACGCGAGAGTTTTCCAGGTATCACACTTGACTGCTCACCAAGGCTTGTGGCAGCCTTGTTCGAATAGAGTTTTTGTATTTTGAAAATAATCGTTCGAATCGAGCATTTACGAAAGCACCAGTATTGGTCATATCGCGTTTCTACATTCGATTAAGACTCCTTGCCGGTCGCAAGTGTGAGACATGAGTGAGATACAAGTCTAAAAATAATTATCATAATTACAATCTATCTAGCAATAATTAGATACAAGTCTAAATTTGATTCAATAAAAGCCAAATTAAGCGTGGTGGCTCCTTAGTGTGAGAACACGACCTCACGCATGCATGCACTAGGCCACCAGTTGCTCGGTAAATTTTCGGTATCTGGCCAGATTTAATTTATCTGTCCAGTATGTTTCAACGCTCGCCTTTTGTAATCTTAAATGTTTTATCTTCATTCATTCGCTTAACCCCACTACATAGATGAGAACCTACATGGACTCAATGAGGCTTCACTTTTGGTCTGAAGAGAGGCTACTTTTCGGCGTAACCGTTTTGGCTACGAATTTGATCTTGAAAAATAAAGAGCAAACGTCCGATACTACAGTGTACAACTGACTATACATAATCTATTAACTAATATATTGACGGGCCAAAACTTCTAGCCTGATACTGTTAGGTTATGTATGTTAATCTGTACATAGGTGCTTTATTGACCCGAAATAGGCATAATGATTCCGTAATTGCTATGGAAAGGATTGCATACTTGTGCAATTCAGGGTTTCTAGCATTCAATCCGGGTAGCATTTTAACTGATTTAAATATTGGCGCCATTGTTGCCGCCGCTTGAGGAGCAGGCGCTTAGGTCTGTCTGCTTGTTCTGCTTTGTTCCGCGATTTTTGCCTTTCCCAAAAATGGCGGCGCGCATAGACTGGTCCTCTCCATGTCGTAGAGTGCACCACCAGCTACTGCTAACTTGGACGACATTTGTCCTTATTATTGTTGTTGTTGTTGTTGTTGTTTTTGTTGGTATCGAACTTCGCCTCTAGAACTGTAGACTCTGAAGGAGAGATCGAACGTGGAAGAGGGAGCAGGGGTGCGTCGATGGTGCTACGCTGCTTGCGAACCGCCGGGCGAACTCGCGGAGTACAATTCTCGCCGCTGCACATTTGCAAGTTGGGTATTGGCGCAGTCGGAACGAGTGAGCTGCATCAGCTGTAGCCCTTCTGCGACGAGGAGGAAGGGGTGCCCGGAGTGATACACACATGCGTGCAGCGTATTTCTCGACATGTCTTCTTCTCTCTCCTAATCGCTATACTTTGCTGCAGCGTTGCTGCTTGTCTATCCATATATCCGTTTTTTGGTAAAGCGCGTTCGTTATCTTGCCATACTCTGCATCGCCTGCCGGCGCCGCTTGGATACTAGCAGAAGCAATCGACGAGAGCCGAGCGTGCGTACACACACGCAGCCCTGACAGCTGTAGTTGGTAGTAGTAGTAGTAACAGTAAAAATAGTCATCTTCTTCTGCGTCTGGTAATACTGGTAGTCACCGGTAGAATGGCCAACTACCGGCGCATTCTGGAGTACACGATCGTTTGTCTGGGTTTCGTGTGGAGTTCGACGCTGTCGCATCTGGGCGGTGTGCCGACATGGGGCATGCCGCTGTCATTCGCGTTGCTACTGGCGGGCTTGTTCCATCAGCAGAGCAAGCATCCGGCCGATCCGAACGCGCGACCCGGCGCCGACCGCGGCCTCTGGATGGTGTGCTGTTTCCCCTATGCGATCTACTCGGGTGGCAGCCTGGTGTTCCATGGTGACAACTTTCGTCTGGTCGAGATCGCGACCGGCCACACTCTGCTGCTGTCGCTGACGACAGCATGCTACGCGCCATCGTCGCTGCGCGTTATCGTGTCTTCGGCGGTGCTCACCGCCCTGCTGACGGCCATCCTCACGCCGTACTCCGTCATCAACTCGTTGCTGGCGTCCGTGGTCTGCTCGACGGTGTTCTGCTACTGCCGCGATAAGCTGAAGATTCACGCGCCGACGTCGTTCACCGACGGCGAACTCATCGCCATTGTTCAGGCGATCTCGGTGTTCGCCACCACCTCGGTGATCTGCTTCGTCTCGACGATCCACGTCTCGAAATCGGCGTCGTTCCTTCAAGGCGGCCTGTTCGCGCTCGGCCTGCTCATCTTCGTTCTGTTTCGCTTCCCGGAGACGCGCGAGACGCCGCTCGCGTTTCTGGCTACCTGCGTAGCGATGTCCGGCCTCGTCCTGTACCCGCTCGTCTACTGGTCGGTCGCCGAGGAACCGGTCCACTTTCTGATGGCGTTCCTTACTGCTTCAGGCCAACGCATTGCCCTCCTTGGATTCTGGCTCGGTCTCACAATAGCCGCCTCCATGTTTGCCGCGTTCTTTGCGCGCAACATGACGGCATCGACGAAGACCGCCATCAGAAAGGTTGGCCTCACACGCATGGTGTTTCTGCCTACTGAGGCCTGTTTTTGGTAAAGTGCTTGAAATTCATTTATTTTCTATTTTAGCTTACCTATTTACAGTACTGTTCTCTTGTAATTATGAAATACTGATACTACGTGGACAACGTTTTATTTTTTGTGATTGTCTTTACAATCGTTTTTAGTTTTGGTAACGGCACAACAAAAGCTTATCAGTGTGACGGTAAATTAACTAATTGTGATACGATTATTCTATTCACATTTGGTGTATGTAGCATGCTATGCACTAAGAATGTACACACTTAATGCTCGTGTTGATATCTTGTTCAGGCTCCGGAGCTGTAACATTACTATGCTTCGGCTATTGTTTAGGGACTTTGTGCTAGATGCCACCTCTAGGCGACGTCCTTAAATAAAGCGTGCAATATCTGCGTTTCCGCAATTTGCGATTTGTCCATCGAGAAAACGGTTGGTGGAATGGGCGAGAGACTTTTAGTCGATGACTCACTTCTGTGGAGGTTCCTCATCGGGGCTCGCTTCGGTGCTGGTGAAAGCCGGTGGCGAGGATCATTAAACTATTCTATGGCCCTTGCACAAGGGCGTACGAAACTAATTGCGCATATTGCTGTCGTGTAGCGGCCATTTTGTTGTCGCCGTACACTTAAAAGGTAATGGGGTCGAATTCACGACGGCCCTCGCGAATCGATCAATGTCCAACCGTCTACATGGTCTTGTTTCTGCTTTAACGTTTTCATCGGGGTAGCGAGCCCACTACCGTGGTCATATTACCACCCTGCTGCACTCCTGTGAAGGAAAATGAACTTGAGTGTCGTTCTTCGTTTACTCGAATTGCTGTTTTAGCTCTTGATCTATCTGACTCTTCTGTTCGTCGCTTTAACTACCGCGCCTGCTGAGTTGAACGTTTTATTAGTTCGGTACGGAATGCATCTCCACAAAACATCGGTTCAACCTATGTCACGATGATGATTGCACCCCGCAGAATTGTGTTCGTAATTTGAAATAAACGCACTGAAGAAGCTATGAACTTATAGTTCTCTAGTTTTAAGGATGCAATAACATTATCTCTATTAGAAGCCTTGAAATCCATACAATTTTTTGCTATAGATTCCAAATGGTGCGCTTACTCACACAAGAACTGTATTATCAAACTAGTATATTCGTGTTTGCATTGGCATTAATTGCCGTGCCATCAAGATAACATGTCCAGGCCATGATTGCATCGTAATCTAATTTAATCATTTGTGTGCGCCTTGTATATTTTAGTCGTTTGGACACAATGACAACTACACGTAATATTGTGTATCCTTCTATACATGTGGATGTTATTGCGTTCTATACATGTGGGTGTTATTGCGTTCTCTACATGTGGATGTTATTGGTCATGGCTGCATATGCATGCTGACGAAAAGAACTGAGAAGCAATTTGGCGTGAGTTGCGTTTGGTCACAGCAACGCATCCTCCGTTGGCCCAAATTGCTTAGACGATCAACTGTGGTCTCCCATTCGGCGGCAGATAACAAGCTCTATGGGTGTTGTTTTCAACTACAACTGCTCTACTACGTTGACGGTAATTACTGTCACTATGCTCGAAATTACGTTAAACCGTTACCAGTTAACGGTTTAAAGTAATTTTGAATTTCATGAATTCATTTGAATTTCCAATCAGTGATGGCAATACGTTTATTCTTGGTCTGCATATATATATATGTGGTTGTCGTACCGTGTGCTCTCTTTGTCTTGTCTCTAAACGCTTGAAGATGCGTTTGCTGTTTTTGGTTTATATCCTAAGTCTATTCGTTAGACGACAACCTTTAACAGTAAGTTTAAAATTTAAAACAAACTACAGCTGGAGATTGAACTGTCACGATTTCTGGTTGATTTGCCTATGCTAATCAAAAGGAATAGTTGTTCGCTTTTTAAGGAACAACCTTCTGAATAGCGTTGGTGACATATATAAAAATATAAATAAAATTGTTCTGGATGGTAGCAGTCGGAAATGATTTATCAGATTGAGACTTCTTCTCTGGACCAAGCATGCCGTTATAATTGGCACTGTGCTATTTTGAGAGAAAATGTGGCCAACTAACACCTGTTAGGCGAGGATTTCTCTCGCGGGACACCACATGGCTTGTTAGCATAGTGCCCTGTAATGCGAATATAATAGCCAGTTTGGACATGGGGTCGAGGTTCAATCCACGGCTCTACGGACAAAGCGTTTTCTCTACGGACAAAGCGTTTCGGGCTGCTTTTCGCATTGCTCTTCATAGACGGACTATCCCCATAAATACAAATGTAGGGCAACGGTGGGGCTCGAACCTGCGCTGCACCTATCTAGTGTCTTCTCCAGTTGCGAGGCGCAGACGCATGCCACCACGCCACCGGGCTCGACGCTCCTTGATGTAGGCACTTTGATGCGATTTATGCACGGCTCGTTCCCAGGGCGAACTTCCGCACGAAGCCGATATCAAGTGAGAGTGTTGAAGTCTTGCCTTAATATGGGTAAACGTTTAGACTGCCATCATATTTGTGGTCAGCATTTACATTCGTATATGTGTGCGTTTATCTGCAAAGTTAGGGAAATACTGTGTAGCACTGTTCTGTCAAATATCTGGACCTGTTTGTGCGCGCAGCATCTGTCTGATATGATCTGGTCTTCCTGCTTACCTACTGGCGGCAGCCGCTGACGTTTCCGCATATAGGAATTTGCTGTGTTGAAAGCGATCAATGGCAACTAGGGGACTGTAGCTATGAGTTATAATAGCCGTGGTCCCTTCGACATCAACTGGTAGCCATGCTAGCCATTCGCTTATGTGCGAAAAGGAGTTATGGTGGAAAGGGGCGACCAGTCGTAGTAGAAACAACAACAACGGCGGCAGCGAACACATGCTCAGTTGGTCGTTCGTGTGACTATGCACACACACAAACTATATGTCATTAGAGAGATGTATCTGTCCATCTCCTAGTTAACTGATCGAGTCACTTTAGACTATATATATATATATATATATAACAAATAATTATTTAGTTATATATATATATATATATATATATATATATATATATATATATATATATATATATATATATATAACAAATAATTATTTAGTCTTCCAAAGTGTTTGGGTTCCATTCAAAACAGCTCTCTTGGAGGAGGACCTTGGTGCTGGATATGCTCTCTCTGAATTTCTTTGATCGACTCTCTTCTTGGAGGCACGACTGAGAGAATTGGGCTTCGGTCTCAATGTGGTAACCATATACCCATGACTCGACTCCTGTAATCACTCTCTGAAGCAATCCTCCGCTACCGTCTGAAGGTTCAATCCAGACATTTTCCGACGAGCGTTCATTTGATAGAAATTTAAAAATTTTGGAACGAATCTTTGCTGCCGGTCTTCTAACGCATACAATATCGGCCAAACCTGTTACAACTGATTTATAAGGTAAATCCCATTCCTTGGCTATTTCTTTAACAGTAAGTTGGCGACTGTTGTGTAGATCTCACGCAATTTTTTGACGCTTTCTTCTATTATTGACGTTGAAGGCCTTTTCGAAAGGGAATCACCTTCAATCTCTTTACGTCTGTGGCGAAGTCGAAAATTCGAAATTCTAACACTTGCACATCCGCCCTCGAATATATGTTGTAGACGATTTACTGACGCCTGACGCGTTTGCAGTCGTAGGTTTGTGTGCACACACACTACATATCATTGTTAAGCTTGCCAGTGTAGCGTGGTCTTAATTTACAAATTCGAAAAGCCGTTGGGAGTAAGCTGGTTGCAAACAACTGCATTAAAACATATGGTTTGCTAAATGTTTGTGCCTACCAGTTCAATGAAGAATATACTCAGCGACTTTAATGTTAGGATCCTTGGATTTGATCTCTACACGACGTGTAATGACCAAACGCCCCTTCCGTAGTAAGAACTGTTATGTCGTTGCTCGAGCAAGAACAAATGTAACTTTAGCATTTGTAGTTAGAAAAGGATTTGGTAATGTATTGCGGCTGGTATTCAGGGTCAGCGCTACTACACTTCCGAGACTCTAAAGGCAGTTTCCTCTTCATATATATATATATATATATATATATATATAACTTTCCTCTTCGGATATATATATATATAAATCGCATGCCGGGCACATCGTAGCCTTTTCCTTGCGTTTTAGCTCGATTGTAAAGCACAAAGTTAGAATGCTACTTACTGGACGGTTATTTAATACAGTGCACCAGGTAGACTATATATATATTGGATGGGTATTGCTGTGATTCGTGCATTTCGCAAATGATAAACATTCTAACATAATACTGTAGGGCTATAGTTCTAGGCCGATCTACAGCAGCCTTTTAATGCTGACACTCTGTTTGTGGATATATTAAGCTTTAACATTTCCCAAAAAAAATATAATACATTTATAGGTGGCTGCTACGTTTCCTCTCTCTTTATATATATATATATATATATATATATATATTATATATACAATGTAAAACATTTACGGCCGCTTAAGTCAAACCTAAATATCCGTAGAAATATATTCAATTCAGTATATATTTCACCACAAAGTTGGTAGGCAGTTGATTCATGCTTTACAAGGTGTCACGATGGGACACTTCGGTCTCACAATATATATTTAACTTTGAATGATAAGGACTTTCCGCAAATTTCTGCACATAAGTTAAAATATATATGTAGCTTTCAGAAAAAAACCGTAGAAATATTTAGTGTTTTTTCTAGAAAAATAATAAATCGCGCTGACTGGCATTATTCTCATTAATCTTATCATCTCGCAAACCACTATTAAGTATATTAGGTTATTCAGTTACACATGGGTTTTGTGGTATTACGGCCAATAACTGCAGTCGAAGATAATATTCATATAAAATAATGCTAGACCCAATAGGAAAAATCAAAAGAAGCTTTTTGGCCGAACCAGAACTTTAGCAACCGGTGATAGGAGAGCATGGCAGTTTTGCTACAAAGGATATCGGTTAAAATTCATCGCGGAAACACTACGTCGATCATTGGTTCATTGCCCACGGACAAGAGATTCGCCTTTCTGCCGTAGCCGCGTTGAGTCGGCGCCGAAAATCCGTGTGTAACTGAATAACCTAAATAAACTTAATAGTGTCCTATGAAAATACTTCTCGGTTGCTTTCAAATAATAAAGCATGGAACGTTACATTATTATTCTAACATTGGATGGGGAGCAGAGAAAGGGTCTTGCCCAAGAATGGCATTACGGAAGCTTATATACAGACTTCGAAATGGGTATTGCAATGAACATTTACCGCCATTGCACATTATTTATGTAAACGGACTTTTTGGTGATACTGCTGTCTCAATGTTTTTAATGTCGATTTTCATGAGCGCACCATTCGCGTATAGACCCTGCTAGAAGGTTTCTAATTCTGACCTCCTGTGTGTGTGTGTGTGTTTACGGTGCTCGATGTTACGTGCTTGTGCATATTGACATGTGTGCATCTGACGCCTGTCATTGCATATTGCTGTACTATTGCAGGTGTTTCATGTGTTTATTCTGGTCGTGTTTACGACGGGAGCGTGCATGGACCCCGATATGACGTATCTCGCCTCCGGCTGCATACTGGGCGTGATGATCGTCGTTGAGATCTTCCGCGTACTGCGTATCGAGCCGATGGCGTCAGCAATCCAGCGTGCGTTCGACACCTTCCTGGACGCCAAGGACCAAGGCCCGGTGGTCCTGTCGCACATCTACTTGCTGCTTGGCTGCGCCATTCCATTTCTGCTGTATCCAGGCGCTGACTATTCGCGGGAGGGCGTCACGTTAGCGCTGCTCACGGGCGTCACGACAATAGGCGTTGGCGACACGGCCGCCGCCGTTGTGGGCGCACGGTTCGGCCGCATCTGCTGGCCGGGCACGCACAAGACACTCGAGGGCACTATAGCCGCTGTGGTTGCTCAGTTCGCTTGGTGCGTCTGCTTTGCACCAGTCACCGCCGACACGCTGTTTGCCGGTAAACTGCTCGTGGCTCTGTTACTCACGTCGTGTCTCGAGGCGACCACCGAACAGATCGACAATCTCGCCGTTCCGCTGTTTGCTTTCCCGCTCTTTCTCTCGTTACTTTGAGTGAATTAAGACAATGCCTGCCCCTACGTGTTCACTATGTTGGCGAGTATCGTCATGGGTCGCCTCTTCGCCATACGGCCTGCTGTTGCTGCTGCTTCTGATGGGCTTTGTTTTGATTTGCTCTGATATTATCTCGCTGTTTGCCGTCAAATCACTCAGACGGCTCTCTCTCTCTCTGGCTAAATTCGAATGGCAATCATCAAAATGACAATGTGCTCCAGTTTTGGCCCCATTGGTATAAGCCGGACACATCAAATCCTACACGTGCGTGTATACTTACTTGGCCTGTGAACTCGTTGGGCTCTGGACGGCACGTTTGTTTTCAACAATGAGCGTATGTCAAGTTTGCGTTCTAGGTCAGATCCGAATTTCTTTGTCAGTAGATTAAGTACGTGGTGCATGGTGGGGCTAAATGCGATTAAGCGATAACAACAACACCAACAACAGACAAAATTGACAAATCACAGCCGACAATAATTATGATCGTGCGTCTTTTGGAACCTATTGTTAACGGTCTGAAGGTGACTGGTAGCACTCTTAGAAACTCTGCAGCATATGCACAATCATATTTGACGCCTACTAAGTACAGGCTAAGTTGAGTTCTGATTGTGGCACATCTGCAAGCAAAAGACGTGATAGAATTGCTGGTCTCACTGTAATTGGAGTCGCAATTTGGTGGTACATTCGCACACTTTTCCTTGTGGTGCCTATTTAAAAAAGTACTTTTTTTTCCGTAACATGGTACGTCTAGAAGGTAACAGGAAGGTTGTTCGGTAGGAGCTTTAGAAACGATCTCGTATTGTTTTTACCACCATTATCATTAAAAGTCATTGACTTGTAAGTTGTCCTCTTCATAGGTGTTCCGCATCGTCTTTACACGACACTCAGGCTGATGTCTGCGTCCACCCGGTGAAAACTCGCCTAATGCCGCTTTTAGCACTGCTAAAATTGATTTGCTCAGTAGCTTTCTATGATCGATCTGTTTGGCTAACATACTGTTCGACTAGATAGTCTCTCATTTTAAAACTATAGTATTGTGTGTCTGCTGGTGTTTGCAAATTTTTATGTTAGATACACCCGGCAGAAATACCCATGTCCAGTCTCGGCTTTCATCAGAATTAAGCCTCGAGGAGTTAGCTTTGGTGAGCACCATATGGAGTGATCGCGTTTGGTGGAGGTCATTGTCTAGCTTTATGTTGACAATACACTTACTTTTATTGTATCATTTAGAGCAAATCTATTACTTCACACAGACATTTTAGTTGTACCAACAAAGTTTGTCAATGTAGGTAATCTGACTAAGCTGACATGTACATATATAAATATACGTATGTATATTTATACACACATTTTTATGGGATTAAGGCTAAATATGGGAAGTCCACGTTTTAGTATATATATATATACATATATATATATATATATATATATATATGATTTTTTAGGAAAAACTACGCGGAAATATATATGCGTATATATTTCTGCGTAGTTTTTGAAACTTAATTAAACTTATCGTTAATTAAGTTTTAAGTTTAAGAAGTCTTTAGACTTCTGCTTAAGAAGCCTTCAATTTAGTTTCAGAGCAATAGTGGAGCTCGTGATTTTGACCAAAGCTGTTATATATATATATATATATATATATAGTGCCAGTGCGCTGCAGTTCAAGCATTGGGAGCAAGATAACAGTGATAGTCAAGTGTGGTTCGTCGGGTTTTGCATCTGTCCGCAGTGATGTTAAAATACTGAAGAATATATATATATATATATATATATATATATATATATATATACATACATATATATATATATATAGCGGCGCTAACGGTACTACCACCGTCGTAGCCTCGATTAGAACATTCGCACTATGTTAGTGATGATGACAAAACGACCATTGACTGTAAATAGTTTTGTACAGGAACTGATTACGCCTGTATGTTGCGTAGGTATCGTCGCCTAGTTCGCAAACAGTTTGAACAGCAATGTCTAGAAAACTATGGGGGTTTGACGATAGGTCTTTTTCGTCGTTGTTTTATTCGTTTTTCCAATCGTGTTTCATTCACGATTAGTCGTTAATTCATTTATGCATTCATTTGCCACTTGAAAGGTTAAGCCGATGTGGGTATTTTTTTTAAATGGTGCATTTGCAAGTCGTAGTTAGTGGTCCAGGTGACAGCGAAGTGGCCCGCGGTTGGGTGTTACGGGCGACTCATCTGTTAAGCGTTCCAAGCGTTTGTGAAGTATGCCGTGACGAGAGCGTCAAGCACTATGGACGCTCATGGTGGGCTCCTTAGTAGACAACGGCACGCGGGTACGAAAGACGGCAGTCAGGTACTTCGTACGGTTGCCATAGCAACAACGGACGGTGAGATAAAAAGTGATTTGATGTTATTGAGAGTTGGCCCTTGCTCAGGCCAGACAGAATCTATTGGCGTCGGTTCGGCCATGTCAGAAGGGATGCCGCTGTCGGATTCTACTACTCACATCGCATACGTTAATCTTGAATCGTAAAGTCTTAAATGAAACTTTTTATCTTGCCGATATATATATATATATATATATATATATGAGAAAAAGCAACACGACGAAATATAATAAATGTTTATGCATCATGAATTTTAATAGATATCTTGTGTGTTTTGGTCGACTGAATATGTCTAGTTGTACGCGCGGGGTTTCTTAGCTAATTCAAATTGATTTCAATCAATCAAAGGTACCTGATTTTGCGCAATCATTAAAATAAATTTTTCGATAGAAACTGGCGAAATAATTAGATTTTTTTAGAGTTTACTAATGATGATTTTGGAAAAAATTAGATTTTTCAGAGTTAAATATAAATTCTCGCGTTTCATTTAATGCATAATGATTAGGCGCAAGGAAGAACACCTGGGGCTGCAATAGGTACCATTTGAAATTTGCCTCAGGTTAACTAACTGCTAGGATGCCTTATATATATATATATATATATATATATATATATATATATGTATATATATATTTTTTTTTATATTTTCTTTTAATTATTACAATCGCTCTTACACTACAAAGGTGAGCGGATATTTCCAGCGTCTTTCTCCCAGGGCACTGAGGGTCTTATACTTCAACTGAAGTGCGCACGCTGGCTTCATTCTCCCAAACCTATATCCACCCGACCCAGCATTTTTTCGTAAATTTACCGTCTTGGCGCTTAAAGACTAGGGTTTATTCCCGGAGCCTGAAACGTCTGGTCCGTGGCTTATCTGCTTGACGACGAGCCCGAAGAAATGACGATTCCTGTTAGCGTTTCTAGTCTTATACTGAAAGCACTTCTTAACTGCAGAAATAACTTTGGTGTTGGACCAACGGATCCTTAATGATATTCAGGACATGTCTTTCCTCGATTACCAAGACCTAAACTATATCCCTTGTACCCCCATAATTACTCATGCTAACAATATGATTTCTTAAGTAGTAAATACTTAGTCAGAAAAAAAGCTCGACTTTTTTTTAGAGGGTAATGCCTAAGAATGAGCGTCTATATATGTGTATATATAAAGGCATTTTCTCTTTCATATTATATATATATAGTTAGAATTTTATTAACTCAACAGCGGAGAAACATTTTCACAAGCAAATGTTTTCGTGCTCTAAACAGAGGAAGTCACGTAGTTTCCGACGCTAGCCTCACATGTCATCTTCGAACATTTCAGCAGAGTCCTCGCAAGGAAGTTGCGTTCCCTCTCTGAACACCTCACGACAATCTCTGCCACAAGAACTCAGATGATGACGGCAATCTTCCCACACTTCCTAACCCGCACCCATATTGACCTTAGTAGATTCGCAAGATTATATTCTATAGTTACGTCCACCTACCATGCTCTCATATGCGAGCGCTGCTTTAAGTAAAACGTAGTTGCTAATGACTTAAAAGGCAATACAGACTGGTACTCATTTTCAGCTTCTCTTTTTTCATCTGACGTTTTTATTTTGACTTCTGTCTTTATGTTTTCTAAGTTTTTTTTGGGAAACATGCATTCATTCATTTGGATTGTTATTTGTCAATTTGTTGCTTATTAATTACACATTTAGTCTTGCACTAAGACCTACCGGCTTCCCGATTGTTTTAGAATCCCCGGCTCTATCCAGGGATGATGGAAAAAGATTTGGCGGTCTGACTTTGACACCCTTTGAGCGTGGCCGCATGGTTGTTTGGGACGCAACTGTGACCGACTCATTAGCCTCTTAGATAGTCGGTGCAGGTGCGGACCGAGCAGGTCATGCTTCCAGGTTAGCTGAGGCTAACCAATGCAGAAAATACTCTAGTGTGGATTATCCGCACATATTTTGTCCGTCGGCGTTCGAGACTATGGAAGCTACAGGCCTCCTTACGCTCAAGCTGATTCAGCGCGTAGGTAGAAGCCTTAATCTTTCGATGGGAGACTCGAGAGCATCCGCATTTTTGCGCCAGAGGCTGGCGCCTGACGTTCAATAAAGAACAGCGTCTGTTCGGGGCACATTGTTGAAGTGCACTAACCCTGGGTTAGAGAACTCGTGACCACACGTTCGCCCGGAGACAATTGTCCACTCCAATGTGCTAACAAAGCGAAGTTAGATAAATAAAATATTTATTACGGTAAATATCAATATTGTTGCATATACGAGCACTGGATTAAGCCTAACAGAATGGTAGTTTTAGTTGTCTTTCTGTTGCGCCGTTAATGTGGCATCTCCTTTTAGATATAGATATAAAGTGATGTCCTGTGGTGCGTCTAACCCAGGATTCTGACGAAAATATGTACGTATCATTTCTGTGACAGGGAATTTTATCAATGCAATAGATACACATAGATATATATGCATATATATATATATATATATATATATATATATATATATTATATATATATGCCAATTCTGCCGGTGTATTGATACTGCATTCGAATGTATTACGAATAGAGAACGGAAGAAAAAGAAAAAAAGAAAACACGAAGAAGAGACAATAAAGGGAAAATAACTGATGAAAAATAGAGAAGAAAGGGTGTTAGTTAGCGGCCGGGTGGATAGGCAGCGAAGAATCTTCATCTACGTAGCGGCCACGCTTTGCTTAATTGGAAAAGGTTGTTTACAGATCGCTGTCCCCCGGGAGTTTGTCTGGTGCAGAACAAGCTGGCGCCGATTCGAGTGCAAGTATGGAAAGGCGTGAGAAAGAGATCTAAAGAGAGGCATGCACCATAGCATGCACGACGAATAACCGTTCATTCATAGACTTAATTTGTGCTGGGTCACGTACTCAGCGTCTTCTGAAAACTGGGCACGCTTGCTATCTGGGTACAAAGGGCGTGGCGGAGTCAACGAGCGGCGAGCACACCTTTGCCGACAGCTAAGGAGCAATAATAAATACGGATCCCTTGAGGTGAGATCGGCCCTTTCACCGCTTCTATCCCGATTGTGCCCAACTACCGGAGCACCTTCTGGCACACCAGTCTTATTGGTTGGTCAACCATTAAATTTTCTTTAATATGGACCACTGTATATATCCTATAGATAATAGCTAATGTGTTATATAATATAAATATTTATAACACATTAACTATTAGATATAAGATATATACAGTACTTCATGTTAAAGAAAATTTGATGGTTGATTAACATATATATATATATATATATATATATATATATATATATATATATATATATATCACGATACAATACAGATGACAATGATAAGATGTAAACCACCCTTATACTAGTACAAGCTTCACTGCGCACATCGTGGACAGAACACAGGACAGTGCGCACAGCTCAAGTCTTCTTTATGGAGAGGTAGACGACTGTCCGTTCCAAGCACTCTTCTACCCCGAAATTGTTCCAAGACTTGTATGTAGTGTCTCTATATTCTACCTTACTCGGACAAACTTTGGTTTGTTTACCAGGTGTTCCGCAATTTACACAAAGCGCGTGCTCTGTTTGTAAATGCGGGTAAAAAGCCTTTTTTGCATCTCATGTCAGGCTGTGCACCTGTTGTTGAGATCGAAGTTGATTGAGATTGAAGACGCCGCGTACAGTATCATACGAAAATTTTGCCTCGGGATAAGAGAATAAAGTTGAACAATTCCGGCGGGAGGTTGGAGACTTAGATATGTTTTTGCGCTTCTCGCTTCAGGTCGGGTCTTGCATCGCCACGACCATCGCCACGTCCTTACACGATACATAGTTCATAGCTATTATCACCCGGCCTGTCCGAGTATGAATTTCCACAATGAGTATACAGAGTACATCTGTCGTTCTTAAGGCGATCCTCATTTAGAATAGATGATCTACCATATTGCCGAGAGTCAACGGCCTTGCTGCCGAAGAACTGTTGGGTAAACCCCAAATATCTCAACATGTCCGGCCCTCGGTGCATTGAAGATATGCCGAACGACGATTCCAAGTTCGCAAAAGCGAAATACAGTCTACAATTAGGTGTGTTGGCCCAGGATAAAATAAAGGGCGTTCGTACACGCCTAATAACTATTCATAGAAAAACGGTGCTGATGATTGGAGACAGCATTGTAAAATCCCACAAATCAGCTTTGCCAGTGCTGATACCTAGACAAGCACCAATTGCCGGCCGTGCCTCGCTGAAAATGGACATCAACAGTGTCTGGCAGAAGCAGTTCGTACTTTATAGAAAGCGAGAAATACCTACCGAGTACGAACTAGTAAACCGGTGACTGTTTTTTTAGGTTAGTCAGGTAACCATAAGTGCATGGATTTCAAAAAATATTAGTGCTGTAGAGACCTTTGTAGCAAAAGTGAAGAATTGAGGCCAAATTGAATGCGGTTACCCATAACCCCGATCTTCACATCTTGTCTATGCCCTTTTTTGGATCATACTGCACGGCTGCAATTGACATTCTCACACAGCGCTACTTAGGTTGCTGGTACAGCTATAAGCGCGAGTTGACCCAAAATATTACACTCAACATTGTTAAGAGAACCAAGCCTTTCTTATGGGTGAAGATCACGAAGTCATGCAGATACGAATTTTAAGAACGAAGAGCCGACAATATTTAACGACAAAGACCAATAATACCCCCCGACGCCAGGGCACAATAACTCCGAATGGTGATAACCTCCCTGGCCGCCTCAAATGGCTGCAGTACTTGTAGACTTTAAAGCAGCCTTTGACTCTGCCTTAAAAGTGCCGCGCGTTTTCGCTGGGACTGGGGTTTCTGAAATTGTGCTCGGCCTCTTAGCAGAAATTATCTAGGAGAATAAGATGATGATCGACGGCGGAGTATCGGAACTTCCTTGATTTTAACGTCTCTCAAATAACAGACCTCTACGGGAGTAGTCGATTCTCGTAGATAATCAGATCATCCGCGTAGTAAATTAGTTAGTGTGCCCTCAGTAAAATAATTCTCTCGGTAGGAAAATCTGTGATTATTATTTATATAAATTAGTGAGAAAATGTATGAACGCATGATGTCATTGTTCACCCCAGAGCTCTTACTTTGAGAATGTATTGTTTATTTCATATATTTAATTACTCGCCAGACAACTAAAAATGGGAAGTATTTTTTTATTTAATGCTATTGTAGTTAACATAACTATATATATATATATATATATATATATATATATTATTTACAAAACGCCTAATAAGAGAAGATACATGCTCAATATACATCGCACAATTATAGAGAAGTTGGTCATGGAAGGTGCTACTTATCGATGTTAAGACTTTTGGATATTAAAACATTCTAGAGGAGAGTGTAGTATGCACTGACCATGGTGATTAGGTTCGTGAAGGGAAGTAACAGAGATCACAGGAGCGGCCCAGGGCGACGGTTCAGCCTATTGCCTTTTTCGGTATTATTGACAGGGCTACCTGACCGGGTAAGGCAGGGGTGGACTTGAAAGTGGGCAAGTGATGATATGGAAGACATGGGGCTTAACACAAGCTGGCAAACGACGTTCGTAGTTAAGTTTCCAAGTAGTGGTCGATTGGCAAAATACGACGTTCGTAGAGCTAGGAGTAATCGAACATTTTGTAAATACATTTAATTGGGGGCCACTAAAATGTCGAATGGTAGAAGTTTCCGAACACATATGGAAAGCTGATTGGGAGCGGCAGCGGCAATTACAAACCCGCAAACTTTTTTAATACAAACCGCGTCCGCCCTTAATGTTGATAAGGGCGAACGCGGTTTGTATTGACAAGGGTTGCGGTTATATTCAATAGCAACATTCAATATATCACTCAAGAAATTGGGGGAGGCAGATTTACAGTTACTGAATAAAGTCTTCACGAAACTGAGTTTATTATCAGCTAACTATTGTATGAATAGAATAGTTCATAGTTTAGAAGGCGGGGAGGGGGAGCTCTAATGACTACAGTCGCAATAGGGTCTACCTATGACAAGACTACACTATCTAGTAGACGGGGAAATTAAAAGAATTCGACATGAAAATATACAGTACGGAGGTGATTAGAGGTACGACCTGGCGAGCAGCCGGGTATATCAGTAGGCATCTAACTACGACGTTTGCAGCCCATGGATTACATCACGTGCCAAGCTGCACGGACGGATTTCACGATACGATCCTCAAGAGTGTTGTAGGTGTGCGAGATAGAATGCCGCAATATAGATTGTATTGGATGTATATGTCTATAATTTACCCAACTAGGGTATTAATAAACGATAGTAATAATATTCAGACAAAGGGTTGTTTTTTTTTCAGCGTTCTGTGTTTAAGGGTCGCCGAGCAGAGAACACTGTCAATTTTCGAAAACAAAGGGAGTCTTTGCTAATCGTTCTGTTTTATGTATAGACAGCTAGGATAACGCCTTCTAATCATGTCAATGTTTTCTATGGTTTTCCGTGCTATACGGTTGTTATTATGCTTCCTAAGCAGTTAAAGCAGGTGCATCAGATCTTCTGAAGTGCTGACTCGTTACGACTGCCGGTGGTCTTTTGTTTGAGTTAGACACGCCGAGTTGAGGCCATTATCGGCCGTGACAACGTTAGCCAATTTATTCTAAAAGGTTTTCCTACGTATTATTCGCATCGTCACATTATATCGTTTTACAGCAATCGCTCAGCAGAGTACTTATGTGTCTACGCTATGTGGAAGATACTATTTAGGTAGCAATTTAATTTAAATAATAGCATTTACGCACTATGACCAAGCACGTGCCAAGTTTTTCGTGAGACATTCGCCGACTGTAGAAGAGCAAAGATACCCGACAACCGCTCCATTTTAATTAACGTCTAGGAGAGGTCAATATGAATGCGAAGGTTCGATAACTTATTGCTTGCCTCTCAAAGGAGATTTGAGGTTGAACGGATAATAATGTACCATCTCTTTATTGAGACATCTTTGCTTTCTATTTGTTATTTTTTTGTTTCGCTTTGTTTCCTTATGGCCGATAGCCGATGATAGCCCACTCCGGCATTCACCCTATTTAAATTAGAAGGTAACACGTCTACTCGAAGGGAAACTTGTCCTGGTTCAGTCAATCATCTATACACTACATCTTTCTAGAACCTTTTGTACAACGCTTTCTTCGTTATAAAATGCCATGTTGACAAAACGTATGGGTTTCAGATGCAAAACGTGATCACTGTTGTTTGAAGTAGCGACGATTGTCATTGTTAATTATTTCGTTTCTTTGCAGAACCTCATCAGATCTTTTGCCGATTAAATACAAGCAGTGCCTTCCTTCGCAATAGTGCTTGATCTGGTGTCTTGCTTTAATCGCCTTCGTGCCCGTTACAACGTTGTAGAGGATCCACTTCCCATCGCCGCAAGTTTGAAATGAAGAATGTTCTTTGTTACTTTTGGCAAGAAGAGTGCATGTGTCTAAGCGGTTCATCATGTTATTTTTGGTAGGCTTGTGGGGCGCCAATACATCGCCACGTCGCACGTTTTGGCCGCACAATTAGTCGCATCCAGTTCTTTCCGGGAGTGAGAAAGCATAATTTCACGTCAAGTCACAATGATTTTGTACCCAAAAAATACAGCACAACGTTAGGTGTATGTGTAACTATTAGGAAGGAAGAAATATGTAAAAAGAGACCAAAGCTGGAGGACAGGCCAGAATATGTAGCGACGGATCTCAAAGGATCACTACTCTATGGAGAAATTCATATATAAACAGCCTTTCCAGCTTTGTTTTTGTCACTTTCCAATTTTTTTCAGTTGTATTTGGCAGGCAGTAAAGTTACTCTACCGACCGGAATCCGTGCTGCTCCATGGGGACGATGGCACGATTTTTTAATTTTTTTTTTATTATAGAGGACTAACTGGGAAATGCGGTTGCACACGCGGGCACCGCGGCAGGGAAACTCCCTGCAGATGCGGGCCGGTAGTGTGGGACCCCAACCCACTAAAAACCAGTCATGTCCCCGTCCCCCACACTGACTGGACACTGCGTTGCGCATATCATCAAACAGTCAGGGGGGGGGGGGCGAGTCTTCTACTCCTGGCGAGTGTGTTCCCCGGGAGCCACGGGGAGGGGGGGTGCCGTAGGTAGTTGGCGCTCGTTTTCTTCTGTAGAATGGCTCTAAAGACTCCGGCTGTCGTGTTCCAGTTTAAAAGCGTCATTTTTTTGCAGACGTCGTGTAGGTTAAAATCCGTTGTGTTCATTAGGAGCAGTAGAGGTACGCGCTGTTCCGCCCAGGCTGGACACTTCAGTGCCGTGTGGTCTGAAGTGTCTTCTGGTCCGTCGCCGCAGTGGATGCATTTGGGATTGGGAGCCTTCCCGATCCTGAACAGGTAGGACTGGAAGTCCTGGCCATGGCACGAAGTTTAATAAAACACGAAAGACGAGTAATGAATTTTACTGAAAGGAGTTTGTAATAGCAACTCATTTGGCAATTCCTCGACACTAGCTGGATTCACGCGGATTTTCTTTGTCCTTTGGGATAACTGACAGCAGGATGCTCTGCCAAACAGCGGGAGTTTGAGTGCAAGTTAATGCTGTTCAATGGCTGTGATCTCTTCCACCGGAGTGGCGCTTAAGAGTCCTACTGAGGGCGAACTAAGTCAGCCGTCTCAGATAAATTAGCAGAAACGAGCGTTGTTGGAATACCTTCTTGCTAGGGCGGCCCTCCTTAATGATTCGTTTCGGACCCATCTCGTCACAATTGAGGGGCGTAACCCTCCTGGGGTTTCCTGGCGTTAAACGCTGTGAATGTTTAAAATGCCTAGACTTTTTCCATCTATCAGATCCAGCCATCTATCAGATGTAGCGGTTTCCCAGCAATTTCCTCTGGCAGGCAGAAATCATACAATCATGGGGCTGCAGGGCGCCTTTTGCGGTCTAACAATCTTCTGTATCGGCATCACTGACTTCCAGGCAAGGTTAGCGTCGGAACTACCGCCGTGGTGTCTCGACTGAGACCACCTAAGCTGGCGATAGCTCGGCGGTTATTGAGGACATCAAAACAGCCAGAGCATTTGAGTCAAAATCAAGTCTAGGCCTAAATCACGATAAGTCTGAGGTATTCTCTCCCAATATGCGCGCTTAGAGTTAATACCGTTGTTAAGAGAGCAGCTACCAAAAACTAGAGACGCCTCTCTACGTTCCGCTTAATATATCAACTCCGGTGTTCGCCAGCTTTCAGAAAGCGCAGCCTATAACCAAATTTTGATGAGGTACTTCTGGGGATTCTGCAATCCTTCCCTCTTTGTTATAGACTCAAGCTGCGCTTCCCGTTGGTATTGGTAGTGGAGCCGGGGCGGGATACAAGGCGGGCAACTAGATATACTTTTTCCACCGATTGCCATGGAGACATTAAGACCAATCAGCAAGGACATCGACGTATTCCTCAAAAATACAGTAAGCACATTCTGGAGGTCACGAGGGATAAAAGGGTCACACTGTAACAATGTTCAACAATATATGCAATAAATAATACTGGTGATAATTATAATTGTTGTTAATATTATTATCACTGATATTAACTGCCATGCAGTATATATATATATAATTTTTTTGTATAAGTACTCCCTGCTGACCAATAGATAGTTAGAGCGCACCATACTCATGGAGCACACAATGACGACACCGGAAGTCAGAACAACCCACAAAATATATACGAGCAGGCGTAATGGGAAATGTAGAGAGTACAAATTCACACATTATAACCTGGCGTCGTTGTAGTCGCGAGGTGTCCCGTGTGGGGGCAGGTCAATCGAAGGTGTTATACACGCGGTGGTTACCGTGCTGGAATACTCTTCCGTCTCTCTTTGAGTCGATTTACCTAACCGACGGCGTCCGGGGGAGGCACACCACGCTGCGCGGTAAACCAGCAATCCAGGGGTGAGTCAGAGCCGAGCATCTAAAGATACGCTTCATCATAGACCGGTGTGAGTAGAGCAGGCTCGGTCTGGATGTGAGAGATATTTAGTACGGCCTTACTCTATATGTAACGTGTTTGATACATACTATAAACATGTTTTGATGCAAGTAAGACTAGTTTTGGGAATAAATACTTGGAAAAACATTTTGTTCTCGTTCCGCATTAGTCTATAACACTCCAAGGAACAGCACGGCACTAATCGTGGCTAATCGTGGCATGATCAGATACCTGCTACAACTATGCACAGCAACAACAATGCGACTCTTCGAGCTGAAAATGGCTCCAGTTACGGTATTTGGAGTTTACGTTTTCTGAGGGACCCCCAATGATCAGTTTGAGCGACTCGATAGCCGTAAAGCATCCATTCTAAAACGCAAACCTGGGCTTGGATTTTTCTCTGCGCAATTGCCTTAAATATTTATCTCTTTATCACAATGCTATAATGCCAATACCGTTTGAATTAAAATAAAACGAGAAAGAGGATACAATCAAACAATAAATATACCGCGTTTGATGATGGCCGTAAAGCTAGCGGAGTCGAATTTCATCACAAGAGCATATCCGATATGGGCAATATAGCGTATGTTTGCCTTGGAACTTTATAAAAAAAACTCAGGAAGTAAGCAAATTCTGGTCATCAATTAATTTGCCGAAGGTAGCATGGAGGCGAGAAAGGTGGCGTGAGGATGTCACCCAGTGATTACTATTGCAACCGCCCGAAGTTATACTATAATGACGCTTTCTATAGAGTATTATTGCTACTCTAGATATTGAACATTATTTACTCTGTTTTTAACATACATATAATAGGTTGCATTCCCCGCTTTTTTTAAATGCCATGTTGTAGTAGAATTATTTAAATCTGTGAAAGATCTATGCTCGTCTGCCATAACGGAATATTGGGTAAGACTATTTGCTTTTTCTACTCTAGTGTTCAGCGTCCCCACAAGGAAAGACAGAGGATGTACCCTTATTTCAGTTGTTTTGGAAAACTTGTCACGCTCTCGAAGAGGAGCTAAAATTACTGAAAACCCTCACTTGTATGAAACCAAACAGGGCACGCCTTTGTTCTGCGACACTGATGTCCGACGGCTACAAATGGTATAAAAAAAAGCTGGCTCTCGGAGATGTCTTGTCGGCCAACCGTACGCTCTTGCCCACTAACCAGATTACCCAAAAAGAATCATCAATTCCCCGAGAGCCTCATAGCTAAGCACCCCAAACATCACCCAGGCGCAACCTTCTCAGACGCACCAGCGACCACATCGCCGGGATCTAAAATATCCGTTACCTCAGCAAAAATCCGTAACGCAATTAGAAGTTTCACAAATTGCTCCAGCGGAGGCCGCGGTGAACTTCGCTCTCGCCACATAAAGGATCTCATTGGCAGCCCGGATGACCACAGTACTTTTTGTTGCTTTCTTTGTGACGTTTGGTCGATACAGAGGAATCGACTTTGGCCATCAACGGACAACTACCAGATCTCATATTGTCTATATTTTATGGAGCTTTTCTGATTGCCCTCTGGATGAAGGACGGTGGAATAAGACCAATTGTGGTGGGACTCATTGTATGAAGACTTAATGGCAAACTCCTCATTAAGAAATTAATCAAAGATGTTACTGAGTTAGCTGCCCCATTTCAACATGGCGTCGGTATGAAGGAGGGCACCGAGGCTTTCTTCAGCATTTCTTCAACCTTTCACGATCGATAACAGCAGCAGGGATTATGCCAAACGCGTTCCAGCGAAAACTGCTCGTAATGACGACGTAAACATGAAGACGGGGGCGGTAGATCAACACATGTTTATTTAAAAATATTTGTTTACCCAGGTCATCTGACTTTGCTGAAACAACTAAGCATGAGTAGTTAGAGGAGAGTAGTCGTAAAGTTGGTGAGTGGCCCAGGGCAGCGCACGCTGCCGATGCGGTGTAGATGGGTGATACAACCGCTAGGAATTCGAAACTACCACCGCGCCCACAACAACACCTGTTTACAACAAAGACCCGCTCACGTATAGGCGGTGTAATAAGTAAGCAAAATTGTCGTAAGGGGCCGATGCACAAAATTATCACGATATTTACCTTCAACATTAATTGTAGAAAGAGAAATAAATATATATATATATATATATATATATATATATATATATAACTAGGGAGAGTAAATTATATACAACTAGACACATCTAACACCAACATACCTTAAGTCTAATACTTAGAGAAATGCACCTGCTAAATGGTGAAGAACCCTAAATATAGATAAAGGATATATCTACCTAGAATTCCAGTTAGAGCATTAGTCAGGAATGCCGAGGCCAAGGAGTCAGAATTTTGCTTCCAGTAGGCTTCCTGGAGGGTGGCAAGAAAGCACTGGATTGATGTAGCCATTAGGATTGTGACGCGCGTAGTCATAAACACAAAATTTGTAAGTAAACTCGCATACCTCGACACAGTCACTGTGGCAGAGTAATGGTGGTGACCGGGAATATTCTGTAGGTACGCAGATACTCGTAAACTCTTGGAACTTTAGAACTACAGAGGTAAGCTGTAAGATAAGTTCAAAGATAAAGATACGAAACGACACTGTACGCATAATTGAAGTATTTAATTAAAAGTAATCACCGAGCACAACTATCCCACTGTTTCAGGATTTCCTGTTTCCGGAACTCCTGCAGCTATGACAAGAGTCAGTCTTTCACTATGACCTTCTGTGTGTCGTCCAGGATGAATTCTTTAGGGGGAGGTGACGACACATGCTTCTATTGCATGCTGTCACGCTTTGTCTTTGGCTTGAAGTGACGGCATCAACTCGCGTCACTGACGACGATCCGGTGTGAAAAGCGGGGTCTTCATGATCACCGGAACAGCTGGCCTCATACGCAATTCCTTGGCAGTTCACTAGGCTTCTCAATCTTGAGTAACACCACTGCACGCACACCTTCCGGTAATCCAACCTGTTTTGCACAATTGGCAATGAATATCGGCTGATCGAATACCTACCGCAGTCAGAAATCGAATAACACCTCGCTACCCTTGGATCGTCAAATTTTGCAATGGGAACGATGCCCTCACACACTGCATATCTCCTCCGTCATGCGCAGACGCCCGCGCATGACCTACGCTAGACGCTCTAGTCGCGGCCCTAGATGCCTCACTACGTTATCCCAATACGGCATATTCAAAATTCAGTTTTCAGTTTGGTCATTACGCTATTTTTCATTTGAACCCACTTTATATAGGAACACCTCGAATTACTGTTAATACTGCTTCTTCAAAATATCGCAAACAGGGATGGTATACAACGAAGTACACGATTCTGGACTACCTCTTGTGCAGCGAATACTATGACATATTGGACCAGACGGTAGGGTGTAAGAGGGATCGGACAATAATGTTCTCATGCAACACTTAGGATACTAGGATGCAACCGGGCCAGGCTGACACAAAGGGTAACTATTGTTAGCACGGTGAGGATAGTTGAGGAGATGATAGATATCCCAGGGGAGGGTGGTACTTTTGTTGGTGACCGCGCCATCCGCCAAGAAGGTATGGGCCGCAGATCGAAACGAGGTCCACCAATCTCTTGACTAAATAGGGAAAAGCAGGCGGTTAAGGCATATAGTACAGCTCAACTCCGGATTAAGCAAGTCTAACAATATCAGCGCTAAGGAAGTATTGATATTGGATCAAATACTGTCCGATAGCAAGCAGCTTATCGAGGTATAAGATACGAAAGAAAACCGCGTCAAGGAAACACGCCCGCACTACTGAACCTTACATTCCCCCAGAAACAAGAGAGTTTTGGTATAGGGAATATTCTAGGAAACACACCCCGGAAGACACTACAACGCTTGTAGTGAAAGCGCTGTATAGCAGAGCGACAAACAACATGAAGGTTTGATTGGTTTAGATCCCTCCAGCTATTGTTTTTTTAGGCACCGTAGCTGATAACGCGAGGCGACGTTTATGGTCTTCAGAGGAAAGCGGGGTATCGGCGAGGAGAATCGCGAGATCTTTTTTTGCTAGAAGGTATAAACCTGAGTAAATCAACTGCAGTATAGTTGCCTAGGCTGCAACACCATGAATAGACGAAAAACAGGAAAAGGCTTAGTTAGCGCTTTCCTTGATATTCGGAATCGGATACTGTATATATCAGAACATGTCATCAGAACATATCAAAACATGTTCTGCAGGTGGTTTCTGTTAAGATATACCCCCAGAAAACCACGTTGTTTACTAGGGAGAGCATGACCAAAACCAGGAACGTGTGCAAACATCTTGTTATGGGACCTTCAGCAGCTTATAGCATACACTCTTCTTTACAATTCCCCGCTATGAAGTAGACACGGCGAGGTCTCCTTTACATTTGATGCTCACCGGCGGAATCTAACTCCACTTTAATGGAATAGTTCATGTTTGAGCAGCGTCGTATAGCAGGAACAAGGTATCACTGAGATGCTCACTACAATTCCCCGGAAAGCTCGCTGCAAGCGTGGACCAGTAGTGTGGGACTCTAATCCATTAAAAATCAGTCGTGTCCCCGTCCCAGTCAGGGGAGCGTCTACTACTTCTAGCGGGTGCATTCCCCGAATGCCAAGGAGAGGCGCGAGCGAACGAAGAAGGCGACCCTTGTCTTCTCCTGTAGTATATTCTTAAAAGCTTGTGACGTTTTGTTTGAGCATGGTATGAATTCCGTTATTTTCGTGATGATGTCCCGTAGGTGAAAATCTGTTATATCGTATTTCACGTGCAGTAAAATTGTGAAGAAAAAGTCCCGTCTTCTAGGCGGGGACTCGCGGAGGAGTTCAACCTGCATTTAAATCTCCCTGCGTAAGAGGAGCCGCAACTTCTTGTAGTCGGCACCATGGTGCAGGATGTTCTCCCTTTGGGAGCGCGCTGCCAGTCGCGGATGGAAAGGCATCTCTCCCGGACGCACTTCTTTCTTAGGTATCTGAGCTCTGCCATTCACCAGTGTTTTGGCGTGCCGTGAACGAGCATTAAAATCGCCAACCACAACAAGGGGAAGATAACGGAGGAACCGCTTGCAAACTACCTGATGAGCTTCTCGACAAGAATCTAGTCTGAGCTCGCTGTCCTACCGGACGGACGTAAGCTGCAACAACAGTGATGCTCAAACCTTTTAAAGCAATGCCGTAATCTTCCACTTGATACGCTGTCAAATCGTCGACCCTATGGTTATAGAATACCCAAATCCTTTTGCTCTGCGATCGACTGCTGGATCAGGTGAGATCCATGTCAACGACCTGTAAAACAATAGAGACGTCGAAGGACTACGGCAGGAATGACCATTGTTATATGTCGCGTTTTACGTAAAGTTATACGTTACCTGCAGGTACAGGTACGTTAAACTCAAGAAATGCATATAACAAGAAATATAATTAACAAAATGTCAGTGTTGGGCGTTGTATGCAACGCCCAACACTGACATTTTCTTAATTATATTGTTGTATTTTCTTATCGAATAACGTGGGCCGAGACAAAAAAAACTGCAAAAATCACATAGGTGCCTTAACATTTCCTCACCACTTATTACATAAATAGAGGAACTTTTTATTAAAAAAATACCCTAATTTATGGTCCAGACTAATTACCAGAGTGAAAAGGAGCGCAGGAGACAAAGCAGTAAAAACATGAGTTAGCTTCACCGGCAATCCCTGTAGTTTCATGCTAGAACATGCTTTAGTAGAAGACTAGAAATGATATAGGTTGACTTTGTATATGTTAAAAATCTAGAAATTGTTTAAATTGAAAGACTAGAAAATGTATTTAAAGGCTAGAATAGGAACCCTAGGGATCGATTCAGGTCATCTAGCTACGGTTACTTATTAACGACCTAAAATTAAGTACGTTTCGATCTTAAAAAAAGACCGGCCGGAAACTAAACTCTCTAAAAAAGTTGCGCCTAACCTTGTGTTTCGTTCTGGTTTAGGCTCACTATCGTTATAGCGTATTCTTAGGTATAGCATGCATTCACTCGGCAGCGGAATCATTTATCATTTAACTTTATTTACCAGGTTTCTTTACATTGTTGCAACACAATACTTTGATTAATACAGCATTTTGATATGGCTAGATTTGTCATCCTATAGTCGTCAGTTTGTCGGCGCTAGTAAAACCGCCGTATGATTATGCGGCCTGGGTAAATAACTCAATCTTGCCTACCTAGTCGGGAGCTTTAAAACATATGCACTAATAGAAGTGATCAAATGAGTGGAATCACATTAGAAACTATATCTCAAGTCTTTCGTCAAAAATGACTAATGACTTAATGCGTAAAATGCTTATATATGTATGTATGTATAGGCATATATACATGCATATGTATGTATGTATATATATAAATCCGCACATGCATGCAAATACATAGATGATAATATATCGATAAGTTAATAAAATATTACTACACATGTAAACCGTGTCATCATGTCCGTGTCCACCAGGGACACCATAAAATAAATTATATGTCAAATAATACTTTCACTTTGAATCTGTTTTGTCCAGACAGCAGTACGATGATGGGTCCTATGTCAAATTCTCGCCATGGCAGCGAGTTACGAAGCACCAAAGTGAGTACAAGAGAGAGATAAAGCGAATCGATAATCTATGTCATCTTTTGTAAAACAGAGCTCGCTCTTGTGCAGCGCGTTGTTAAAAAAAGTGTACGTATAAAACTATATATATATATATATATATAGTTGCTACTGTTTCGTCAGTGGCCATACGGTAGTCGGAAGAAATAAAAGGGAGATGATGTCCATTTAGTTTGGACCGTCACTGAGCCTGTAAAGACGCCCGCCGAGAAAACGCACACTTCTGTAAAAGTGTACCGCCTGTTAAGGGTGTTTCGTAAGGCTCGCTGTGTGACATTATACAGGCGGGTGCAGAATATGCATGTTGTAACGCTGCATATATATACATATATACCTTACGATCAATAGAAGCATCGCAACATTTCCCTGGAACCACACTCTCTATAAACGTCTTCGGAAAGCTAGCCAGCCTAAGGTAAGTATGGGAAGGAGAGAGTCAGAGAGAACAGAAACACAACGTTCTCTTGAGTCTGTTGTTCGTGTCATTTTGTGATCGCGTGGTACACGGTAGACTCCTCTATTGAGTTTACCGTGTAGAACTCAATAGAAGAGTTTCTTTCTGTTTTGCGGTCTTCAGTCAACACTATCTGTGTGATAGTCAACACAAACACTGCAAATTACGAGTGTAATTGCCGTTCTTGAGGTCAAATCTCCTCCTATCTTTCCTGAGGTTAAATCTCTGCGTATGCTATTTCCTCACAATGTCTACTTGTTCCGACATTTTTGTTTACCTTCTGCTCTGCCTGAAATGTTAATATTAGTATCTTTAATTAGATACTGTTGTTTACTGAGCTAAGCATAAAATGACTTATTAAGTATTATTTCTTAATAGACCGGTATTAAACTTTACAGCAGAGCTTAAGGTACAACGCAAAATGACGCCATATATATATATATATATATATATATATATATATATACTCTACACACATGTACACAAATATAAGACTAAACTTCGTGGGGAGTCAATATATATATATATATATATAGAACTACAAACATGTACACAAATATAAGACTAAACTTCATAGGGAGTCTCTATATATATATATATATATATATATATATATAGATTTACAAACATCTAAAGAAGTATAGGATTAAACTTTGCAGGAAGTCTTTTGTGATATATATAATCTCGCATTAAAATTTCGTTAGGCAATAGCCGAAAGCTGTTCTTCCGTAATGATCTCGATTGCCAGATTACATAGGGGCTTGTGATGATCGAACAAGCACCTCTCTGTCTAAGCACTTCGAAAATCCATCTTGTGTCGATGGCGGATCTCAGTGAATGTCCAGAATAAAAAAAAGCTTTGTGAAATTGGGAGGAGTAGTTTCTGCTGAAATCATGGGGGCTTCAACGACACGAGAAGACGCCTGTGTGTTTATCCTCAGTTAGTATGATTGAGTGTTCGGCTCAGCCTGCTTTGTTGAGTGAAATACATTGATCTATATTTAAACGAGTATATGTATCGCACATATAGCATCCTAGAAAACACTAGTGAATAGACAAACATTACTTTTGAGAGCACAAGACGCACTGCGTCATTAATTTTGCTCCAGGTGTCTATGTACGGCGTGAGATAACTTGAATAAATTGATAGCGTTAATGCTATTCTGGCGGCTGCTGTTGTGGTGGAAGTTTATGATCGTCGCAAAGTAAGCACAAGTCGCTATTGACGCGGCAAGGGAAACTGGTCATTAAATCACTATCTTTTCTATTAAGCGTTCCCAGCTTCGTCGACGGCACAAATCGGATTTAGCGGAGAGTGGCGTGCTGGCGAAATATTGGTTAAAAAACGAATTTGGCTTGCAAGCCTATGACAGAGTACATTCGCAAGCTGAAGGCAGTGAGAACGCTTTGAGGGTAGGACACACTTCGGGGTTTAGCGGGTCGATAGCGATGAGAGTCTGCGAGGAGTAGCGCTGGCTACATCGCGTCTTCACACTGCAACCGCCTAGGCGCTGACATGGTCCACCCTCATCCCTGGAACCATTAAAGGGAAGCAACACAATCAACATATAGTTATTAAAAGGCTATAAAGTATATACATTTCACATGATCTACATGATCACAAAAGCCAACACTGTACCAACTCTGTGGTATACCGACACTGTTATACAACATAAGTTTTATTGCAATAATGTTGAAAAGCTTGTCACGCGTATACATATATGCTCGTACATAATCATACATGCAGAGCTCGCGGTCGTAGAGCTCGTTAAAAATTGTTTTTTCGCGTGCTGCGAAGTAACTAAGGAAGGGAGTGCGTACATACAGCTTCGATTTCCACTCGCTTTATCAAACGTGTCACTTGTGTTACTCTTTAAATGAATACTAACTATATGATTCTATATAGCAGCAAGAAAGCGAACTACTTTGGGAAAACCATAAGATAAAATGGTATGAGCACAGTTCCAACAACAGAGATTGTTTTCGACGGTGTTGGAATTTTTTTGCGCGTAGATATACAAGATCTCCAAGAATTTGTCCAACAAACTTTGGGATCTAATACAACTCGGCACTTTCTCCAATGGAGCAAGCAAGTCCTCTAAAAATGGGTAAATAAACCAAAATATTTTACTTTTTACATTATAACATTTGTTCTGCTTTGAGCTAACGTAGAATGCAACTAACACATACAAAAGTTTCAAATATTCCAAACACGCAGGCATGATTGGTTTGTCAGTAGGATGACTGGTGCTTTTGCAATCGCAGATTTAGTAAAGATATGTCAGAAAAAAAAGCTTGACACAACCACCTTTGGTAATTTCGCTCTCACTGCAAAAGAAAACATTTCCGCCCCCTTGCTCGATTGGCAAAAATGATCTGTTTGCCGAGTTATATATATATGTATATATATATATATATATATATATATATATATATATATATATATATATATATATATAGATAAGTACATAGCCGTATGTACTTATTATACGATTTGGTAGAAAATAAGAAGAAAGGCTTAACAAGAAAATATTTTTTCCCAATAGAAGGAGGGGGCGAAAACGTCGTGTGTAGGAGTGAGGACGAAATTTATAAAAATGTAGTTGTTCTGCTGTTTTCTCCTACCTAGATGTGCAAAATCTACGTTTGAGGGAGAACCAGTCAATGCATAAACGAACCGATCATACCGGCGTGTTCGGAATCTGAATGACACCCGGCGCAAGCTAGCGAACGGCAAATAGCCAGGGTAAGGAATGTCATAAAAAGTCGATATGTTGTCAGCAGCAAGCAGACAAACGATCTACCTCTGAGTGCTTCTTCTGACCTTAGCTTTGATAACCGCGCGATTGCGATTGTAATTTTTGTGGGTTTGTAGGTAGGTTTGATCAGGGGAGGCGCACTAGAAGACGACGACGTTATATAGCCGTTTGTAGCTTAGGGGGAGCTTTACAATCAAATGGATCATAATAAAACAGACATGTAGTGCGTGGTAATCGAGCAGTCGAAGCGACCAACTCTTCTTCCTCTTTTCGAACTTGACATCGAATCCAATCAGGTCCGCGAAAGTGCCACGGCGGTGAAAGCAGCGACCGCTGTACGGGGTAGTTAGAGTTCTAATTGGAGAAATACCTAACCACCACCTACGGTTTATACCCCCCATCTACCCGGTCATCGGAACGAGCAACACAAACCACTCAAGGTCGACCTGTTGACGTTTCGTTTTACTTCATAGGAAACGCTCAAAAACCAACCACCTGGCCAGACGGAACACGGTGTTGTAAAACAGCATCGAATGTGAAGCCTTGGGTCATGTTGCCTGCTGATTATAGCAGTTGTTACTATGCTATATGTATAGTATGATAGCAAATTTCTACAATTAGCCACACGTGTGGCCGTAATAGCAATAATAGCCATCCTAGTGGCACTAAGCAGTTTTGTACAATATATCCTAAGCCTAATTAGCCACGGGTGGCCTTACGTCATAATACAATTGAGTATATTGGTTTAAATAAATCTGCAACGCTTTTTTGCAACGCTAAGAAGTTACATTCATAATAGATTTAATAACCGATGGTCGCTTTACAATATTGGCGCACAGAGAAAGCACACATTCACATATGTGCTTTCTCTGTACGCGCAATATTGTAAACCAACGCTAAGAAGTCAGGTTGGTAAAATTATCAAAACTCCGCCTGCTGTGGTAAAATGATTGCAATAAAAACCCGTGGTTTCGTTTCGCGTGGAGCTCTACAGAGGAAAGACTTAAGCGTGGTACATATCCGATCACAGAATAGACCCTCGTGTCTTAAGGCATACTTTTAAGTACACAACATGGAACGCATAGGCGACCAACACTTCGTTTGATCCTCACTGCTTGATCCTTGCTGAGCAAGCGGGCAGTGTGAACCTCACGTGTCAATATTATGATTGCCATCAACGTCTATGATCATCACCGTCGGCCTCGTTATCCGCATCATCAATCAATGTGATCATCACCCACCATCGTCAAAATCCACCAGCATCTCCACGCGACCTGCAGATGTAACGTAGTGACAAGCGACAACTAACAATATACGTTCACATCCAAAAAAAGCACTCTTTCTAAACATGTATTGCGGTCCGTATCGATCAAGAGTAGTTCGAGTTACAACTTGAAAATGTTGAAATTTACAACTTTCAACGTGCGCCCTTGAATTACCAATTTAATTAATGACCATCAACCTGAGCGACCCAGACGTTCAGCGCTCTCCCGCGTTCTCTCTAGACTGCGCCTTCCCTACCCGTAAGCTGCAAACTGACCCATACTTCGCGAAGTGATGCGAGTTGAGCTCTTCCAGCTGGGAGGCGGTAAACGTGCTACCAATCCAACTGGGGATGCTCGCGTCAAAAATGCTCGCGCGTAACTGAGACCGTGCAAATAAAGGCATGAGTACGCATGCCGTTTTTACGAAAGAACATGTAATATTAAAGTTTTTCGCAGTTAGTTCCTGGTAGGGTATGTCTTAGTCTAAAAATTACATGGGTCCGTACTCTATTGCGGTTCAATGCAATGCTTAGGCTACCGAAAGCTCATACAATTCATAGAAGTGCAACAGGAGCTACGTAAAACTAATAGAACAGAAAAAGCCTTTATTTATCGAATGAAGCGTGAAGAGAGGCTGGCATGCAGGGAATCCAGCGGAGCCGCCTTGCTGTGCGATTTTCTGGCTACTGGATCAGGCAAACATGTGATTGCTTATTTCAATTCTTGCTATGCATTTTGGTACATTTTGGTTGCATTATTTTGACTTCTACGATTGCTCGTTCGCGCATCAACGAAACGGTTAAACATATTTGAGCTTGCAAGCTGTTGTAGTACGCGTTTGTGATGGCTAAATTTCGGCAAGCGAAACACTGTATGCCCCGTTTTATATGAGAAACAAGTTGAGCACATTATACAGGTGCTTGTGGGCATTTTAAATGTGGTTTAGTCATATTTTTCGTGTTGAACGAAACAGAGTATGGAGCCACGCCGAATCATGTCACGTCCTTTTAATGAAACGGAGGCTACCAAAACGCGACTAAAAAAGCAGCCCAACTAGTCTGAAATTAGCATATTCGCCAAGCACTCCTTTTGACACCCAAATTCACTGCTCTGTTAAACAAAGTGTCAAATACGCCCCTCCTGCCCGTGCAATAGAAGAGAAACTTATTTAGCATAATCTCGAATGGAGAACGGCATTCACAGTGCTAACGCAAAGTAGGTGTACAATATCTTTACTTTATCCTGGTAAGAAATAACTCGTCGCCTAGAAGATTTTCCTGAGACAACGAAGATACTAATTGGTGAGAAGAACGGTTTCAAAGGAGGCCGATTAACTATGAGGGCTTGTGTTGACCCTCATAACTGCATAAAGCGAGCGCTTTGAACTGAGTTGTCCCGTCGGTGCACCGTGTTTGTGGATTTACGACCTTGCTCTTGATCAAAATACCCGCAGAGGAAAAGAATCACGGGTCTCTCCTGCTTAAAAAAATACGCGCGCAAAACAAAGTTGACAGGAATGTTAAACTCAAATGAGTAAATTATAACAAAAGTAGTAGCGGAGCAAAATAGAAGGCGGAATTCAGGGCAGTTATTTCCGTATTTTGTTACTGAATAGGTCCAGTCGTAACGTTATGTTCACAATGAGATTTATGCTACGACGCACTAGAACTAATGCTCCGTTTTTTACTTTTCTGGCTAGAAGCTATTGGTTTCTGACAATTATTTACATGTCCCCCAGCTTAACAAGACTTGAAAAGACTACCTTATTATCTGTAACGATAAAACAGCCATGCATTGCACCGCTATATCACTGTTTTTTTAGTATGCCTCTAAAGAACTGCCCGTGCTTAGCGGGAGAATTCTGCATACCACCAGGGCATCACTAGTGCTCGTTATTATGAACTATAATTAGTCTAGATATCGCCGTGAAGTGAAGAAAGCCGTATATCTTCAGTGCACGGAAGGCCGAGTTTCGGCTCAAGGAATACGATGCACTATTTGATACAACAACGTTTACGCGCACTGGTCAATCCGGCGAGAAAGGAAGTTGGAACAATAAATGAACAAGCCATATGTAAACATAGTAAATTAAATGAAGCGAATATATATATATATATATATATATATATATATATATATATATATATATATATATATATTGTTTATTTAACTCATATTTGATATGCACATAACATTGATACCTTCGATTGCCAGGTGGTCGAGGCATAATCGAACTAAAGCGAAAGCCCTTCGCTTGAAAGACAGTTTTTATATATATTTTAATCTTAGAAAAGAGCTGCTCGTGTCATTCATGAGAGGCAGTGCAGCGATCTCTTCGTAAAGGCCACGCATGACACGTTTGAGAGCGCAATCGACCGATGTAGTCTGTGTACTCCTCGTGGAAGCTCGTATTCAAACATACCAGGTGATGACACCCATAAACGATGTGTCTGGTAAGAACGTGGCTATTGTCACATGTAAGACCAGACCATAGGTTTGAGGCACCTAAAATATCCTGGTCTCCAACCTCGCACCGGACTTGATCACTGTTACTTACATTCCGAAACAAAGTCTTGAACTGGTACTGTTCGCGGTTCCCTCAACCTCAATCAAATTATTGCAACGACCGGTGTATAGCCTAACCTTAGGCGCACAAAGTGGCTCTATACCCGCATAGACAAGCTAAGTACTCGCTTCACATACAAAGTGAAGCACCGTTCAAGCAAACCAAAGTTTGCCTAAGTGAGGTCCCCAAACTATGTCAAGCTCATACATCAGTTTTGGAACAATTTTGAAATGGAAGAGTGCTACTGCCGTCGGGACGAACCGTCGCCAGAAGTCGCCTATCTCTATATAAAGAGAGACTAGAGCTGTGCGGTGTGCGACGGTGTGCACAGTTAAGGTCGTTCCAGTGTAATGGAGCGTAAGCCCTAGATACCGAAAAACTTGAATACAAATTGCAAGGGTTGTAGAGGGGGTATATATAAATATACTCCCTCCACTCTATATATAGGTTGGACAGAATGTAACTGGAATTTTAAATGTGTTTTTGATATGCCCGTCAGGCCTCTGAGAAGTCTGCTGTGTTTACAAAGCATACTTTTGAGAGCGCAAAGACCATATAATTAATGAAGGCTTTGTAAAGTGATCTTGTTTGTGCTTTGGCTATATGAATTTTGTCGAAATAGACAGCAAAACATTGCGAAACTGCGAGGCAGAATCCCCGATCGAGTTCGCGCCATGGACTGTGTCACATAAACATCGTCACTCGTTTTTCCTCTCATGGTTTCCTGTCAAAATTGAACCAATGGGCACTTCATGATTTGAGTGAGCAAAACAAAGTGCAGCAGAATACTTTACTTGGCTTTCCGGATGTTATGAGGGTCCGTTCTAGGTTCGAACTGCTACCCGTGGCGAAAAATTGATCCCTTACGACAAGGTGAAACGTTGAAGAAGACGCCCTAGGTCAGCTTTATTTGGGAAGTTGTGGGAATAATTGAGAAATCCTTCGTACTCACTGGACATCGCACCGTCGTACTATCACATATTCATATGTCTGCAGAACTAGCTAGACCGAATGAATTATTTTTTACCAGAAACATTAAAAACACACATGGAGACATTCCTCTGGATTCAGAAAGCAGAACTAATTGCCAGGGAATTCTTTGGCCTAAAAAGTTCAAAGTGGGGGACGGGTGTGGCTAACAAAGAGAGTATTTTTAAATGAACAAAATTGGTTAATTTGTTTATTTTTAATATATAATTTAAATATTGAAATTAAAGTTCCTTTTTGTCCTGATATATATATATATATATACACATATGAATCAGTTTTACGAGCTAGGAATTGGGCATCGTCGAACAAATGCGTGTGTGTGTGTATTATGAATATACGCTTTAACTAATGAAACGGGGGGGGAAGGGGTGGGTAACAAAATCTATTTGGTTTCTCTTCAGCGATGGGATGTGGGTTAACAGGTGAACCGGACCAGCCAATGGCAATTTCATCATTACGATCTTATTACCAAGCAATTGCTTCGGCAGCGTGAGGTCAAACATAACCAGAAACAATTTAGAGGTCAAGAGTTTTCCTGTTTTTCCCTCTCTTTCAGTCGTCGTTTGTCAGTTGTCGACGTTGTTGTTGTTATCGTCCGTGATGGTCTAGCTATAGTGAGTGGTATGCAAGAGGGCTGCTGATACGTATAGCGATATGGATCGCTACACTGGGACCAATTGCATTACGCCGCTTCGTATTGGCTCTCTCCTTTATTCAAGTAGCAATACTCGTGGTTGTAGCAGCAGCCCAAGATAACGCTGTTTGTGTATTTGCTGTTCACTGATTGAACTTACACAGGCTCTACAGGGGCTCAGTTGGAACTGGCAAAGGCGGGGGGGGGGGGGTTTCTCGCAATATAGCAACCCGTTTTTTGCATATTCATTATTTGTTTATTCGATCATATCATCATATTGAACGCGATCTAATTACTATATATATATATATATATATACTTGAAGTTTCAGTCCATGCTTTTTGAGTATCGTGTGGATATTAAATTTATGTATTTTCAGATAACCGTTTACAAAGTAGCGCGGTCAATGTACTCGTTGATGTTGATCGTGGCTGACCGATATTCCAGAATAAATTTAGTTGGCTCATAGCGACCCCACCGACCCCACCGACCCCCCGAAATGTACACGAGTAAAGTGAGGTCTATCGATTTTCCAAAATGGTGCAAGACGCAATTCTTTGTCAACATGATGGCGATGTATGGATCTCCACGTACGTTCGTATAAAGGCAGAATAGTGCCAACTTAACCATGATGCAAATGTTTTTTACTCCGGCTTTGTAAGTAATTTTCGTGAGCCTGCGACATACATACGAATGTGACGCAAAAAATTGCTGCTGCTTTTTCAGGGTGACTGCTATGAGTGCTATCAGCCTACATCATTTGTAGAGGAGCCAGCAACAGCAGCATCCGCACGCAGCCACACCATTCTAAGCCGTGTAAGCACGACATTCAGCATCTTCTACTATGAGAGTATGTTGATTCGAATTGCAGTGAAAAAAAAGAGCCACACAGAGGGTTCCGATCAGTTCACCGGATCGCACACGCATCTCATTCTCTGCGACTCTGCTGCTATCGTCGGCGTCGTCGTCAAGCCAAGTCAAGGAATTGGGATGAGGGAAATAACCTCCCCCCTGGCCCGTCCCCCTCCACACCGTAATCCGACTGAATCGACGGGAAAAGGCCACCGCGAGAAAAGAATGTCGAAAAGAATGCTGTATCGTTCTCCCCCCCCCCCTTTCCTCCCGTCCCCTTCGTCCGTCTTCCCCATCATCCATCCGTCCTTCTGACCGTTTGTCCATTGGTCGGTCAGTCGGTGAAGCATGGCCATCCCTTGAGCCATCATTGAGCGAGTGGGTGGCCTATAGTGATGACGTCGTCGACGATCGAAAGAACCGCCAAGCAAGCAGTCGGATCGCAGTCGAAACAGCAGATCTCGCCGTCAACCAACCGGTACGCTCAACCGGTCAATTAGACAGACCGCAGATAGAGGAGGAGAGAGAGAGGAGGGTTGGTGATTACCTGGTGGTGTGATTACCGCACGATGAAGAGACACCGGTGCATCTGAATGAATGAGTGGAGTGGGGTCGGTTTGTCGGTGGCTGGCTGGGTGGACGGGTGGCTGGGTTATTGCATGCGTGTGGGGGGTGCGTTGGGTGTAGAGGGGTGCGTTGGGTGTAAGGGGGTGCACGTAACATGGAAAACAAGCAGCGTCGTTGGCGACGTTGTGATCGTCAACGCTCAAACACAGTTCACACACTGTGTTTGTGTGTGAACAGCTAGCTACGTGGGTGGAACATTACCATGCGGCCATGCACTACTGCCACACAAAAACACACGCGCACCAGCACATATTCGCGTACTAAGAGTAAACATCGGTTCTGATCGTTACCGAAATCTGTCCGTACCGAATATTTATCTGTTGCTTCTTCTAGTGCTAGTGGTGGTGGTGGTGGTGGTGGTTCTGCTGCTGCCCCAAATACATACATCGTTCATATGAGTAGCCTATCCTTTGAAGCTTTAAAGCATATTGTTTTGAATACAAATATCAAGATGAATCTATCATGAATGACTTGTATTTTTTTAATGATTCGTAATGTTTGCCAACAAACCGTTTGTTTTGCTGTTACTGCTGTTACTACTGTTGCCGCTACAATTGTGTTGTCTTGCATCACAAAACTAACGTCGGCGACAAACTAACAAGAACAGGGTTTAAGGTAAAGCCACAGTGCAGGCAAACTGTAATTCTGCAAAATAGGTTGTAGAAGCCGCCCGCATTGCTCTGATTTGAACTGCAGCTTCTTTCTGTAACAGCACTTTGACACGCGACCTCATTATACAGCAGCCACATTATTTACATTCACCCTGTGAGTCACACATCCCCTCGACAACTAAGCGCTGCATTTACAAATAGTTAGCTGACATTCGAAAGTGTATATACAAATATACATTTTATAATGCGTGTATATATATATATATATATATATATATATATATATATATATATATATATACACATATATATATATATATATATATATATATATATATATATATATATATATATATATATACATATATACTCGTATACGCGCTTAGCCAAAGGTTTACATGTTTCTCCTTATTTCTTTCTCTCCCACTTTTTTTTATTTATTTTTTTTTCCGCAAGGCTAATGCCCGTGTACGGCTTTTTCATGTCATGGCTAATTTTTAATTCACTCCGGCATTTATTTTGTCTAAATTGGAAACCATGCAAACCATTTTAAGGGTGGCCGGTCTGGGTCTCGAACCCAGTCCTCCCGAATGCAAGGCAAAGGCTTTGCCACTAAGCCATCTTGCTCGGTTGATATATGAGTGATTCTACTACTCAGAACGTTAGCAGACCCAGAGGGGGAGAAGTAAATTTAGTCAGGTCAGACGGAGTAATTCTTAGTCATTAAATAGGGAACGTCACAGGGTATTTACAACCGAGCTAAAAAATAATAGACTATAGCTTCTATACGTTCGAAGTAGCACCCACGTAACATCGAGTTCGGGGGAGAGTCGAAACCCGGGTCTAGTGGGTTGTGTCGGTTCAGCCCAATGCTAGTCACGCAGGTTGCTAGTGGCACCTGAGCGTAAAATTTTGCATTCCCTAAACACTCCAGAATAGAAAATAAACATATGCATTTATATATTTCGGGTAACTCACCTGCATGTGGTAACATGCACCTTCTGTGGCCATCTTCCAGCTTGAACAATGACTGCCCATTGGCCGTGAATGTCGCGCGCCACCCCGAGTCGTTTGGACTTTCGCTCAGCTTCGCAAAGGCTCCGTCCGCCGCCGCCGCTACCGCCGTTGACAACACTGGACAAACCCATAAAAGCGTTTCGTCCGCTTCCACCACCGCCGCTTCCGGAGCCACCGAGTCCATTGAATATTGTCGCATTATAATGAGCAGCAGCAGAACTAGCAGTGACCGGCCTCAAGTACATCGCGTCCAGCAGATTTTCGCATTTACGTAGGAAATACTCCGTTTCCGGTCTGAATCAGCACAAACGACATCGACAGAGAGAGAGTTCATTTAGCATCTATATTTCGGCGAGTAGCTCCTGTTTATATATATATATATATATATATATATATACATATATATATATATATATATATATATATATATATATATACATATATATATATATATATATATATATATATATATAAGACATGGTTCCTTAATTATGCATTTCCCTGTATATTTAAAAAAAATAGAATCATACAAGTCGGAAGCATTGTAGTACACACACATCGTCGTAGTCTTGCATCATTTCATCTTGGTGTACCAAGATGATATCCGTGCGTCTTTTTTTCAGGTTATAATCGATACTAAGATAACATCAATGCGTCTTTTTCAGGACAGTAGCAATCGTACAAATCAACTGTAATGTAGTCATTCTCAGATTCGAAGCCACGACCTGTGACCGCACGACAAGAGCTTCACCGCTACGTTTACTCGCGATGCATTAATTAATTTAACTATATATGTATATATATATATATATATATATATATATATATATATATATATATATATATATATATATATATATATATATATATATATATATATATACATATATAAAGGAAAATTAGTGTCCATGTGAACGTTACAAGGGTGGCGATCAATGAAAATGCGTAGACATTGACAGAGAGATTAGTACTTAACTGAACATCAAATTCAATGTCAGCTTAAACATAAGGTACTGCCGGCATGGCTACCACAATCTACTGTACAAAGTAGATATGCGCACGGCAGAATCCGAAATTCAAGGTACAGAATTCGAATGGAGGAACACAAGACTACCGGAATGCGCCGATAGGATAATTATAATAATATACTTCGAAGCAACTTAGAATCTCCCAAAGTGGATCTATTAATAACTTGTTTGGCGACTGTCTTTGGACAATATATAGACAATGTAATTTCAAAAAACCTTATACAACAATTATATTGCGTACAAGATAAACTACAAAAACTACACAACAATTATCTCAAAAGTTGGAATCACTTTATAATTATCAGAACATCATAGACACTGTGATAAGATTAATCGAACATAGTTAGTACCGCGTCACATTTAAAGTGGCCATTTAAAATAAAAGGCTACTACTGTTATGCAAAACGGATGCTCTAAATCGATTAGCAATACTGACATTCTTAATTTTGAAAAGTGGTCCCAGGATCTCCGCGGCCAACGAGAGTCGGTCACGCATTATATCGCTAGGTAAAGCAATCATTACCGCTTTTTCTGTACAGTTCTAACACCGGTACAACGGCAAGCAAGTGCCCTAGCAAATACCGTGAACATAAAGTTATCTATGATCAAATCAATAAGACATTATTAAACACTGCACTGTGTTGGCCTGTTTGAAGCCGACGAACGAAAAGACGCAAACGGTGCCTATATATCGGCGTCTATGGTGGCTCAGCTAATAGCAGGCTAAACTAATCCCCAAGCAGCAGCGGTAGCAGCAATATCATCATATCCGTAAAAACCGCAATGTTTGCCCTATTATTAGCGTTTACAATGATGGTGATGACAATGATGAATACGACCCTCACGGCGTCTGACAACGATTCAGCTGCTTGCTTCGGATGGCACTGATGCCAATGGCGACAACAACAACAACAACAACAACAACGATTATAATGTTAATGATCACGGCTATGGCTATCGGGAAGATCATCATCATCATCATTATCATCATAATGACGGACGCAGCGTTACAATTCATAATGATGACATACATAAATAGTCATAGAACATCAAAATGACGACGTTGTTACCGAAACTACTAATCATAACGGCAGTGATAATGGCTGGGATGATCATATACTATACATCAGGGTGCGCCGTTTATCTGCATCAATTGGCGGATTGAGCTCACCCGTCAATATACTGTGACTATTATCGCGAAGCTAAGCGATTTATTAAAAGCCGCGCGTTATTCACGTGAACGTCCTATCATACATGTGCGTGTGTGTGAGCGTGTGTCTGTCTGTCTGTCTGTCGATATGCGCTTATCCGCACAAAGCAAAAATAGATCTACAATGACCCCTGCATTATTATTATTATGTATACCATCTCTAATTGGGGTCAGCCATTAATACAATTCGTGCTATTCCATAATGAAACAGGCGATTTGGTGAGCCTCATTGAAACCAATTGGTAGTCAACCTGGTAAAACTGAACAGTGCATATATATATATATTTATGCGATTTGTCCCTCATGTTCCACAGTAAAGGACCAGCTGCGCTAAAATTATTGATGTATGTGTTTATACAAGTAACGTACCATTACTTTTGTTGTATTTGAATATATTAATACAATTGAATATCTCACTAGGGGATCCCAAGTGAAATACAAAGCAGGCGAGTGTAGAAAGTTCACTAGGTTTTGTGCTAGGCTTAAAATAGATACAAAGTGGATAAGGGGGTGTGTCTAGAGTGGCACTTGTCTTAGTGATTGTCATGTGCAATCATCCCGATTTGAAAAGCACTCCTTATCGTTAGGACCAGGGCGAAGGAGTCATCGAGCTTGACCGTCAAAAGGCAACCTTCGGCGCTGTTGTAGTTATCGTCGTCGTCGTTGTTGTTGCTGTTGTTGTTGTTGCTGCTGCTGCAAAAGCAGATAGATATTATATTTTCCCTGCTATTTGCGGTGTCGAACCCATCGATATTCGAATAATTTCGCCCCGATAATTGACGCTATTAAGGAGTGATGGAGCCGAGGCTTTGCTCGTCAACATGTTATTGGCTCAGTGGGCCGTCTGTCTCTCTATTTGTCGGCCGTTCGTTTGCTCATGTTCTTCTCTCGTTTGCTCGCGCAACTGTGGTGTCGCCTTCTCGTGGCCTCCTACCATTTCTTCTTCTTCTTCTTCTTGTATCGTGACCCGCCTACTGCCGATCATCATGTCCCTCCGATGGTAACGCAATCCATCTACCCATTTACCTACCCCTCATGCATCGGCTATTGCCACTCTCGTCCGCATCTCAGACTCTTCTTCACTCACTCACTCACTCACTCAGTCTTCCTCTGCTAACGCAGCTAACCAAGTAGCCAGGTACTGACTATAGTTAGTCAGAAAAGCTGATCAGCACTGCGCTACGACACCGACAAGCGTAGGAAGAGCAAGAGCAGCTGTACGACCGTTGACCAGAGCAGCAGCAGCAAGCATTCGTTGTACCGAAAGCCTTCGTCATAGACTGAAAACGGTTGCAGACAACCTTAATCACCATCGTAGTCGCCGGTTGTCTTACTTGCAGTGACACTCAATCGTCCCTTGATAATGGAAATGATCTTAGCTATGGCATTCTTGTTGATGTTGACATGATGTTGACGGCCACAACATTTAGTACTGGCTTTATCGTCGTCGTCGTCGTTGTCGTCGTCAGGACGGCGACGATAATGATGATCTTCTTTTTGTCGCTGCGTTGTTGTTGCTGTTGCTGTTGTTGTTATGATACCTCTAGGAGGCCTCTTTGCCGAACGGTTCCAAATCTGGCTTGCCTCTACTCCGAAGGTTCCACTTTGATGCCTGAACTTGCCGGTGTGTGGTGGAGTTGTTTATGTTTATTTCATAGCTTACTTAATGACGTGGTTTAACACAGGTAGTATTAATAGCAGCCCGCTAAGTGACTTTTCAGGCTAAAATAGCATCGTAGCTGTTGTAGCGTGATGACACCGATCTGTTCGTTGTGATAGATAGATAGGTGACACTTTCAGGCCAATTCGTACAGCTCCTTCCGCGCAGAGTAACTCAAAGCCATTGACTGACCATGTCGGTCCATTTTGCCGAGTATAGCGGTTTATACGCTTAACAGTAGGTCTCCTAACTAAAACAATTTCCTGATTTGGGGATAGCATGGAAGCTTTTGTCACAATATAGGGTTTCTTATATCGAAATCACTTGAAGCAGTAGTACGAAAAAAGGCTGCAGCTGGCATCGTAATAACATTCATATAGGAACTTATATATTCCAGTGGGGAATAATTTGGCGAATGCTACTAAAGATCTACAAACAGGTATACCAAAATGTTAAGTTGCACCGTGCTGACCATGAGGGCTGCACTATAAAAAAAAGCCTATTCAATTGACTTTATAACGTTACCTAAACATGCCTTTATTTATCATATAAAGAGGGAGAAAAAAGTAAAAATATCCTAAGCCATTTTATTTTATCTGCCTGACCTTAAAAGGCGCCTGAACGTTATTTTTTTAGTAATGAAACATGACTAGTAAAAAATATCAAATATACATTTGCGATAATGAACACATGTATGCGGATGGCGGTGTGCCTAGCACCTGATTCCTATGCACTACATGGGATACAAAAAGCATAAAGTTGTTTGAATATGAATGGATTAGATGTCATAATGACTAGCGGATGACTAACAAACGCCGTTCCTTGCATTCGGCACGTTGTCCGTTCGAGTTCAGAAATCACTTTGCATTGGCAATTATCAACTCAGGCAGCACCGAACTCAGCTCAACTCACTTGGGGTAGTTCTCGTCGTCCATAATGCAGAAGTCCTGTTTCGTTGATTGGCAGGCTTCGACGAGGGCGGTGGTCTTCTTGACGAGGTTGTATGGGGCGATGTCCCGCACCACGGCACCCGGTACTACCGGCCCTGGATGAGGCCACCACCGATCAGAATACGCGTCCTGTTCAGTGAAACGTGTGTAGAGACGCCGGGAGTCGTCCCCTCCGAAAAGCCCGAACACGAACGCCACGACACACAAGCACATACACATATACAGACACACACACACACGCAGACAGACAGACAGACATAGAGAGAGAGACAGAGAGACAGAGAGAGAGACGGCACCCAGTCGACGTTCCCGCAAGCAACAGCAATGATACCAATCACAACGACAACAACAACAGCAGCACCAGCAACAGCAGCAACAACAGCAACAACAACAATAACAACAACAGCAACAACAACAACAGTAACGTCAACAATATTAACAGCGCACAACATATGCAAGAGTCAGCGTCAGCATACAGTCATGTCAGCGAGCCCCCGAAATGTTGACAGAATGCGGCACGTTTCATCTAAATAGTACTACCACCACCGGTTAGGGCCACGGGGTATGCAGATATATATATTTTTATTTTATTTTAATATACATATATATATATATATATATATATATATATATAAATATATATATATATATATATATATATATATATATATATATATATATATATATATATATATATATATATATGATATTTTTTAAATGGATGTTTTCATTTTCAGCATCAGTAGATTAAAAAATATTGAGAGGTTGATTCACTCAGCTCAAATCACGTCGACTGAGCTCACAAGTTGTCCGCTTTGGAAATGGATGTCATTCATTTTAAGCATTGTTGATGCGATACCTAGTCCCCACAACCTTCTGTACATGGCGATATCGCAAGAGCATGCTGGTCCTTGATAGTGAGGCAATGTAATTATATAACGAGGTATATTACTATGTAATTCTAGTCTTCGTGCAATGTGCTTTCGTACGCTATCAAGTGCTTCGATGTATTTCGTCATTTTAAAGGGAGTTCGTACTACCCTGCAGTACTAAAGCTCATGTACAGATTCACGTAAAAACTTTACGCCTTAACCTGGAAGCGCTTAAATATAGCAGCATCGCATAAACGCAGGAATTATTTGAATGATGTTGTTAGCTAATTTGTAAAGTAGATATATAATATATACAGTCATGGCGTGACTTGCACGCCTAGGTCACGGCAAGATTCCACCACGGGAACTGCTGTGCCGTTAACACTGCAGGCTAGTCAGCTGTTATCAGTAGATAGTGTGGCATGTTTTGTTTCAGAATTGAACGCATCATTGGCTCTACACCATCCGCAGACAGTGTACAGTACTATTTGTAGCCTGTCAACATCAATTGAGCTAAGCCCATTGAAAATATCGTACATTTTCAAATGATCGGCAAAAGTTCGAGTGTAACTGACGTAAGATCTAATACAGAGCCTTTTAATAGGAGAGACCACGCAAGGTCATGCGAGACGCCACAGGGGCTCAGCAACAAACGGCTCAGAATGTTCATTATCTTTACACTTAGGAGGGGTTGGTCAACAAAGTTTAATTCGTTGGACCGACACAGTTTATGCAGCTTAACCCCCTTTATCTCAAATGGCTAATGCAATCGTAAACTTTTTTTTAAAAAGCAAAGCTCGATCATCATCAGATTAAGTAGATGCAATGAAAATTTTTAAGACTGGTCAAGAGGATCGAACAATCGTGAGCTACCACAATGAATTGTGTGCTGGTCAGTTTTTCTTGGTAAATGCATGTTGATCGATGCCCACTTTGTCAAGTGCAAGTACTTGGTTTTCGAGGTGGTCAACTAACAGCTTTCCAGATATAACACAAACTATGGTAAACTAGGCAATACGTCTGCAGTTCCCAATGTAATATATTCCACCTTTTTGAAGACTGAAGTAATAAAAGCTCCTAATCGTACTAATTAATATAATCCCATTTCTATAACAGAAACTGAAGACATGGCTCAAAGGCTCTGCTATAAAGATAGATGTTTGCACGCAAAATATAGGCGAAATTCGTTCAGGCGTAAGGCTACACTCATGATGTAATGATTCATAATAATTATTCGAATAATCACGTCGACAGTTACTTCTAGACCACTAGATGAATCCGGCACTGGGATTACGTTTGGTAAGAGTATGCCGTTCGGTGAAAGAAATACTAACAATATGTAGTCGTCAATGGTATTTGCCTTTTTCAATGCATGCGATACTAATAGCTCACCTAGTTTAATTGAGAAGATCAACCGGTGTCCCTTTAACCGTTTGTTTTTACAATAGAAGAACAGCGCAAGTCACTAGAATTGCGATCTACTAGCGAAGTTAACCTCTTTGCATAGGTTCTTAAAGGTTGATACTCTCTCTTCAAGGGCAAACCGAACGGAGCGAACAAGAATTCAATCTGTCGATACTCTGAACTGAAAATCTTAGTGTAATTAGTGATGGTCAGTTTGATGGCAAGTTGGCCTAGCTGGGCTATCGATCCCTGTAGTTGACCGATTCTTGTAGCGATGCTTATTGAGAATAGATAGTAAACCATACCGCTGTGAGTACGTGGGCAACGCTGCCACAATTGTGGAAACCCTAAGGATGTCAACATGTCTGTTTATGTTGCACCTCTAAGCGCTACTGATAAAAAAAGAGTGGCACATGTTTTTAGGTATACATGTCGAGCGAATAATCAATAAATCAATGATTTGTGATCAATGTCAATTGGTGCGTCATAGGTTTGTAGCGCCGAGACAAAATGCGGGTCAGATGCTTATAAAAGGTCAAGTATGCTGGGAGACGTCACGATTAAACGAGTGACCCCTGAGTCAACCCGTTTTCAATGACGAAGTTTGCAAAAGCGCAAGATTAATCGTGTAAATTCGGATTTACCTATCTCTATAGACGAAAGGTTAACTTCAACGACGACTATAATTTGTTAATAATAGGCTGGTTTTCAATTGTATTTCCGTCCTGCGCATATTTGAGAGGATAATATACAGGTAGTTTAACAAGTTCTTAAAATAAAAACCAAGAATTTTCCAAATCTTGTTTTAATTTTTCCTTATTCGATATACTCCCCGAGAAGCTCAATACACTGTTCCCACCGAGATTTCAGAGCATTTATACCTCTTGAGTAGAATTCCGCGACTTTAGACTGAAAATAGGCATTGACAGCAGCCTTAACCTCTTCATTGCTGGAAAAACGCTTTCCACCGAGACTATTCTTCAAATGTCCGAAGAGGAAATAATCAGAGGGGGCCAGGTCTGGAGAATAGGAAGGTTGTTCAATAAGTTCGAACCTCAGTTGGGCCAGTTTTGCCGTTGCTTGCCGCGACTTGTGTGCGGGAGCATTGTCCTGGTGAAACAGAACAACCTTCTTCTGCAAAGCGGGCCGTTTCACGATGAGTTCTTGCTTCAGGCAGTCCAACAGTCTTGCATAATATTCTCCCGTGATCGTTTTACCGCTCTCAAGGTAGTCGACCAGAATTATTCCACGTTGGTCCCAAAAAACCGTAGCCATCATCTTTCCGGCCGATGCCGTTGTCCGCACCCTCTTCGGAGGTCCTTCACCAGGTGCACACCATTGACGAGATGCTTCTTGGGTCTCGGGAGTGTAGTGATGGACCCAGCTTTCATCGACGGTCACGAATCTGCGCCAAAAATCCGACGGATTTTTCGACATCTTGGCCAAATTTCGCTGTGAAGCGGAAACACGCGCGTCTTTTTGAGCTTGGTTGAGAAAATGCGGCACCCATTTTGCTCTAGTTTTTTCATCTTCAAGTTCTCGTGCAGGATGAAATGCACTCTACCCAAACTGATTCCCAAGGCCTCCGCTATCTCCCTAATGTTCACTCGCTTATCTGCGGCAACGATTTTCCGCACTTTTTCCACGTTTTCCTCATCAGTTGCCGTTTTTGGGCGTCCTGAACGTAGCTCATCCTCGGTGCTCCTGCGACCTCTTTTTAACTCATTAATCCAGTTGGAAACAGTGGCAAAACATGGCGCAGAGTCACCGTACACCTCGTCTAACTCAGTTTTCACTTGGGTCGCATTCCAACCTTTGAAATAAAAATGCTTGATAACCACTCGAAACTCTTTTTTTCTCAATTTTTCAAAATCACGCCGATACGTTGCACGGGAAAAGCGATCAAACAAAATCGCAACGGCCAATCACCATAATATTTTGACTGCTAGCATTCGAAAAGTTGCCGTTTCCAATAGCGGTGAAAGCGCGCCAAAATTCGAATTCTGAAAAGCTCATTTTAAGAACTTGTTGAACTACCTGTATATATGCAGGTCACTCATAGAGAGGCACTCACACTATCTGGTTCTGCCCAGGTCTCGAAGAACAACGAGCATCGGCGAGCGTCTTCCAGAACAAAACTCAACCAGTGGACAAACTGATAGCAGAGATGTGTGAGGGCAAGCAGAGGTGGTTACGGGGAACACAAATGATAGAGAAAATCATACAGAAGAAAGTAGATCTAGAGTACGAAATGAAGCAGAGGAGAGAGAGAGAGGAATAGTTGATAAGTCCAACTACACAAAGACCACGGAGTAAAGTGCAAAACATTTCCGTTGATTTTCAAATAAATATTCCGTATCACACGCCAGGTCGGTTCAATAAAAAAATACGTGTTTAAAAGCGAGCTCTTAAGGAAAAAGGAGAATTTCTCTTCCGCGGCAGGTACAACGCACGTAGATAGTTTTTAGCATAAGCGGATGCATCCTCTGTTCACGGACTAGTAGTTGGACGGCTTAATCCGTTCGGCTTGACGACATTAGTATGAGGGACTGGTGTCGGCCTTCGAGGGCGCGACGTTGATATGGCCCCTATAGGGTTCAAATGCGGAGAACCAGTGGACGCTATGGGACATCATCCGTTATCATCGCACTCTTAAGGGTGACCGGGCGGCGAGGCAGCAGCGACGCTATTGGTATATCGCCCTTGGCGTGGCTGAAGTCCCAGAGATGCCTGACCTATGGGTCCTGTGCAGTGACGGCGGAAAACATCTATGTCATACGGCCTTCCCGTATGGCAATGATTCCTTTTAAAACAGGAAAGCCCCTGATATGGGATGCAACTGTGTGGTTTGAAAGGTTCAACTGGGGTTACATAGTAGAAATGTCTACAATTGTAACGGGGGGCAATGTAGGCAAATTAATTTACCGACGGGTTATGTAACACACGTATACTTGTATAATTAAATATATGCAATAAACAGAAGGATGTGCTTTCACCGGAAGTTGGCTGTTGATGTCTTCGCTTCAGCCATCACATATTGATATGTTGTGCGCAGGATGTAATCTTTCCTTTCACCCTTCCAGATATATATATATATATATATATATATATATCAGACCCGCGGCTCGTTACATCAGAGTTGCAGGCCATCTTCACTACACAGTCCTGCTGACATATGTAGATATATATATATATATATATATATATATATATATATATATATATATATATATATATATATATATATATATATATGCGTGTGTATGGATAAGATCTCATTGATATGTGACGTTGTGCTGTGTCTTGTTGTGGCATACATTTGGGCTTCGGGGTCATTTGACGGTGCCGTAAGTTGGCAGCAGTAGGTATGCCAGCGAATAGCTACCCGCGTTCTATCTAGATCGAGTAAATCAGATAGAGAGAGACGACGACGACGACGACAACAACAACACATCGATACGAGATGGATAGATGCGTTGATCGGGCCGGGACGGCATTGCAGGAATGATTATTGCATCGCTGTTGTCGTCGTCGTCATTGCCATCATCATCATCATCATTATCAGCTTCTCTCGTCGTTATTGAGCGGAGAGTCTAGCGGTCGTTCGAACAGATAGGCGGACAAATGAACGGATAAACAGACCGATAGATGGATTGCTGAATCTTGGGATGTTATATGTGCGTATGGTCGACTTGATCAGTCGGGCCGGGGTTGGTTGGGCGACGGATCAGCCAACGGTCTGCCAACGATCTGCCAATGACGGGCTTGAACTACGGATGCCGAGAAACGAGAGGGACAGCATTTTCTGGTGTTGGCCGTTGCGGCTGTGAGATTTGTGAACGGAGATTGGTGTGCTTGGAGTGGTGACCCCGACCGACCACCCGACCAAGCAACGAAACAGCGACCATCGAACAACGCGGCAGCAGCGGCGCCGGTGCCGATCGAACGTGGCCCGCTACACAGACAGACATACAAACAGGCCGACCGGCGGACAAGCTGCCGACAGACACCAATAATAAACCGACAACAGACGACGACGACGACGACACACGTCGGGAAGAGGAAGAACGATGGAGGCAAACAAACCAAGCGATCAGCCAGCCAGCCAGCCAACCAACCAACCAACCGGCATATGGACAAACAACTCACCAAACCAAACGGACGCTAGCTCTAGCCACTGCCGCCACCACCACCACCACCACCACCATCCTCATCCTCATCGTCATCATCATTATCATCCTCATATCGACAACAAACACTTATGTAGTCGAAAACAAAAAACGCGTGTCGGAACTGCGGACGAAAAGACGAACACTTGTCATAAAAGGAAACATCTATTGCCGTTGAGGAGATAGAAACAATAATAATAATAATAATAATAATAATAATAATAATAATAGTAATAATAATAATAATAATAATAATAATAATAATAATAATAATAATAATAATAATAATAATAATAATAATAATAATAATAATAATAATAATAATAATAACAAGAGAAAGACAGAATGGACCATATAGAGCCACAGCAAACAAGGGTTCTCGCTCACTGCTAATCAACACTCATCTGCTTTCTCTTGCTGCTGCTGTTGTTGTTCATAACTGCGGCAGTGAAGTTTATTGCTAAGATTGTTCAACCGCGTTATTATATCTAGTACTGTTGCCGCTCTGAGGTTTAAGGCTGCCTAATGTTTACGATACATTACAATGGCTTAGCTATTGCTCGTATGTCGTAGCCGTGCGAATTCACGTTGGCGTTGTGACGGCACTCAAACATTGTTGTATTCTAGTTTCTCTTGTTTGCTTGTTTTTGTCCTGGTGTTGTCGTCGAGGCGATCGGGGAGCGGCCCCGGTCGTTAGTCAGCCAGTGCCAATTGTGACCACTCGAGGGCATGGCATCTAGTTCGAGCTCCATAAAAATGTCAGAACGTTTTCGGAAGATCCGTAGATTAAAATGGCAATGACAATTATAATGTTTACGTTGTAATTATTAGTGTTGTGTTTCTATTCGTTGTTGTTGTTGTTGTTGTTGTCGTCGTTTGTAATGTAGGTGCTGCCTAATGGCGGTTGCAAAAGACTAAGGCTGTAATCGTCGCTTTTGTTTTTGCCCCAGACAAATGTTTAAGCTCTCACTTTCGGCAGTTGCTCGAACTATAAAAGATAACAGTCTGGAAAAAGACTGACGGTCAAGATAAGGCACGGGAGAGCAAGCAACCTTTCAAGCATAAAATGAAGCTCGTAGCAGTAAAGTAAATCGCGCCATCGAACAACTACTACGCTGAAAAGCGACCACAGTGGCGAGCAATATGGAACAACGAGAGCACAACATGTATGCAATGAAGACGTTCGAAAACCAATATTAGAGTGGACACCATTTCTACCAGGACCTTCCCAATGAAAAAATCTAGTTTCTGCACCGCGTGACGCGCATGTTAAAGACGATTCTAACAGGAGACTTTCACAGGGCCATTTAGATATTTGTACAGCGGTGCAAATAAATTAGTGCAGTATTTTTTCTATAATAATACAAAACGGAGTAGGCACACTAAATATATATATATATATATATATATATATATATAGTAGACACACTATATATTTATATATAGTACATTTTCATCATACAAAAAACGCTAAATAATAATAAGTTAAAAAGGATGTTTCAATGCGAATGTTAAGAACAACGATGATAGCAAGGAACAGCAACAACAACAACAATGACAATAAAACTGGTAAGATTGATACCAATCGTTCAGTTGTTGAGTTTTTCGCCGACATCGCTAACTCTATTGAGCAGTTCCTGTGTTTCTCGCAGCAATATCAGTTCCCGTGTTTTTTCGTTCGCTTCGCCACAACCAGATCGTAGGCGTCTCAATAGGTTGCTAAATTTTCGTCCCCTCCCCTTTTGTTGACGTAGAATAGGTGAACAGATATAAGTACATACACATGGAAATAAAAGCAACAGGCACAACAATACCAAAAACACATCGACCAAAAAAATGACAGCAGCAAAAGAAATCACGATGAGATAGAAAAAGCCGAACAACAATAACGACAAACTATAAGAACAGCGATGATAACGCGTGATGATGGCGGTACGACCAATAATAATCACAATCATAATAATATAAAATATCAATAAATAGCAAAATGTTTTGTTCGAGCTATTTTGGGGTCTGCCGGCCGGATTGAGCACGTGATGGTGGGGCGCTCGAGCACCGTCGTTCCACTGGAATGACCGACGACTAATATTCGACTACTTCCTATTTCCATTACTATATACTAGTATATATGATAATCATAATCGTAATGATGGTGCTGGTGGTGATCGTGGTGGATCTAGCGTCGAGTCGGGGAGCCATTAGACGGTGAACTGTTGTGGCTCTCGGATGATGAGTGAGGCGAAGGGTCAGAGGTCTTAATGCTAGACTTCTTTGGAATTAATTTCTTACGACTTTGACCATGGGCTAGTATTGGCTTCATGGCATCTTGCCGCCCGTCACAGGACTTCTTGCGTTGCTTGTTACGTCAGGCACACACACACACACAAACAAACATAGACACACACAAAATACGAGGGTAGGCATTCGATTGTTGGTCTTGGGGCCACTTCAGAGGCGAGCGATTGACGAATATTCTACAAGTTCCGGGGAGTTTGGACTATTTCCGTCAACATTACAACAACAACAACAACACTAATCACAATGTGTGTGCGGTAAAATTGTATTGCAATTGTAAAGCGCTAACAGTAACGACAACATTGACCAATAACAGCAACAATCAAATTAACGATAACTGTAAAAATAGCAACAAAGGATAACGACAGGAGAGAGGGAGAGAGAGAGCGATTGGAGATGTATACACGAAGCACAACAGTTGAAACATAACATCATAACTACAACGACCGTATAGAAAGGCGGATACGACTTCCCGACTCTCGCACTACGGATTGGCGAAGTTACGCACGCGATTTACGGGCTCTACCGTGTTTGGCCACCGCTGGCGGCAACCGAACAGGGGCCCTAAGCAGAGCTGACGATATCTCTTCTAACAAAAACAGCCTAGCCACCATTTGATGTATAGAATTAAAAACATTTGTTAAAAGGGTTGTTTTTAATTCTAGACTATCTTCCGCCCCCTACGGGCTTGGCACTTAACCTGAGGTATATCTTCAATGCACCGAGGGCCGGGCATGTTAAGATATCTAAGGTATCCCCAACAGTCCTTGTGGCAGCATGGCCGCTGACTCTCAGCGGTATGATCATCTATTCTCAATGAGCGTCGCTCAAAGAAAATTCGACCAACAACAGGGATCGAACTGGCGATACCCCGGTAGATGGCAACCATGACTAGCGCACTAGCCCCTAGACCATGCCGCCACACCATTTGAAGTTGTTTCATCCCAAGCGGCGCTCATGGTGGGTGCGACTGAAGTAATTGAGTCTGCGCGTGAACACATTTGTCTTACCGCGCAGTGATGTCTCCAGCAGGAATTGGACTCGAGAACAACTGTCATTTTTAAGCAACTTATGAAGCCTGAACAACGCTTCTTATGTTAGGCACTGCTCTTTCCACAAACCATACGCCTGGGCTGCACGCCGAATAAGTGTCTTGCACACTCTGTTTCGAAGTGGATAGAATGGTATCGTTGTCTGTTGAATCTGTAGGAGTATAGGCATGAAGTACGTAACGTTTTGCTTTTCGAGTGGTTTGTTTAATTATGGGGCAGTCATTTTTTAACTATTTGCTTTACATTGGGCCTGATCACTGACACAATGCTATTTGCGTAGTTCTCAACAGATACATTCGGAGATGGCGGCAACACCTCGATTGACAGCGCAACGAAGCGGTCTAGGTTGAGTGCTTCCGGGAGCTGCGCTTTCTTTATCGTGAGCTGTTGCAGAGGGAGATCCAAGCGAACGCATATTGGTAGATGTGACTTTGCGCCTATCGCCGCTAGGTGGTTTTGTGCGTCTTGATATCTGACGCAACAATCCAGATGGTTGGACGCAAAAAATCAATTCGTGACCGACCTTGTTGGCTCACAAAGATGTGCTCCTATTTGTTACGATACAAATACTATTATTCCTGTCATGAAAGCTACTAGTGAGCTCTTTACATACTCTCTTGTATAGTAGACAGTCTCGCTATACAAGGCTGTCGTTTTTTGCAGATTGACTGAATCAATATTTATGTAAGTCTTTCAAGTGTTTTTTTTCAATTGTTCCGTAAGGTTAATGCCCGTGTGCGTTTTTTCATGCCATGGCTGACTCTTAATCCACTCCGGCATTTACCTTGTCTAAATTGGAAACCATAAAAACCAATTTAAGAGTGGCCGGTCTGGGACACGAACCCAGGTCTCCCGAATGCAAGGCAAAGGCTTTGCCACTAAGCCGCCTTGCTCGGTCTGAGACTCGTTCCGCCGGGCTAGAGAAAGTAGCTATTATATTAATATTATGGTCAATCAATACGAAACAGGTATTCTCTTTATTCACAATCCGTGTTTTGCTGAATTTGCTATTTATATTGATGGCCATACTAAATACAACGAACATGTAAAACCCGATTATTCCAAATATAAATGATAAGATTTTGGAATTGCAGAGTTGTCAGCAAACATTTTGCGAACATGTTTGCCAATAACTGTTAACATTTTATCCACAATTGACATTTTGGCGACTAAGGTAAGTACTTTCGACATTAAACACCAGGGACACAAAATGGCATCTGTTGGTTGCAATGGGCTCTCAAGTCAACAATATATTTTAATTTGTGGGGGGCCTATCGCGGAACATTCTTTGGTGCTAATTACCGTCCATTTAATGATTACTTACGTTCAACTGGCTGGAGTACGTATTTTAGAAACAATACACATATGACAATGATAAATTGTAGCACCCACTTATAATGTGATAAAAATGGCGATATAATGTTATTTTAAAAAACGTGTGTCGCTGACAGCTAGCGATAACTCAAGCCCACTAAATTCGTGTTCTTCTCTACCAGGCTCGTAATTGTATGTCATCACCTCAAAAATTAAAGTACAGCCTCAATATAAAGTACAGTCTAACTCGAAATTACGTACGGTCAAGCTTGAAATTAAGTACAGTCTGGCTCGGCCCAGCTGAGGTTACCCTGCCGTTTCGCTATTTTTTGTGACGCGCGACGGTCACAACGGATTATTATAAGCGAAACAAGAGTGTAATATATTAAAGCCTTTACGCATTGTCGCAAAATGTCTAGTACAGAATGATTTTCGTTATATTCGTTTGGACAGTCTATCGTGAGTAGGCTGGGGAAACCGCAAAAGAGATGAGCCAGGGTGAACGCTGCTTCAATAATTCTACGAGAAAGCTTATCTAGCAAAGTGCTAAAGAGTTATTTCTTTGCAGGATGTTCTTTGACATCCCCCGTCATTGGAACTGATTAATAATTTTGTTTTGTTTCGCTGCCATTTTAACGACTGAAATAAGCTGTACTTCGGATCGTTATCCGAGAGGTGAAAACACGCCAGAAATTGCGTCCTTATTATGCTCGTTATCGTCGTCGTATTACGCGCGTGTCAATATATCCACATGGTGTGCCCTACGTGGATGGGATATCTAGATGGTAATGTAGTACTCGTTGTAAAAACAGTATCGAATGGATTATTACAATACTTCGCAAGGTACTCTATTGAACCGTAGCGTCGATAATTGGCCGAACAAAAAGTGAGCTTCAACATTTCTGCTCGCTCTGCACTTCTTCGCCGATTGGATGTAATAATTATTCCGCAAATATTTATTTTTGCAGTATCAGCAAACGTCAGAATCGTATGTTCAGAAAATGTTGCTTTTGTGATTGTTATGATGATATGCTATGATACTGCCTTTACTCGAACTGCCCTGGTTACGCCAACGACTCTAAGAGCGCCCAAAATTGTAGCCTCAGGCATGGGCGGAAGCACTTTCTTGATCTCTTCGTTAAACCGAATTGACAGTTATGACTCCACTGACTGAGTTACTAACGCTTGCTAACTGGCTAACTGAAGCGGTAGTAAAGATCATTGATCTCTCCTCGGCTTTTCGGTTCTCGGTAAAAAACCCTTGACCTGCAGCAAAGATCTTTGAGTTCCACCGACTCGACCACGATGACACGTTCTGCGCCCTTATATGAGATTTCTTTCATGTTACTTTAAAAGTCCTTGAAATACAGCACGCAGCGTTACAGTTGTAGTCGGGAGTAGTATCGTTGGCGGATAATATTAGGGATTCGTTCCTTCATACGTACAGCTGACTACCTTCGAAAATTGAGCGTACACTTGACGATTGAGGTAACCCGACCCATCGACTATTGCACTATGACTTGGGCTTTATTCTGACATACAAGCTGTGCATGTGTCACCAACATTCATTTATTTTAGTAGTAATAGTAGGTAACCGGCAGAATTGAAAGAGACGCGTGTTGCATGCATCAAGCATTCAGCTGAGCGGCCAGCAAACTAACAAGCAAGCGATTGAGCGAAGCTGAGGCGGATACGGAAAGGAGATTGCGTTACGGAGGGCACACCAAGAAAGACAACGAAGGCGCGAGGAACTCACCTGAGATTCGCGGCGAGTTGGCGGCGGGCTCCTCTTCGATGACAAAGCCGTTTGCGAAGCGTACCTGCTTCTGAGCACGATCGATGGCCGATGACGCTGCCAATGACGACGATGAAACGACATTGGTCGACATTGCCGCTAAGCCGTGAATGCCGCTGCCGCTATCGGCCGCATTGCCTCCCCCCGTTGACGAAATGGGTACGAAACCTCCGTATTCGTACTTTGGGTTTCGGACATTCAATGGCACCGAGAACGGTCGCGATAGTGGGCTATCATTGCTGTCTTCAAACTGAAAAGTACGGATAATGTGTATATGTACATGTATATATATATATATATATATATATATATATATATATATATATCATAACCGTATAAACTTATTTTAAAGTCTGATAAAACTCGGCAAGAAGATATTTTTTTCCAATGGAATGGGGGGGCTAAACCAAGCTTTCACATGCAGAACCGTAAAAGTTTGCCATTATGGCCAAAAATGTACGCCCAAAAAGTATTCTCTAGCAATAGCAAATTTATTAAATTATTTAATTTGCTATTTCAGAGAGAAAGACTTATTTATATGTTATGACTTTTATCTGGCTATTCGCGTTTCGCTAGCTTGCGTCGGTTGTCATTAAGATTATGCATGCATTTTCCGCCAAATACGGCGGCATGATCGGTTCCTTCATGCGTCGACTTGTTCTCCCGCAAGCGTTGATTTTGCGCAACTATATAGGAGATAAGAAGCAGTATCACAACTTTTATAATTTTAATCCTCACTCCGAGATATATATTTAAATATGTACATATATATATATATATATATATATATATATATATATATATATATATATATATATACAGGATGTTAATGAACCGTATTGATACTAATTAAAAACGTATTTAAATTTAGATCTGCGCTACTGTTACTGCCCACCGTTAAGTTCAAACAATGACGGACATGACTCTTGCAGTCCAGGCTACTGGGCCCTTCCAAGTAATACCAAAATAATCTCGAGCCTGGGTGGGTGGGGAGGAATCCGGGTTTAGTGGATTTGTGAGTCCGACACGTCACGCGGGTTGCTAGTGGCGCATGTGCATCATGCATCATCCCAGAAACCTCCCAGAAAAACATACTCAACTTATGCCTTGCAACTCCCAGAAAAAACATACTCAACTTATGTCTTGAAATTGACCTACTATTTCGAGGCATAAATTGAATGTTATACATGTTTAGTGAGTCTCAAGGATAGTTATACTACGTGTATTATCTTGGTAATGATATAGTGCGTTGAATTATTATTCATTGTTTATTACTTTCCTGTGTTTTGTGATCGTACAATATCAGGGCAAAGTGAACGGTCTGCACTCGTGATATATCGGTGACTCGATTTGGACCTCTTTTGTATCTCGCGTACAACATGTGTCTCTTTCAAGAAAAAATAATAAAAAACTTTTTTTTAGCCAGGTGGGGCTTGCAGACTTATCGGGAGCAGTACATGACCTTAGGAAGGACAAGCAACTTACAATGGTGACTGTCAACGTCAGGGCTAGTTAGAACAAAGCAACGAAAGATTCGCGGTTACATAAGCTCTAATGTTGCGCGTACACGTTGGGTAACAAATTGGGTGCAACAATAGTCAAAGGGTTTCGTTAGATGTCCAGCGCCCGATGACCTGCTGAGGTAGCTACGACTACGCAATTAGCCTTACGTGTGCTCGAATATTTACCGGGTTGCTGAAGCTTCGAGCGCTGACCACCTGTTCCGTCCGAGGTGGCTTGTGGACTCTGGGTATCTGCAGCACCGGTTTATGGCCACCCTGGTAGGAATAAGACGTCACGGGTGGCGTAGAAACAACCACCGTCGGTTTGGCAGGCAATAAGCCCTCGCGCATAGGGCGGCCCGTAATGATGCCATCTGCAGCGGCTGACGACGACGACGAAGACGACGAAGAGCTTGACGACGTCGAGGCGGGCGGTCCGAAGTTAATCATAGTGCTGACCGCTGCATAACAGTGCAACCAAGCAGGCCAAAATTAGATAAGAATCTATTGAAATTGGTAACACTAGTGGCAATTTTTAGCCTACTGAACTAACAAAAACTTGATCACTACTAAAAGAGAACGCGAAGAATGTGCTGAATTACGAGACAGTCTAAAACGAGCTACAGTTGATCAGTTGGTTAATTTACAGGTAGCATTACACCAAATGAACAAGAAACACTGCTAATGATGTGCTTCCTTTCAAACACGATCGGCTCAAAAAACGCTACTTCTGGACTTTACTGGTTACTGGAAATTTAGTTTGTTCTTTCAGATTGAGTACAAGCAATGCACTGAGGTGAACTTCCGTATAGATAACATTCGATCAATAATACTTCTTAAAGTTTACGGTCTGCGGGGCCGTACTTACGTTTAACTAATTGATGCGTATTTGATTGAAGCCCTTCGACGTGCGGTGGAACCGTAACGATTTGGGGTGGAGGTCCCACTAGTGCTTGAGAGGGTGGTAATTGTCGGTTTTCTTCTTTGGGGGTATCTATGGACTGTTTCCGGGACTGTGGTTGCTGCTGTTGGACTGGCTTTTGGTGGGACTTCTTGATTGGGAAAGGCAGAACTAACCCGCTTCTGCGCTGAAACTGAGCCACGTTGTTGTTGTTTTTGTTGAACGACGGAATAGGAAAGGGTAGTTGACTCGGAGGGCGTTTGAGAATTGCCTGAGCGCGCGATGCCAGCGCGTGAAGGTTCAGCCGACCTGCCAAAGCGCTGAAGAAATGATTGTATTATAAATGGCAGTTGTAGCGTTTGCTTGCGAATGTGATGCAAGCGGACGCCGCTACACAGTATTTCACATCCGTGAGGTGTTTACTGTTCTCTTATTATTGCTCTTTAACTCGCAGGGAACAAACTTCTCGGCCGATAAAATCAACAGAACAAACAGAAACTACGAAAAAAACCTACACAACCTACAAATTTCTGTGATAAAATGTACAAAACAAAGATGACTGAGACCGAGCTTTGAATGACTAACTGGGTTGATTGAAGCAGATTATTCAAATTATACGTGTGGAAATATACTCGTGTGGAAAGCCACGCATTGGGCAAGGCGAAGTTACCTGTTGGCGAGTCCCGGATGATTCGCAATCAGCGAGGACGTATGTAAATTGGCCAACGATGCCGGGCTTGGCAAGTTATGCGCATGAATGCCATGTCTGGCCAGCGCATCTTTGATGTGCTGCGGTGCCCGGTGGTAGAGATCAAGGATTTGTTCTCTGGTAGGGAGGGCCGATGCGAGGTTGCCAAGGCATGCCACACTGACGACGGCGACAGTTATGCAGACGGAATAGCGCACGGTTGCCTCTAGCAGCACCATCTGGCAACGACACGTACAAACACATTCGTCCAGCACGCGTTCAGACGGACAAAGCGGGCATACATACACGACATTAGAAGATGGCTCGTTGTAAATTGCTAGTATATTATTAAACTTTGTAAATAATTGCAAATTTTAAAGCAAGTAATGTTGTCCCAAGAGTAACAAGGGCTTAGACTTACAATAACTAAATACGCGTATAAGTTAGAACTCCGTTTCCTAGAATGACACATCATGCACTGTCAATCTAGTAAAAAGTGAATGACCTCCTTCTCCCAGTTTTGACTCTTAGGTCGATGGTTAACTTGCTTCAGTCTGCAATTATTTATGCAAGCATTATTGCATCCTAAACACGAAAAGGAAACCTACGTATATGTGTATGCCGCAATACAATGGAATAAATACAACCCCAGTGAGCAGAGTTGTAAGGAGCAGCTAAGACGAATCGATAAAGCTAGCAATATATATATATATATATATATATATATATATATTAAAACTATTAGTATATTGGGAACATATACATTAGGTATGCTAAACTTGATTGTCCCCTAATAGCGTGAAAGTGGCTTAATAAATAATAGTATTTCAATAATAAATAACTTCAAGACATATATATATATATATATATATATATATATATATATATATATATATATGACGTAATGGCCGTCGTTAGTATGTCCACTTTTCTGGTCGCATCGTCCGGTTCAGCATTGTCTCGCCGGGGGAGGCAACGTGAAAATACCGGTAGTTTTCGTTATGTAACCCTGTGCCCAAAGTCGGGTAAGCACATTCGCTCATCCTGCCAGCAAATTGCTAGATTTTCCTTATGAGCCCCTTCTGTCTGAATCTGGACACTCGTAAGATAACACAGTGAACACTAGGGGCATACAAACTCATTAACAACATCACCACTATTGCTGCTGGGGCTCGAAGAAATAACGCCGTTTTTATTGTTCGCGCGATGGGTAGTTGTAATAGCTTTTGGTGCCATTTTGCTGTATTGTTGGTTACCTTCGATTTTACGTTGGCAAATTAAAATTTCAATTACCGTTTACCGTCACCGTTGATTCTCTTTGACTTAGGCCTAAAATATTGACGATCTTTTCGCCCTCGCCTCAACAAGACACCCATCATTGCCTCATCTCTACGGCTTAGTGGTGCTCTGCTCTTTCGTAGCGTTTTATTGCTTTATTGTCATCATCCAGCGAGGAACAGGAGAAACACATTAGGTTTTGAAGAACTTTCCCTTTCCAAAAGAGAGATAAAAATATAGTGGGTATTATACGTCCGCCAGCGATCGTGGTACATATGGGTTGTCCAGTCGATGGATTAGCATAGGTGCCTTAATTGAATTATAAGGACCTTGTTTGTTGTTAGTCGAAAGAGAGTATTTGCATAGCATAACGAGCATTTATCTGTACGAGGAGGTAGTGTCCGGAGCGGACAATGCAAGTTCTTCGCGACGAATATCTTCTAAAACAAACAAAGATTGCTGTGAACATGCTAATAACTCTATAGGAATGGCGTTTGAGAGCTCTGTGTTTTCGTATGCTAATTCTGCAGACTCAAGAAGATTTTTTGAGCTAAGCCATAAAGCATATTATTTTGTTGCTAATTTGTCGCACAAATCGAGAATTACTGCATTGTGCACAGAATGCCAAATGAGCATTTTCTCAATGTTGGTGGCATCTTTTCACATAGCACATATGGCTTAAAAAATGACTGTTGCAAGTGCGTATATTAGTACGACCTCTGGTGATCTAAGTCAATACCGGAAGATGAAAAAAAAGAAACTACTACCATGAAAGGCGCAAATTAGCCCAAGCAAAATGTTGGTTGCGGCAATTCCACTAAACGACATCGAAGTGAGAACGCGTCTGTCTTCCATAAAAGCGAATAATTTCTGCGACACTTGTAGTACGTGGCATCTTTAATCGCTTTAGACCAACAAACAAGGTGATTGCTTTAAATCATAGTAATCATGGTGTTAATAATCGTAGCAATATGGCTCGACTCTAATGCTCTCTTTTATCTCTAAGTTGTTCTTTCTGCGACTTCTTGCCTGTCTAGGCCGACGCTAGACGACTCGCGGCGGCAAAGAACCCCTTCTACTTCTATCGCGGGTCCCTACGACTGTCACACACTTTTTCGTTGCTATTTTCTAACGACCGTGCAGTTACAAAAGAAACTGTGCGCACATCTTAAATCATAGCGAACGATAACATTTGTAACCACATGTACTACTCGTTAAGTAGCTCGCTGTCGGCATGTTTCCAGAAATACAAACTCCGGCGGAACGATACATATAAGCACACATGCATTTGTTTGAAGCGTGCAACACAGTGCACTTGCCAGCCATAAGCCATGGTGCGCGCAACTTTGTATTCAAGGCGGATTCATAACTTTCTTTTCGTTACTGCAATTACACTACCTTAGGGCGTCCGGCACCGCGATTGCGTTCTCTTTTCTCGTACGCCCCTGAATCTCTACTGAACTTATATATAAACACCGTTACCGTACTTGCAAAAGCTACGACTTCACGTACCGGACCTCATTAGGTAATAACAATAAAAATGAATTGGCAGTTTGCTCACCCTTGAGTTGTAGACTCCGTACACGTTAGTGCTGATTCACACCATGCACAACTACCGTACCACACAGCCCGTAGTCGAGTAGAGGACTGCCTAAACACCCTTACGATATTATACAATAAGAGGACAAATAGGTTTGGACAACGTACTCGAATTAAGTCTAACAACGACGGCGGCCCAGGTATAGTCTGCGCACCTTTTAATGGTGTCGCGGCCGTCTCTCATGGCGGATGTGCTTGCCCTGGTAGTGAGAGAGAAATTCCTTAAAAAAGGTGGGATAGTTGGCGGTTATGCTTCAGTATCAGTGGATGATAGCACGTCTATGTAAAATATATAAGAGAGGAAACTGCGAACGTATGACGTCTTGCTGGATTGATGCCAAACGTAGGCTAGCTATGGGAGGGCAGAAGAAAGTTTTCATCGTTGTCGAGAGCTTGCACCTATCCGGCCAAAAGCAACCCAGGCTGCATTTACCTGGAGAAAAACAGAATTATCGATCTAAGCTTCTTTAGTGTGTTCTAACCTGTAGCCAAATTTGGTAGCTGCTAAGACTTCCGAAGGCAACTCGTTCCAGGTATCACTGTGCTTTTTCGACAAATGTTGTTGCCGTGATCATGACAGCGGTGGCGGCGTCGTTAGAGAAAGTGAAATAGTCATAGCCCCAAATCGATGCGCTATTTCGATTGGGGATTTTGCTGGCAGCATAAGCAGTAACTACAGCACGCATCGAACATCAGACGCCTTTAAATGAGACGAAGAGGCCAGCAACAGAAGAAAAAAAAGAAAGAGGGGAGTGATTGATGTCTGCGCTGAACAGCTCGCGGCTATCACCCTCGTTAGCTGTACGAGAAGCGCTGCCCCGGCATAATGAATTAGCGGGCAGTGCCACTGCTGTAGGCTTCGTAAAGTGCTTCCCGTACGGCTGTGTCGTATCAGCCGTACTTTGACGGTAGAAACGAAGATACATGTGGTCGAAGCCTCGGTGAGTAGAAGGTCTCCTGGGAATGTTAGGTCTCCGGACCATTGTCAAAACTACTGTGGGTGATGAGGCGTATCGGAGTATTTTCAAGTACGAACCCCAACACGAAGCGGATGCGGTGGTTATCTGGGCTGGCGTTAATCGACGTCTGCTAAGCACAACTTAGTAACTTATTGCAGGAACTAATGACTGCATACACGCACCACAGACCACCCACCACAAAGCTTTGGCGATGCCTTAGCTACGCCACATCTACGGGAGCTGGCAAGCAGGAGCCTCGTACGTTGTCGTTAGCAAAGTCCGTTGACCAAAAAACTTTATACGGAAGCATATGTGTGGAAGTAGCCCTTGATTAATAGATCTAATATTCGCCTAACATGTATACCTAAATATGCAACCGTAACTGTTGAAGTTTCCCCAAAAGTACTTGTTGCAGATGTAATTTTCCGGAAGCTCTTAGGACGGTTGGAACACGTTCTCTAAGTCATAGCTTTTCACAAGCTTACTCATAATCCCCGGTGGTTTTGCGTCTGCACTAAGAGGCGAATCATGGTGGCTGCTCGCGACGTCTCGCGGCAGGTTGATTGTCTCATTGTGATTTTTGTGCCGGCTTTGGAGAACGTACGTTTTCTATCTCGATGTCAATCCCCTACATAGGTGTTCACTGGATGTTGGTTGGAGTTATTGTACTGATACGATCCAATACATATGTTTTTTTAGTTTGTACTGTGGCCCTTGTAACCTAAATCATAAATTCCGGAGTTTTTTTTGCAGTGCTTCGCTGAGCGGAATGGTCGATATGATTGGCGCATATGATGTTCATCTGTACCACAGGAATGTCGACGGTTAAACTGTTGCAACGGAGAAATTACAGACGCATGCGTAGGCGGGTGGCGACCAACAAAGTAAAACACGGAAATAATCCGGCCCACAAGAAAACATACAGCCTGGACCAGACTCATTGTATGCCTTCAAACCGGCCTATCAGGGAGCCCCGTATAAATTGGCGCGTTTTTCGATTCGAATCATCGTCGGATCAGGAATGCGTCACCCGGGTGATGGCTATCAAACGAAAACTCATATTCAGTAGAACACGAATGCGTGTTAACGATGGCACCAGTTGATGCGTCACCTTCGGAGTTTGAGTGCCCAAATTGTAAATTCATTTTGTCAACGGACAGTTCAGCAGCGGATTACGTGGCTGCTAAACCAGGTTCCTACATATTAAACTACAGCTTGAAAATGCGCGTAATTATCTTACAAGAAATGTCAATAAACAAACAGGAAACAGGTCAATCAGGAAACATAGCATAAAAAGTAGACTGAAGTCCGTTGGATTGAGCGACTTCTTTTTATGCTATGTTTCCTAACTACTATGAATTGAGCGTGATTGAGAGAGAGTCAGCTTGAAGTTTTGCTTTTCATATCAGAACGCATTTGAATTGAACTCAATATGTGACAGTAGACCTCAAAAGACGTCGAGATGCACGGAATCCGAAACTTTTGAGGCATCTAAGCATAAGGTATCACTTCATTGCCATAAACTTGCAACTATCTGGTAAAACCTAAGACTCTAGTGTCTGAGTCGCCGGCCACTTTCACCTCACCATCGCGGTCTCAACACCTATATATATATATATATATATATATATATATATATATATATAACGAAAGAATGAGAACGCGCGTTCGCGCGAAAGGAAGAGGCGATGTAATAATCTCCATTGTTCACTGCATAACGGCAAACTGCTAACTAGTAAGGTGGGCACATATTTCGAAAATCAAATCAACACAGATAAGTTGAGTGAGTTGGGAATAAACAAATTCCAAAGATAGCTAGACTAACTGACTGAGGATTACTACGGCTTGGTACTTTACAACGCGGAAAAGCATTCGCCAGAAACCAGCCGGAGAGGGAGACGGCGATGGCGATGCTGCTGCTGCTGCCGTAAGACAAAAACGGGCATCGCTTGGAAATGAAGAGGCCCTCAGAGAGATACACCACTATTCTGCTAACTAACCAGATTTCACTAGCCCGCACGGGTCAAGAGAGAGAGAGCGAGAGCGATGAACTTTCAATGTGTAACAGCGTCAAAACACGGTCCTGTCGGAGAAACGAGCTCATGTCATCATTGCCGCGTCTGCTGCTGCTGCTGCTGCCGCTGGTACTAACGAGACACATCGTAACCTGTTAAGCTCCGCGAAGGGGTCCAGGAGGATTTCGTTAGCAGTCTGCCAGTCGACCGCCACCACTACATCTAACACCGCCATCGGCTGCAGTCCACAGACATGTTGTATCTCCCCGTCTTTCTTTCTCTCACCATGTTTGCCTTGTCCTGGCAGTCAACTCCTCATTGCGTACCTCACTCATTCTGTACGCGTTTCCTACGTTTTTCACTCTCGATCTCGTACCGTTCCACCATCTGTCCGCGTTAATTGCATCAACCCAAAAAAAAAACGTTTTCCAGTCATATCTGAAGCGGCAGGAGCAGTGACGACTACTTGTTTCGCTGGCAATGTTCATCAGCGATTATTCCTCTACCAACGCTGATACAGGAATAGCGACCGACCTGTCGTTCGTAGTTCATCGCTAAGGCAGGCGAGCCAGGTGGTAGGATTCTGTCACGCTTTCTTTTCATGTACAGTACAGCTAAAGTTCGCTGCATCAGCCGAAGTGTGCTGTATTGCTGCTAACCAGTTCAAGGGTTTCTCAAACAAACAACCATAGTCACAGCAACAGCAGCAGCAGCATCACTGACAACAGGCAATAGAAAAACGACGAGATTTATGAACAAAGCTGCTAAGCACTATTGTTTCTAGGAAATTCATCAAGCGTTTTATTTCACTAACAGAAGCGACCTTTCTTATCGACAAGTCGACTCGACAGCAACGTAAATAAATGCATAGAACTAATAATAATAATAATCATCATCATACATAGCAGTCACAATAACACTTATTCTCAGCCATGTTCCAACCTGAGTACAGTATGCAAATAAAATAGGCCGGCAAAGCCATACATCAGGGCACGTTTTCCTTCGACTAATTGAACACGAGAGATTTGTTCATAGGTCCAACCTTTTCTAGCGGGAATAAAAGTATTTTGTCGTGGTCACGTTGAAAATAGCTGTACGCTAGAGTTATTGATAGAGATGCCACATGTATACATATTCCAGTTTTGACAACGAACGAGGACGAACACGTGTCTACTTTGTTGTTTCCCCCCACAAATTGTGTTGTCGTTCGTGTGACAAAAATGTTCGGCTGGGCGCACATCACAAGCGTTTCCCTATTCGTTGCCTTGAGCTGTCAACTTGAAAGCCTCGGGGGCTGTCCGCCTTTTCTCGACTCTATCTAAGCTGTGTCCTCTGGGCTCTTTTGCTAGTTTGTGTCGCCTCTATAGCTGTCTATCGGCATATCACATCCAATGCCACGCCACGTTCCTCCCGCGGCGTACCGTTTCTCAGCATGTTGTCACTGGGCAAATATGTAATCTCTTGTCATAGAATACTGAACCATCTACATGGCAGTATCGGTAAAAACAAATTTAACACATGATTTAACACATGTCGAGTGTCTTCGTCAGAGAAACACGCAAACGAAGATCACACAAATGCTCTCTGGCTTTTTTACTTGATCCAATTTGCTTTATTTACAGTATCTGTATCCCCCCCTCTCATCGTAATTACTATTACCATTATTACTAATTCATGCTATTATGTGCTAAGGGTAAGTGGTTGTTGATTGCGGACTTTTTTCGTTGCACTTTCGCTGAGCTCTTCTATAAGGGGTACCCAGTAACTCGTTCATCTCCGGTCGTCGACGTAATTTTGCTTGCCCAGATGTTAGAAAAAGCTCTAGAAGTCCTCAGCTTACAAATGTACTCCATTCGTTAATGGCTACGGGCTGCACCTTGAACCTATCTGACAGATTCCTGTAAACCCTTAGTGTCAACGTTACGTGCGGCACTGCGTGCGGCACTTCCTTACCTAGCAAATGGGCAAACCAAGAGGCACTTTCTTCATAAATTCTAGCTTTATCTATAAAAATGGACCTCAGTAAATTTCTAAGGCATCCAAATTTAGAGTTCTTTCCACGAAGATTATTTTGAAAGGCCAGACCAGGTGCTTAATGGCGCCATATCAGGAACCCACGGTTAGCAGCAGGACGAAAATGCTTCACGTCACCATATTGTAAACAATCCACCATTGATTCCAGATAACCGCGCTTTCTAAGCACGAGCGCTGTTGGTCCTTTCAAGCAATAAATCGTTGCCATCTAACGCTGGACTAGCCCTCTCGCTCAGGTCATGCTGGGGTCACACTTCCGCTCCACTATGAGGCAAATAATGTTCTTAAACTTCTTGGATCGCTTGACGAATATTTGCATCTATCCGAGTCAAAATTTGGTTTGTGTCTGTAGTTCAAAGGCAACCAGACTACTACGTGGCTATAATGCAAACATTCACATCACCATCATTCAGCAGGCACTGTAAGATATATGTCTAAGTCTAACTTGTGCCATGGTCAAGCATGAGAATAGTAGAACTAATAGTTGTGGTAGCTAGTTATAAGTTGGGTTTTCAGTACTACAATTAAACTATCAGTTATGTACACTAATAATGGATCTTTTAGGGAGTTAAATAGCGTTTAGTACCACAATCGACGTACTATTCATTGAAGGATAACGTGAAATGATAAGCCGCACAATGGTGACGGAACTCACATGGAACAACATTAAAGAATGATAACGAAATGTATACGTGAAAAAAACACATGCACAGCTCGTTGTATATTATATCATCACTTTGGGCTGATATTACAAACATGGACAAACGTGCATGTAGTCTGCCTGTTGCATAGCTGTGCTTTGTCCAATGAAAGACATATGTAGTTTGTGTGCGTAAATTAAATGCACTTTGCAAAAGCAGTTTTTTAATGTTTACTGGCCGTATCGTCGCTGCTGATGTTCTAGCGATTTGTGCAAGTGGTCGTAACAGACGCTAATGTAGCAGTAAGCGGTAATTTGGCAACGAGGGTGAGCACGTGTCCCACGATTGACGGAGATCGACGAAGACATTTACAAGTAACATTATTTCCGCTGGTCGCTCCAAGCTCAGTAACAGCAGTAGCAGCAACACAAGCTGCTGCGAGGCATTGTCATTTACTTCTCAAAGAGGGAATTAATCTAAGTAGAGTTTTCGGGCTGACCCTCAGCCAAGATCTAACGTCCACGGAACTGATTTTCACATTGCTTCATAGACGGAAATGCTCCATAAATACAAATCGGTGCAACGGTGGGGCTCGAACCCACGCTGCACCTATCTAGTGTCTCCTCCGGCTGCGAAGCGCAGACTTAAGTCACCACGCCGCCACCGGGCACGACGAAGGGATCAATCTAACGATATTGATTGGTACCTGCCACCTCGATGGGAAAACTATTGCTGGCTGCTAAAACGCTAAATGACGACGTTGACGACGTCGACGACCAGTATCTGTTTGGGGATGCTACGTATGCTGCCGACACTGGATCGACCGACCACAGACAGAGACGGTAGAGAAGATACGTAAACGGAACAGCTGGGCAGGCGACGGCGGCAGCAGCAGAGATTTCAGTTGTCAACTTTGTCCCAGAAATGCTCCATTCAGTACACCGGTTGTGTCCGTTCATCTGCCAATAAATATGTCTGCTGCGTCGTTTCTCTCTCTCTCTCTCCGCTCTCTCTCTCTCTCCGCTCTCTCTCTCCTCTCAGTCGCTCTTCATTTACCGGTCTAGCATTTCAATCTAGACGTCTATGTCTTGCGTGATTGTTGAGCTCTGGCGGAGACGGAGAGCTCTGTTAGCGGGTGGATAACAGATGCGTATGCTTGTGTGTCCGTGTGTGTGCGGAAATGCGTTTTTTTTCTTGTTGCCGGTTGCCGGTTGCTTGCTGGGCGCGTGGAGAAACGACAAACAATGATCTGCGTCGACAGGCGGACGAACGGGCGGGCTTGCGGTCGGATTAGCCAGACCAACAAACCAAACAACCAACAAAATGCAGAACCGACGCAACAGCAACAGCAGCAGCAGCAGTAGCTCAAGCAACAATCAAGCCACTAACCCAGTTTTAAGAAGTATCCCACTAGTAACGTTGGAAATTTACACTTATATGCATATATATATATATATATATATATATATATATATATATATATATATATATATATATATATATATATATGTATATATATATATATATATATATGTATATATATATATATATATATATATATGTATATATATATATATATACATATGCAACTTCATGTATCATCTTCGTCTCAAGGCGAGCACTGCCAAGTGCGCAAACGTATTGTAAATGATTAATAAATCATCACAATATTCTCTATATTTCTCTATCTCTGTATATGTACACAACTATAATCACTAACGCTACAATATTGATAGTTAGACATGTGTGATTACTATTCATAGTCATACTAACCTCCATTAGGCAACCTCTTGTTACTGAACGTAAATGGAATTTGGTCGACAGGAAATTTGATAGGCGCGACAGAAAGCCTTCATATAAGAAGTCTTGTGATGAACCGACCCGACACTCGTCGGCAAATCTCGCCGACGTGTGTATAGTTGTATTCTATCAGAAATCGATCAACTATAATCACGTGTAGCTAATTGACCACGCGTGCCCCGGCCAAGCAGCAATGGGCTTTCGACTGCCATCTGTCAAGCCGAACTAGTCTATCACCCGTCAGCACGTCCATCGGCCGAACATGTTGACAGCTTTCGTAGACATCCATGGATACTTTGAATATTTTAATTTCATTATTCACAAATAACAACCTGCTCCAAACTGTTGTACACGGTTTCGTCGTTCCGTAGTACCGTATAGTATTAATTAGAAAGACGTTCTTTACAGTAATATTGTTTTATAGTTGCCAAGATTTGACTCAATTCAACACACACATAGAACTTCTCCAAAGACACCTCCCAGCTCCATCTAAACAGCACTATATATATATATATATATATTATAGCCAGATGGAGCGTGCGCCTGATCGAACCCTGGGCAAACAGTTGGTTGTTTTGCTTTTTTGTTACGAGGCTAGCAGAAAAAAAGTTATAGGGAACCGTCGTAAAAAAGAAATAACTTGTTTTATGCCTCTACGAGTTCCAGGTTTCAATTTCTTCGCACAGTAAAGAACTGTGTGATTTTTTTATTAATTTGAGCTCATCATGTTGTTTTCGCAAAATCCTATTTAAACGTGTGGGGGTTGCTTGAAGATTTACTAAAGTAACACTTATGTGTGACAAGTGAAACCGGAACCAGGTAACGCAGGAAAGCACAGTCAGTAGTGCTTGAGGGGTTACTCCTGAGCTCGGCTCGTATGGTGGCGAGTTAATGTCGGCAACGCTATATCTATCGCGTTCAGATCTACGACAATTTGGCACAACTGCGTCGATGTTGTAAATCCCGGAGGGACGTTGTCGGTGCACGCTCACACAATCCTGGGGGCACGGCACCACATTTGGTGGCACAATCCTCAGGCCAGCAGCGGCAGCGGTGATGGCGATGGCACGGCAAGTTGGTTGTCATTGGCTTTCGTCGACAGACATTTCAAGATGTACCGGTGATGACTTTTTGCCTCCGCCATGCACACACCTTTTTGCGAAGTTGGCAAAGCCCATCAACACCCCGAACGCTGGACAAAATTCATTCCCTCCACAAGCACGTATTGGTAGGAAGCTCACCTTGAACGAGTACGGGTGCTGACCGGTGAAGTCGTTGCTCCGATCGTCTCCAACAACTGCGTCGATCGACGATATCGCCCTAACCTCGTCTTCACAATGGCGCGACAGCGACTCAGTTTTTCACGCTGCTGGTTGAATGTTGGCCGTCGAGGTCGTTGTCGCCGCTCTCCTCCAGCTTCCTCTTTCTCTCTCTCTACCACGCAATGTCTGTTAATATTTGATCACTGTGTCACGTTTTCTCCCTCTCTCTCTCTCTGTATCGATTGCGTTGCACATGAGCGTTTTTCACCACGTCAACGTGGTAGTGGCGAGACCAGCAACGACGGATCGTACCATGCTTGTCCGCTTGCTGACTCACAGGGTTCAATCGTTGGGTCTGCGGCGGCGGCGGTGGTGGTGGTGCTAAAATCGTAGTCGGGCAGGTGAAGAACAGATGAAATGGGGATGAAGTGACGTCCGGCACAAGGGAGACCCTCGAGACGAATTGGGTTTCGCGCCTCCACCAACTGTTCAAATGACGCTGTTGTCGCTGCCCGCTGGCTGTCTACTTGTATGTCAGTCTGTATGTTTGTCTATCTGTATGGCTGTCTGTCTGTGTATGTCTGTCTCGGGTGAGGAAGAACGAACCGCACGAAGAACCCGGAGGAGAGGAAGAATGCGCCGGGGAGGGAGGGAGGGAGGGAGGGAGGAAAGGAAAAAGGGAGGTGTGTGTGGGGGGGGGGATGAGAATAAAGCGAATAACGCTAGCAGCCCTAACACGTCGACCACCGGAAAGGGCCAACGGATCATCCGCAATCCCCAAACGCCGCCGCCGCCGCTGCAGCTGCTACGGCGGCTGAAACGGCTCCTACTGCCGAAATCAAAGCGACAGCAGTACCGCTAGATTGACTCTTCAATGCTAGACTACTCTTACTGCGACGACGAACGACGACAACTACATCATCAGACACAGCCTCTGTCCCTGTTTTCCTTCAGTGGCTTCCTCTGTTGGACGTTTTTTTTATTATCAGCAGCAGATCCCCCGCCACCATTTTGCCGACGTCTTCAATCTGTTCACGAAATCATCTGAACGGCATCATTCCAGCAGCAGCAGCAGCAGCAGGTCTTTGGCAGATAGATAGATCCCTTGCCACGCGAACGCCTCCTCGCACAACGCAACAGCAGGAAGGAGAACATCGAAGCAACAGGAACGACAGCAACAACCGCAACAACATATCGGTGGTCTTCTTCCTATACAACAACAACAACAACAACAAAAAGAGAGAACAACAATGAGAAACAAACAACAGCCTTTTGAACTAGTTGTAGCTAAGCCATGATGATGAATTGCAGTGACCCCAACTGGAGTGCAACTTCAAACCGTCATGGTGACATCATCTGGTGATGCTGGTGACGATGACTATGATGACAGCTACGACATATTACACAGCAGTCTGCATCAACTACGATCAGGTGGGTCTGATCGAAGTCATCATTGGCTGCTGCTGCTGCTGCTCTGCCGCGGCCGCTGCTGTTGTTCAGGCGAATAATGTTGCTTCGCTTGCTGTCTTCCGCTTGCTGTGCGTAGACGATGGCTCAGCTCTTAATAACTCTTAAATAACATTCACGCTTCCTAACTGGACATCGAGCACAAGTTTTAAACGTGTGTTTGCTTTTAAATTACAGGTCTTTACTCAGAAACAACACTCTTACTGATAGCTTTTTTGCGCTACAACCTTTGGCCCCACAGTCTCAGTTTAATGAGTCAGCATCAATTTACTTCGCGGTAGCACTTCGATCCGTAGATCCAAGAACCGGCGCGACTACTTCGAGAAGAAGAACGACGCCAACCAGATAACATAACGCGCGTACCGTTTGAGAGAGGCAAGGGTGGCTAGTGTCGCACGGCACAGTCACCGACACCGTTACACCCTCTATGGTCGGTAGCGGCGATACGTCTCCGGCTTTGAAGTCAGGGCAACCGCCCTGCACACCATCCACCGCTTCAGTCCATGACCTTTATTAAAAATATATTTACACTTCCTGGCTAACGAGTGAACAGTTTTATATATATATATATATATATATATATATTTGTTTTTTTTTTAACCTGTACTAAATGGTGATATCTGCCTTGTGAGCAAGGATCGTATCTAAACTATTTTTTTCCTATACAGAGAGCTCTTACTTGACGTTCATATAAAACGCTTATATTAATAAAACATTGTCATTATCCAATACAAAAGGTGCATTGTAAAATAGTCCCGCTTACATACACGTGTTGCCAAGTATGCGTAAGCGTCCACTAAATCTATTCTATTCTATTCAAATAGACCACATCCTTCAGAGAAATGAAGCGCTATTTAAAATGATGGAATGTACTTTGAAAAAGTGGTTTTGTTACACTGTTAGAACAACAAGTCTACACCGGGAAGAACGCCAGCCGCCACACTTTGAGGGCATGTCAGTAGCAGGCATCTTAGGAACGTGCCTTGCACTCTAACGAAAATAAATTGTGCCAGAATAGTTTTAAGGTTGATTCACCATAAATTGGTATTGTAAGTACTTTAACGAAAAAAAAGGTCTATATCGAGCTAACTGGAGCTATACAACCAAAGAACCATCATGTGGATCTGAGAGCCATAGCTCGTTGGTCAGAAAGGCACGCAATTCCCAGAATTCCGCCGAGTAATACTATCGACAGCCGATTGTAGAATCGTGTGGGAATCATTCTGGCGGGCGGCGTACTTAATACTTAAAGCATCAAGCATATGCAAGTTATTTAAAGGTTGTATATTTCCGAAAACTAAAATCGTATTCAAAAAACGGGATTGGCATTCGCCCCCGACGCATCCCATAAAAAAAAGCAGTCCACCAATTGATCAACTCAATAATGCGTTGATTGCCAACCCTTACTTGGAAGCGAGTTCTCTCTAGAATGCCTTAACCTATTGCATTTAGTTAGCTCTAAGCCGTTCCAATCTAAAAAGCAGGAGAAAGTGTTCGATTCTGCCAAATCTGCTCATTCGGTCGAAATAAATGCAGCCAAACGGGTTTTGGGCTTTAATGATCAATGTGATTTATTTTCAAAGCTGCGTACATGTTAGCTCGGGAAATATCTCCGATACAAATTCACGGGCTTAATTAGATGGGTAAAATAAACAATTTGACATTAAGAAGTTTTTCAAGAAACCAACTGAAATTTCTAACGCCTACGGTTTAGAGCATTAAGAGCGGTTTACAGTAATTTAAGCCAGTAGTTTTTAGCGTGGGTCTTCGAGCCTATTTGTGTGGACAGTCGTCATAAGTTTGAAAAAGTTGGGTACATTATCGTTATTACAAAAACTTTCAAATATTAGTCATAGGGGCTCGGCTGGAAAAAACGTCAGTTATATAAATAGGTTGGAGGGATACTCTTGGGCTAATCTTTGGCCTGAGGCTGAAAAAAGTTGATTGTTTTCAAATTCTGGAAAAACAACTAGCTCACCATAATGTGATATGTTGTATGTGTTTTGCGTTAGTAGGGGACAAAATGCACACAACAGATTAGATACGTACTTAACAAAAGGCTCATCTTTTATGTGTTAGTGGCAGCCACGGCTGAACCTAGTATTAGGATGAAATGACATTCAGTTATTCTCATCTGTTTATCAGTACAACAAAAAAGCAAGCGAGAATCGCAGTCTCGACCATAAAGCGAAGTCTTCTAATCACTTTCATTGTTTTGTATTTAATTCCAATATGTGGTGCATTTTTATGATTATGAGCAAAACGGTTTCTGGCTTCGGTGTCACTAATGCCATTTTTTTCAAGTCGGTCGCCGGCGTAAACGCGTTCAGTAAAGACAAACAGTGGATAACAAGATTGGTATGCACTCACGCAGACTAACCTCGAAGAAGCTAGCCCAGTTTACTCCATGCAGGCGGTTTGCAAGAAAAGCAACATCCATTATTTTATGATGAGACTAACCATTTGACGGTTTGATCACGTTTACATTATTTTCCATGTCAGTGACGTGTAGACGGTCAAGCAAAGATCAAGATATATGAACATGCGAGCAAATTAGCTGGGGTAGGCCATTTGCCAAACAAAAGATCATAAATATTGATTCGATCGAATCGGTGAGTCTAACTCGAGGCAGCCCGTTAATTTTTAAAAGGTTCAAGTTTCCGATGTACTAATCAGGTATATTTTCCTTCCAATTACAAAGGCATATCAAGGAGCTTGCATCGATTATTTGCTCGGCGAAAACTATCCCTTGATCTGACAGTACATACAGACTCTAATCTACCTGTTTTGATGCTTAACTGATTTATGTACATTTCAAAGACGTCACCTTCTAAACAGACGCAAATCGGCGGTCTAAAGTCGAAATCAAATAAAGCTGCAGGGCCACACCAAGTATTCTGTAAGGTATTGTAAAACGAATAATAAAGAAGGCCTGGAAAATGTTTGATAATGGTAGTTGATAATAATAGATTAATGTGAGCAGCTACAAGCATCGCGCTATCTCATAGTCTGAATCTATGTCAAAGGATTCTCAACGCGTATGTACGTACCAAATCCGGAATCGATGTCGAGAAAAGCGTTAGATCTTTCAATGGCACGTTGTCGCCGATAATGTTATTGCCGCTTGATTTTTTTACTGCTTGTGGTTTTGTTGTTTGTTGTTATTATTTAATTTTACTGCGTATATCGTAGGCTCACGTTTGGTTACTTGCATTGCTATTACTACGCCGAGTATACCCCTTTCTTTTACGCTTGATGTATCTTGCATATGTATATATATATATATATATATATATATATATGATGTGAAGTACGCAACAACTATACACTTAGTGTGTTTCCTCCACGTGTATAAAATGTATTGTGCCTTTATTATTCGTTTTTAGTTTGCATATCTGATATACAGTAGCCGCGGCAGTGGTAATCCCCGTTACTTAGTTACCGTTGTTTTCGATAATGCTGCCATCGATGTCGTTGACGGTGCATCCGCCACCGTGTTTGACACTTCCCGCAATAATTTTATTGATGCCATAAACATTGTGATCAAATGCATCGTTAGATACCAAAAGGATAGAGCATATTGTACTAATATAATTCATTCATCGAATTGATTGTAAGCCAATGAAGCGCAACGACGAGCGGATTAGCGTTTGCAAGAGACGCAAACAAGACTGGTTAACCACTGATTACAAGCACGTTCGTTATGATAGTGTTTTTTCTTTGGTCGTTTTTTCATCGGCGGTTGTCTGGCATGCCGGTCTCGTATTCCGAATTCTGAGGCCAGTTTGCCGAACGCTATATATACAATATATATATATATATATATATATATATATATATATATATATATATATATATACATACATATATTCATATATTATCATTCTGATGATCATGCGTGCGTTGCATGGTCCCGCCTTCCGTCCGTAGCAATTTGTCTGAACGAAGTGATTAGCGCTGATACTTTTTCTGATGGTCATCGTTGGGCTGGCTGCTTGAATTGATTGTGATCATCACGAATGTTGTTGTCGTTGTTGTTATTACATAAATATGATTATCATTATTATGACAGAATGAGTCAGTTATGGGCGGGTCTATGATGTGTTACGCACCTGCAGCCGGCCAGCTTCATCTCGAGCGCCGCATAGTAGCGCATGTTAGTGATTCTTACAGAAACGGCGGAAACCAATACAGTTTTTACATACACAATGCATGCACCTGTTCTGATTAGTAAAAAAAAGTATATCTTACCCTACATTTTGCCAAGAACGCTTCGAATCGAAAAGCGCTCCATGTAGAAAGGATCCCTAGACACTTTAAAGATTATACGACATGCGTTTCACATGTATTTATGCAAACCCAATAATGATTTGCGAACTCGGTGTCCTATATTTGCGCCATATTATTATTCGATTAACCAGCATATACTTTTGTATTACAGCTTCTTTATATTATATACAACAACATCGCTGTTGTACACCGTTGGTAGAAAATCGTTTAGTTCAGATCACACGATTCTCCACAGAGCTTGCATTCACACTCAGTCTTTATTTCATGAAACCTATCTTGAATACATAACTTTATATGAAATCCATGTATTGCAAACCCGGTAACACGTACCCTATTTTTACAACATAGACCATTTCACCAGTTAGTGGTCATCCCCCTAATATCATGAAAACGCCAATGCGAATTAACATATGCAACTCTATATTTCCGTTCAGCAAGATAATTATCAAAAGCCTCTGCTCTTGGTAAAGCACAAATTATTGTGAAGCCCTTTACAAAGAGTGCTGTCGAGGCTAACAGATAGACAAACTGGTTGCAACTAGTACGGTGGACTCTTAGCGTTTGTGTAGAAAACTGGCTAAAATTTTGTCGAGTACTTTCAGATTCGCTTTCGATACGGCGATATATGCGACCTGCATCTCGTAGGCAGCGGTCGGTGCCATCCTTAAATTAAAAAGGTTGACGGCTAGCGACAACCGATGAGGCTCTGAGAAATTTAGTCGCGTTAGTGTTTGGTACATTTAAGTATCCTAAAGAGTTAAGGTCAACAAGCCATTGCAGTGATGCAAGCGATTGCTGCAGATTAAATTGACTCCGGTAGAGAGGACACAATCATCAGCATACATAAGTGTACCTATCGGCGAGTGACGCCGCTGGATTTTGTCCGGCAGATCGCTTACAAATATTGAGTACAATAGTGGGTTATGATTATCGTTTGTGACCGCTGTATTCTGATTAATTGGGCTGTATTGAGCCATCCCGTCGTCGGTAATTACAGACCCCGCCTGTTGCACAGCTTATAATAATTTTGGTATTACCGTTAGAACGCCACATAACTCTAATTTCTAGAAAGTTTATTTTTCGTATATTATAATATGCATGTGGGGCACATTTTATGGAAGGTTAGCTATGCCAATGGGCCTAGCGGGTGTGCATTGTGACAATCGCGTGTCCGCTTCGTCTAGGCTAGGCCGAGACGACTTCAGAAGAGTGCCACGAACGGATGCTGCGTTTCCACGTTGTACGTCAAGATCCAGACGTTGTTTAAAAAAGGTCGACGATCTGCTATCACCGGTTGACATATTTAACATAGTGCCGACTTTGTGAATTAGCTGTTTGGTCCGAACACCAGGAGCACCCAAGGTCTCAAACGCGAGAGGCCAGAATTCGTGGGGATACCCAATTGATGAGTATTTTCTTAGCTTGTTGGTCTCCGCAAGATGGGCTGCATAACCAGCTTCGAATGCGCCGCCACCGACCATAGAAGGTGCTAGGGAGTCGGTAACGGTTGCATCCCAAACCAGCATTTTGCCTCGCTTGAAGGGTGTAAGTGTCATCCCATCTGGACGCCTGCCGTCCTCCGCACAGAGGCCCGTGGGTTCCCGCCGTAACGTAAAACACCGACGTAACTTGGCCTGCGTATAATTCTAATTTCTTAACATGCATTGAACTGACTAGATGACATATTGTAAACTCAGCTGACAAAATGAAACTAGATATAACTGTGGGTATACTATAGTCATATAGTCATGAAGACAAACCAATCATACCTGCGTGTTTGGGAGAAAAATTTGCATCTGTTAAATTACATTATAGTCAAAGCAAAACAAATGTAGTATTAAAGATAATTTTCAAGAAATTAAACTCTTTGCAATGCAGTCATGAGGAGCAAATGTTGCCCGTTTATAAAACAACTGATCGTTATATCCTGGCTATTTGGAATAGGTTAACAATAGTAAGAATAAGTAAGCCAAAATGATTATATAAAAAAGTCAAACATCTATGATTTCAACAAAAACGCACATGAAAAAACAAAAGCAGATTAAAAAGTTCTAATATATATCTTCTTCTGTAGTGTTTTGTTCCTTTAAAAGTAGCTCCCACCCACTGCAGTGCACTTCTACCACCCTTTTCTCACCTTTTAACTCCTCCATAGTATCGAAACGTTGTCCATTAAAATTTGACTATCCGTGGAAACAGGAAAAAGTCTCTCGGAGCCAAGTCCGGTGAATACGGCGGCCGCCGATAAAAATTTTTTTTTTCAAAATCTGTATTAATATGTGCCGGTAAGTTGTATATTCATTCTATTGTCACGAATAAATACACAATTGGGTATGCATCAAGAACTCGTCTTTATCTGCCTTTATATATATATATATATATATATATATATATATAGTGCCAAGAGAGAGAGTTTGATATAGGAAAGCTATAGTATGACTTGCATTGCTTAGCTTACTGATGCCCGTCCGGTCTCAAAATCTTCTACCGTTATCGTTGCATTCAGGTTCGGTCAGAAAGACGGCCTATCTAGTGACCTATTCAGACCAGCTGTTCGTTGGTCGTTGACCTGTGGTTGCTGTTTCCGTTGTGGATGAGACGCTGTTAACAGCAGCTGTTGACCATCGATACTAGCTAACAACACTATAGCTTGGTATTGCAAGAACAGCTCACCCTAGCCCGGCTAGTGTCGACTCGATAAGTTGTGTCTGCATTCATCGCATTGCAACTTGTCTGTTTCTTTTGTCATGACATCTTCCGTAACGTCAGAATTTGTATAATAGTATATGGTAAACTTTACTGGCCAACACTTAGTTTATTTACGTATTAATAATCACAATACATGTTCCAAAGCAACAGGGTTTGCACACTTAAGTAAGGATATGTCGAACAGGTATGCCTGCATATTCTACTATCACGGGCGCAGACTTTGTGGTGAAATCCGTGCATTGCAAAACGTAAAATACGACACCGATTTCTCTGGCAGGGACTCACAAAAGTGTCCGACAAAAAAGCGCTAGTTTTGTAGAACCTTCGATTGATTTCCTTCATCTTTGTTTCCCAGTCTAGAATATCTTCCGTATATGCCTGCGTTGGGGGTGTGCTGTAAGCACTCCGTAAACACACTCAGGGAGCCCTTGGCGTCCTAGCTTGGTTGGCCATAGTCATATACGGCCATATTACTTGTATGCTCTAGCTAAGGTGTTTATATTATCTTAATATAAAAAGGTGAAGGACGCCCGATAACAGCAGCTTGCGAGGGCTCAGAGGACTGTGGAATGTCAGAGGTCCTCTTCGGATCCGCTCTCAGACATGATTAGTGAGGCTCAATTCTGTGGTCAATACCTTTATGCCCAAATACGAAAAATAATTAACAAACTCGACTGGGGCCAATGTGCAGAGGTAGATAAATTCGCACAACATTTGGCGGGCTACCCTGCATATACGGAATGCGTTAATTTCGTTCGGTTTGCGTGAGCAGACAGCCCACTCACAATAGAACAAAAACACATTGCCATCATGGACGACCGCAGCAAGCTGGGTCCAGAATATGATCGAAGAACAATCGTTACCCATTTGTTTCGTGCCGGACATCGACCAGCCGAGATCATCAACATCACTGGATTTAAAAGAAGAACGGTCTACGACATTGCCCGACGCAAAAGAGATGCAGAAGAGACAGGGCTAGGTGGTGCAACACCTGAAAGGAAGATTCATAACCACCGACGAGGAGTGAGGACGCCAAAGGTGATCAAAATGGTGCAAAACTGCGTTTTTAAGGATCCAAGTCTATCGATGCGTCGTTTAGCGATCAAATTCAATATAAGTGATCGTTCTATGCGTCAAGTCTTACACGTTACAAGTCAGACAGATGTTGTCTCAGGCTGCGAAAAACAAGAGGATGATTTGCTGCCATCTCATCCTCACGTTTTAAAAACACAAAACGGCGGCACATCTTCGATTCTTCTGCGACGAAAAAATCATCACCATTGACTAAAAACATAACCCGAAAAATGACCGATGGCTCGCAAAGAACCCTGATGATGTACCAATCGTGCATAGAACCAAACATCCTGCCAGTGTGCACGTCCTAAGCATTGTGTCGAATAAGGAGACGCGATGCCCCCACACTTTTTTGACAGACACGAAACCGTAACAAAATAAGTGTATTTATGTGTTCTGCGAAGGGTAGTAAAACCATGGATTGATAGAGTGTCCAATGGAAGACAATATGTCTTTCAACAAGACGGCGCTCCCGCCCACACCAGCAACCTTGTGCAGGATTGGCTACGGGGCAACATGACGGCGTTCTGGGACAAGACGATGTGGCCCCTAGCAGTCTAGACTTAAATCCCCTGGACTTTTATGTATGGGACGTTATTGAGCAAGAGCCTAACAAGTCTCGACATGCAAACGCAGAAGCCCTACGCAGAGCCATCGTCAGATCGTTCAAGAATCTCAATCTGCTAACTTTGAAGAAGGCCCGTAAGCGCTTTCGCGCCAGAATTGAAAGTGTAATTGCTGCTGATGGTGGCTACATTGAATAAAAATGTTCCTCAGGAGTACATCTAACGGCACGTAAGAAAAAGTTGACCGAAATATCTGTTTTCATTTAGATACAAATTGCAAATCGGGCAATAACGTAAAGTCTAAAGTGCATCTTCTGCTCTCATACTTTCGCAGCGTAACGATGCCAATTAGTAGTAGAATGCAAAAGCTACCCTTTACTAAAAGACCAGATCCTCAGCGTAACGTGCGTAAAAGGTTTCCATGCTTATGATAAATTACGATGATTTGTGTGTGCTGCTGGGAGGTCGAAAATAAAACAGAGAAGAGAAGGCAGAGATCATCGCCTTGAACACCTAGTAGTTTGCCTAATTAGAACGCGCTCAGAGACACCAGCTTCTAAAATTATTGTTTTTTTTTCGAAGAATACTAACCAGATGCTTGTGTACTTCTAGCGGGACGTTTGCATGTCCAAATTTACCTAAAAAACCTTTTCTTAGCGCAGTGTCAAACTCAGATCTTAAACCAACATGCACGATGAACATTACGGAGCACCGCACACGTCGTCATCTTTTACTTGTCCCGTAGAAGTCCATGTTGCTATTCCGGAAGCATACTACTTACAGGATCCAATTATGACTTCAATAAAAATATGAGTATTGTAGCAACCTTAAATCACGCTTCTTCTCAATCCCACGCCTCGAAGTTGGGCTCCGTGGGTTTGAAAGGGTTTGAGTCGGCTCTGGAGCTCTCCCTTGAAATTACATTTAGTATTATATTTCTCGAAATCTGCTTGCAGGAAGAGGACATTAAATAAAGCTTGAAGCACAAAAGCCAAAAAGGACATGCAAGTGTTTGTTACGGATTATATCGGGACCCGGGACTTTCTTGGTACCGGCCCTAAGTAGAGCTGTCGAGAGCTCTTGTAATGAAAACGGAATTTTGCGAGCATTTTTAATGGCATAATTCCAAGAGACGTGATTGGTGGTGCGACTCAGGAATTGAGTCTGTGCGTAAAAACATCTGTCTGAAGTATGCAGTGAGGTCTCCAGCAAGAATTGGACACGAAACTAAATCCGACTGAACGACTAAACCGTGCTTTTAATATAAGTGGACTATGTAACATTTTTCCCTATTCTTTCTTAGTTACACCTTACGCATGCGTCTAATTACAAACATGATGGTTATTTTGGGGTGGTTCTCAACAGATACCTCTTTTTTGCTTATACTGGTTGAAAACAATGTCGTGAAGTAGGGGGCATAGTCCACACTTTACTTGCAGTGGCGTTGTCGTACTCGAAGGCTCACGAAAGAGGGTGCCGTTTGAATACTTGTAAGGCCCAGAAGCTTCGCATATTTTAGACACTCATTTACCAAAGAAGCTTATTGGCTGTAGACACGAAGGGGCACTACCAGAGCTGAGTGTGTGTGCGGTGCTTGCCTCGAGCCTCCACAAAAAAAACGCATTCGTTACATCAAGGGGGGGGGGGGAAGGATGGTAATGCACCATCTCTTTTTATTGAGACATCCATGCTCCCGGTAGGCATAGAAACAAAGTTCAGAGAGGCCGCTCCAGGTCTTAAACCCACGACCTCCTGAATGCAAGGCAATAACTTAGCCACCTTGATCAAATTGACTTGATTGTGTCAAACTTGACGCAATCCGCATGACCGACATGAGCGATTGTCTGCTTTGGTATTTCACCCACAATAATAATAACGCTACCAACACGAATTGTTGTTGTTTTGTTGTTGTTGTTCAACATCCTCACTTACATCATCGCCAGTTTTGTTCTTATTAATTTAAATGTTTATTGTTCTAATATCAAATTGATGATGCTGATTATCATGAGCAGCTACAGTTACGGTGTTCATACCGCCTAACCGGCGTTTTTTTGCCGTCGATACCTGTTTCGGCTAGATACGCCGCCAGCGTCGTCCGGTCGGCTGAGCCATGGAGCCCGGAGTGGCTGGCGGCGGTGGCGCAAACAGCGGCGCGATCGAGGGTCGGCTGATCGGTCGGCCGCACGCCCAACACGTCCATCCGTCCATTCGTCCGTCCGTCCGACCAACCAACCAACCGCCCACTCGCTTGGTTGGTTGGTTGGTTGGTTGGCTGGAAGCTGGCTGGTTACGCGTCTCCTACTGCTGCTGCTGCTATCCGCCGCGGTCCGTTTGTCTGTCTATGTGCTTGTCTATTTAGTGGTGTCTGTCCGTCCGTCCGTCTGTTTACCTGTCTGTCTGTCTGTCTGTCGGTCTGTTTTGATCTGCTTGTATGTTTATCTCCTTGCCTATCATTCTACAGCCTGCCTGCCTGTGCGTGGTTCGTTGACTGGCTCCCAGTTAGTGCTCAGGGCTCCAGTCCACCGCAGAGGTACAACGAACGAACGAACGGACGGACGGACGAACGAAAAACGAGAAACCAAACGCTTGGGCTGAACGCGGACGGACTACCAACGACGACGACGACGACGACTACCGGGCGTCGTCGTCGTCGTGTCGGGCGCGCGCAACGACTTGAAACTCGGCTTGATTCGGCGCATCGTTACAGCGACCCTGCGGCGGCTGCTGCTGTTGCTGCTGCTGCAGCCGCCGGCATAGCAGGCCAGGCACCGCCAAAGTATCCCACGCTTGGGCTGTCCGCCGGGACGCCGACGAACGGGCCCGCGTTGATGATGACGACGACGACCAGATGGATATCTTCTTCCTTCCTCAATTTGACTAGTCTGTGCTATCGACGCCGCCGCCGCCGCCCAAATGCTCAACTGGTCAGTCAGCCACCTAGCCGCTTGTTTTTGCTACCTCGTTACATATTTGCCTATGTGAGAATACCAACAATATGGGAAAAGCAACATCATCGTATATAAGGCTAGCGCACACAATACATAACCTAGCATAGAATATCGTCTTCCTTCTTGACTGTCTGGTCACCTAGTCGCATAGCTTGGTGCTCGGCAGTGGGTCGAACGATACGCACAGGCAGCAGCGATGACAGAGTTGGACCAACTTGACTCGAATATCCACCTTTCCCTATTTCGAAAAAGGTTGTCCTTGCTCCGTGTCCTGCTTCTTCTCTCTCTCTCTCGCTTTCCCTATTTCGAAAAAGGTTGTCCTTGCTCCGTGTCCTGCTTCTTCTCTCTCTCTCTCGCTTGCCCTCTTTATCTCTCTATCTCCTTAGATATCGAGAAGCATAGCACACTATATTTTATCAGATATAGAGTGAGAGACTCTAGGTAACCGGGCTATGATGCATCGACTCACCGAGTGAGTTCGTCCGCAAGAGGGTTGAAGTTGAGCCGGCCAGCGATGAAGAGCGCGGTCACCATCCCAGGGGACGTAACAAAGACATGCGTCTGCAAGTTGGCGTCATTTTAAGAGGTGAAGTTACGGTTGTACGATGTAACAATAGTGTTTTTTTCACCCTTCTTTGTGTCCTGTCGGTCCCCCTTACCAATGCACGGGCCACAGGCGTTTGCAGGACCATGCCGTCAAACTCCCTAAGCGCATTAGCATGGCCATCGCGTTTGATGGTAGCACGAATCTGCTCAGAGTTAGGCGTGACGATGAAGAACATGGACATGTCCTCATAGAACGAGTTGGTGCACGATCCAGTTAAGCCGACATTAACGTCCAACGGCCAAGCTGGCTGATAAAGTGCGCCGTATCAGAAGCAGATGGGCTGTTGACGTGCGATTCAAACGTATTAAGGTTGAACTAGATCACCTGGTCGTCTTTGCAACCGGAGACGCTTTTCAGTAGCTGGTCCTTGGTGCTCTCGGCGTCGTCAGCAATATCGCATCGATTTCTTGACACCAGATAATCAGCCATTCTAAGATGATCTGGTGGATCATACCAGAACTGTGCTTCCAAAAGCCGACTCCAAATTTAGCACAAGCACTTTCCAAGAAACTCTAGACCTCCCTGTTGATATCTATGGCACGCGGTTCTCATCGCCTCCCAGCTAGGCCTCGATCAGGCGGATCGCAATGCATTGTCGAAGGTTCGGCCATTTTCGGAAGGCCCGATGAAATAAACTGAGGCATGGCCATTCGCGCTGTAACGTCGTGCATTGCCAAACGGTCAGGTCGAAGCTTGAGGTAGCTGCCCGCAGACAATTTCTTTCGATTGCGGCTGGTCGACGTGAGAGTAGAGAATCTTCTCGGAAAGCGTCAACGGTCAATTAAACCGCTTCTTAACCACGTCGACGTTGGCGCAGAGCTTGTCGTACGGCAGAAACGTGTCCTTGTCAAGGTCAGACACTGCTATCTGTTTGCAGGCAGGTGCCGTCCAATGGATGAGGCGAATCCCTACCGCGGGCTGGTTATAGCCGACGCGTTGCAGTAGCATACTGCTATCCTGACGGTAAGCCATATTTCTGAGTACTCTCTCCGAAGTGATTCAGCAATCAGAAGTCGCAATGAACGTGATTAAATTTGCACGGTTGGCCTCTGCACGCTGCAACGAGTTGCTTTGTTCTTCATTATATTTGTTTGTTTGACTACTTATGTAGTCCCGCTGTACTTCATCGCCTATCAATGAGCAGGAACAGAAAGTAAAGATAAATTATTGTATATTTTACTACAGCGCTAATAAAATGCGTTTGACCGTCATCCTCTGAAGCATAATTGCATGAAGATCAAGCATCCGGTATCAAGTGCAAATTCAAATCGTGGGCGATGCCTCTGCTCTAGTCTATATAATATGGTGGGTAGTCCGACACTTAACAACAAATACTTGAAAAGACTGTATGTCGGTTCAGTGAAGAGTAAATACATAGTATAAGGGAAATGCTAGTTTAAAAGTGCGGCCGTGCGTTAGTTAGGGCAAAGTCATTGCCAGATGGCTCTATCCTTGACATTTACCTAATCAGTTCTGTAGACCCCACTTGAGTATACAAAGCACTACCTGGCTGTTTGTTCGGACAAATTGCATCCTTTACCTTATTGTTATTCGATTTCGTTTTCTCTGTTCAAAGTGAAGAATGCCTTGCGTGTTATGTATGCGGTTGACATAATGGTTTTATCCTTGGTACCACTAAGTACATAGCATCTTGAGACAAGAACTTGAGATAAATGCCAGACAACGAAGTTTAGACGCAGATGACGTTTAACCGCTGCCAGTGTGATACATTGCTGTGGCCAGGCGCTGGACTTTGTAAACTTCTGCTTGTATCTTGGGTCTTACGAGTACATCATATGGGCACCGTCTTCTGTGGCGAGCCGGCTCTTTATCATTAAGGCTCGTCCAAAGCTGCTGTATGGCTTCAACCGGATATTGAATCATTTTAATTCGGATGAATATGAATTTGTTGGAGCGGTGCTTCTTGCCCGTTATATAAAGCGAGCTTTGTGCCTTTTCATTATAGCTTTTGTTAGGACTTTTCAATTGTGCAAGTAGGTGCCGCCGTGTAATTTTGATTTTTAGATAGAAGTGAATGCTATGCGGTAATTGCATCTATTCGTCGACTAAGGTAACTAAGAGTGCCTGTTGAGCGTCTTCTTACGTTGTATAATGTGCTTTTAGCGCCAATTCTTAAACTTGATATCTTTATTTGGGTGAGTTATAATGTAAGAATACTTCACAAGGCGGAAGTCTATCAAAATAGTGCCCTTAGGACAGTTCAACTTGCGTTGTAGCGATGCGTTCCGGTCATCATGCGTACCATTAATATGATAACAATACTAATTCGGTTGGCCAAATTTATATTAGGCCCATGATAAATGTCGTGCCTTTTTATACGCAAAATGGGAAATAATTGTTTTCCACTTAATCATGTTCTAGATAGCATTAACCAAGGGCTTCTGCTGACTGAATGGTATAAGTCTTTTTTGAAAATCATTTTACAAAGGTAATAGTCTACACTTTTGTCTTAGTTGCCGCCGTGTAATTTTGATTTTAGATAGAAGTGAATGCTATGCGGTAATTGCATCTATTCGTCGACTTAGATGACAAGGAATGCCTGTTGACGGTCTTCTTATGTTTTGTAATGTGCTTTTAGTGCACATTATTTAATTTAATATCTTTATTTGGGGGAGGTATAATGGAAGTATACCTCACAGAGCGGAAGTCAATCAAAATGATGCCCTTAGGACAGTTCAACTTGCGTTGTAGCAATTCTTTCCGGTCATCATACGTATGATTAATATGATAACAATACTGATTTGGTTGGCCAGATATATATAAGGCCCATGATAAATGTCGCGCCTTTTTATACGCAAAATGGGAAATAATTGTTTTTCACGTAATCATTCTTAGTGTATATAGTATCCCCCATTCTTCTGGATCACTTATTTTTACCAGTCGTACAGATTTATATGTTTCTCGTAGAACGCCCTAAGTTAACTACAGAAAATTGTCTATACACATTTTGATGGCATACTGATTTGGTAACTTATTGGTACGCCGACTATTTTGAAAAATTCTCAAAAACGATAGAATTATAATATTAGAGTAGGATTCTAATGAGGACGTGTGCAAAATATTCCAAGAAATTCTAGCAACAGGTGCGCAAAGGTATGTGCGATATCGGTGAATTTCTTACTATTATATATATATATATATATATATATATATATATAAATATACCGAGCTTAGGAGATGGCTTAGTGGCAAAGCCTTTGCCTTGCATTCGGGAGGACTGGGTTCGAGACCCAGACCGGCCACTCTTAAATTGGTTTGCGTGGTTTCCAATTTAGACAAGGTAAATGCTGGAGTGGATTAAAATTAGTTATGACATGAAAAAACCGTACACGGGCAATTGCCTTACGGAAAAAAATGTATATATATATATATATATATATATATATATATATATATATAGGGTCATTCATATCGTTATGTACTTATTGCGAGGTTTGGTAGAACTCGGCAAGAAAATAATGTTGCCCAATAGAGGGAGGACGCTGAATGTTTTTTAAACAACTAGAGCAATAATGCTTACAAAAGATCATACAGAATAAAGAATCCTGTAATTAAATGTTGAACCGAAAACATTCGTATACGTGATCTTAGATTTGCTACAAACCGAGATGCAGAGCGAAATAGAAAATTGTGATGACCCTCTTTTTTATGATTATTATTACGTGTACCTGTTTATTACATGTTTCCGTTTTCACTGGTTAACGGCTGTCCTTGCGATTGATTTCAGCGTCGACTGCAAACATTTCCTTATCAGTAAAGAACCTATTGAAACTTATTGCATTAGGATTAACCAAATCCGCAAACAACTTGCACCAGGCAACCCATTTTGTCTTTGTATGCTGTGACAATATTTGTTGTACCTCGAGCACAAAAGTGCCCTTGGCCATACACAACGTGTTAACGGCGTCCCTGAATCTTCAAAAATAAGCTTATAGTTTTTCTCTGAAGCCTCAGGGGCATTTTGGCCAAAAACATCTGACATCTTCGGGGTCGCATATTTTTGTGCGATATCCCCTATGGTGAAAATAAAACATATCACATAAATCTGTCACTTTGCTGCACGTATGGCACTAGTTACGCGTTGCGGATATACATTGATTAATTTATCATCAGAATGAAATTGAACCTCGTCTCAAATTAACTTCTAACACATCAAAGTCGGATTTTCTCGTTAAGTCTAGCATTTCCTCATGTTTAGTGTACGAATGAGTCGTTTAGCGATTGACCATAATCTATCTTCAAACAACAAAGAACAAAACGTCTACTCTGCGTAAAACGTTTTTGCATTCGTTCTAGAGGAACAAGATCTCCTACTTTTAATACAGGCAATACTTGATAAACATAAATCAATAGTAAAAAGTTTATATAGCTTCAAATATACATTCATGGGTTTATATAAAGCACTTTTAGATTATAGTTGCACACTAGCAAGCATTTTGTTTTACGTGTGTAGTATGCTCAGCGCAGCCGAGGTTTAATAAAGCTCTTACCCCAAGGCCTCTTACAATATTCGATTTATTTAAGGTATGTTCTTCCACGATGTAGCTTCTCATTGGACTCTTTGACCTAATGTGCATTACCGTACATTTTGCATGCTGGTAGTCGCAGGCCTACTTTTTGTAACCGTAATGTAAGATCGACCAGCGTTTTTCACAGTGTTTGTGTGTTTTCCTAACTAGTTTCGTGATCTGCCTTAACAATGAAGGTTCGCTATTCTATAAAATCCGATATCCAGCACTATTTTCCCTCTACCCCTGTGAAATGTAGCATATACTATAACGTATCAAAAAGGATTGCTGCAATCGTCCATGACGTGAGATATGGACATGTTTAAAGACCGTAAACCTTGACTCGTCTGTTTCATTGACGTATATTACAGTTAATAGAGCAGCTATGAGAACGGGATTATATGTGCATGTAATTGACTGAAAAGTTCACTGCCTTTATAACTATCGGCCACGTTCAATATATCCTTTCCAATCAACGGGTATTGTCTATATATGTATTTTGACGTTATTTCTTTGCTCCTTCGGCTTTGTTCGAAAATGGCACTCTTAAGATAGGCGTTCTTTTAGTAACAAATCCTCATGACAGCGGACAATGACCAAGCGCGGAATCAAAATGCGCCACTAAAGTGTAACATCTTTGTCCAATGCATCACTTATAGACTTTTGCCATGTGTGTAGCAACACAAAAATAGACCCCGTAGGGTCAAGCCTGCAATCAAACACACCAGGCAGCAAATTATTAGGCCCTAGCTAACTAGACTACGCTGCTATATAACTTTTTCAATTTGTTTTATTAAACCGGAGGAGCACCATGGATTTAGGAAAGGAAAATCAACTTACTCAGCAATTCGGGAGCTGCTAGGAGCAATCTGGGAAACGCTGTCTAGGCCAAGAAGTTGTATATATGCGGTGTTTGTAGATTTAAAGGCAGCGTTTGACATAGCGCCAAGGGATAAAATAGTTGAAGAGTTGGCAAAGTCGGGAGTGCCGGGAGCAGTTCTGAGGTTACTTATTAATATGTTAAAGCAGAACACGGTGCAGATTGATAACGGAGTCGGTATTGCGGGAGAAGTGGCTCAAACCACAGGCGTCGCACAGGGCGATGGACTGAGCCCATTGCTGTTTTCCGTACTATTGGGTGGACTACCAGAGTGGATAAGGGCGGGCTGGACCCAAGAGTGGGCCAGAATCTTACTGTACGCTGATGATGTGGTCATCTTTGGTGGCAGCCTTTTCAGGGTGAAACAAGCCATGAATCGACTAGTTACATTCATGGATGAGAAGGGCTTGAAGGTTAACTGGGGAAAGACAGTAGCTATGAAATTCCGAAGGGGCGGCCGTATGGCCAGGGGTGACGTGATCCAAGTCAGGGGAACAGAAATTAACTTTGTAAACAAATTTACATACCTAGGCATAACCTTGTCAACAAGCGGTAGCAGTTTTCGATTACACATCCAGGAGAGGGTCAGGAAGGCCACCATCGCAGCTGTGGCAATTAAATGGCCACATATGCTTTCAGTTCATGCAGCAATTGAGAGGGTTTTTGCGCTTTCGAATACATGCAGGAATAGAATTGTTCACGTCTTGGAGGGTGGCCCGCTGCTGACGGAAGAACTACAAAAACGATTTAATCTGAAGAAAACGTGCGCCTTTGAAGTTTATATGCGAAACTGGGAAACCAAAATTAGTGAGGTGAACATAGGTATTGATGGAACAGCAGCAATGACGAGCACTGCATGGCGGGGTAGCGGTGTAATAGATCGACATCTAACGACGGCCTTTGCAGCTCACGGATTTCATCACGTTCTGTGCAACGTGGAGGGTTTTCATGAACCACAGGATGAATGTCAATGCAAACAATGCTGGAGCAAATGTGATCGATACCACGCCGCGGTATGCCCGGTGGTTAGGTCCATAGCAGAACTAGCAAAACGCTAGATTGTTGGCGTCTCGAAACATTTTGATGTAACATAAACACATTTACCCAGTTTGGGTGTTAATAAAACAAATAAATAATAACTTTTTCAATTCCTCAACTTTGTGTTGTTTGGCACCTGGTGATTATGGTGATAATGATGGCCAGACGCACTTCCTTCACGGCTTCGTCCTTCACGGCTCTTCGACCGGACCTACCCCGCGCGATTACCAGGTAGCGTAGAAGCCATCGCGCAAGGCGAGCCTCATGACTACTTTTACCCACTTCACTGTAACACAAAGGTATAAAGTAGCAGGGTATAAATACGGTAAAAATAAAGGATCTTGCGCAGAAACTCCCTAGAGCGCTAGAAAGACCCCGCCAGTAACTTGATAAATGTTGATGAAAAAATGGCGGTATCACGAGGCAAGAGTCAAGCCTTGCGCTTAAAAAGTGATCACGTAAAGCTCGAACGTGACACCCTTTAGACAGAGAGGAACCACATAAGGTAAGATAGTATTGTGGTACTCAAGGTCCTTCTCACTAGCCAACGTTACCTGGTAGTGGGAGTGGTGGGGCAAGCGAGAGTCTGAACTAACCTACATTTGGGTTCTCAATAGGTTCGTGGCTAGCCCCTGGCAGCTGGCGCAAGAACTGCAGCTCTCGGTGCTGCGTGTTACGCCCGACCGCTGCGGACCTTTACTATATAGGGTCGTCCTCGCTATTCTTGGTATGTGAACTGAGGAAACCTGCCCCTGAAACTGTAGCTGCCGCTTGCAGCTCTACAGACCCTTCTCTGTCAGCACCGTATTGTACGAGACTGCAGGACGACAACTTCGAAGTGCTACGTATGCGTAGCGGACAGCCACCGAGCTGAGAGTATACTGTGTTCGGCATAATGATGCCAAGTAGGAGACATGCACCGATTCAAGCGATACGCCCCGCAGCTGGCGCTACCCAATAGTGATCCACGAGAGCGTCTCTTCACTGCAACGACCCGCCGAGAAGTGACATATTGCTGCCCCATGGGGGACTACGAAAGCCGAGCAGGAGGTTAGACAGGGCCAAGCACAGCAAGAAAACCGTGAGGCGAGGTTCTTTGAGGCGACGGAAAGGTGGCTCAACCGGTGTCGTGCCGCGGTCGACATGCTCGGTTATATGACACATCGACGGAGCGTTGGCGCATTACAAAGCGCAAAATGTGAATTGCGGACGCGGACGCTGCATTTTGATGGACTGGGCTTAGCCAAACCTAGCCCATAGCAGGCCACAGATGCGTCGGGGATCTGCGTGGCTTCATGTATACGATATAGCAGCAGTGCTTTGCTAAGATTCACACTACGGGCAAACTTTGGAGGCCACCCCACCGCCGGAGCCGATTGCGGACTTGTTGCGGAGCTCTTCCCGCGACCCCGGTGACGGAATTGTTTCAGATGGGTTGTATGAATGATGATGTAAAAGTTTATGTGGCTCGTAAGGTGGACTTAATAAAACGAATCGATAATGAAATAAAAAAAGGTAAAATGAAAAAACGATCGTGAAAAACCGGTGCATAAGGCTAAACGAAAACTGCAAAGGTAATGGCAGGGGGCGAACTGTATGAGAAGCCTCACAAGCAAATGCAGGCCACGGTTTTTCAAGAATGCCAAACGTTTTGATGTAGCTGCGCAGCACGTCAGGCTGGATAATATAGTACAAACAAATAAATCATGTGGTGAGCCCTTTTATGTGCCACTAGATATCGGGGGTGCGGCATATAGCATGGTGAGGTCTATTACTGATGCTAGAGTGCGGAGCGGAGAGTCGGTTATTCCTCTAGTCCGCACAGTTTTTATCAGGCTTGGCTGTTTCTGGCGTGAGTCTAGATTCTGAGCCTATTATGGCCACGGGCGATAACGGTTAGTGTCAGGTTAGTGCCAATCGTCTGTGTGGGCGACGGAATAAACTCCCGAAAGATGTGGTACTTCATCCTACCATCGCAGGTTATATTCCGTAATGTTGCTCCTAGTACCGATCCCCGAGGGATTTCCGCTATAACTGTATAGTCCACGTTTTCGTAAGCAGATGTTCGGTGTTTTAAGTATGACGCTAGGGTCCTTTGTAGGTTAGATGATACGCTTTTGTTAACAAGTGACTTATAGCGTCCCGCGAAGACGTATTAAACGAGTTTTTAATATCGTGCTGGTTTACCGACAGCGTCTCCTTGTCTTCTAGTTTAGTTATTAATTGCCTGTTAATAAGATGCGGACTGCTTTGAATAGAGCATACCTACAGAGCGGTATGTCGATGGGTCTTTGTTGGTAAGCGTTTTTAGCCAACACGCGCTTAAATACCTTTGGGTATTTTCTTGAAAGTATGTGTCATGCACGCTTGTGCCCAAGGTTTTCTCTAACATCTTCGTACAATAAACCCTAGTGATCTATTTTACTATTCCTAATTGTCCTATGTAGGACCTTTCGTGCTCTCTGTACTCTATCCATAGATATTAAAGTTCTGTTTGGTGCTTTGCTCTGTGCGCGTATGCATACTTGTCGCAATATTACAGATTTGTTTGCATCTCAGCGACCTGGCTATTCCACCAGTAGCATGTGGAGCTGGGGCCTTGGCAGGCTTTCTCTTCTTTTAGTTCAGAGATTTCGGCTCACGAGCGTTTAATAATGAGGTATTTTTCTTTCTCTAGACGCGTACAATTTAGCCAGATACATTTTGTGTGGGAAAAAGGGCTGGGAGGAAGTTAAAGTAACCGGAAAGGTTCCGTAGAGATAGAGGAGACACATAGGTGCACGGTTTCAATCCCCGCCGTTGCACATATATATTGATGGTCTCCGTTTTACAATGCAATGCGAAAGCAAATCCCTGAACTTTATATGTCGGCGAAGTGTCAGCCCAAAAAGGTAATTAAGGTTGCACAGGGTTCCTTGTTTCTTATCCTTCAGTCGGATCTTTGGTATTCTATCTGTCTACCATCGTTGAAGGCGCACCCTGGGGTGTTTATGAGTTGTAGATCTCCCCGGTTTGCTAATTTTAAGAAGATCATGCTTAGATTGTCCTATTAGAGCTAGAGTCTTTTTAACCTCCTTGAGTGTTAGCACGTCCTGGTTTTGTAGGAAAATAGCATTTTCATTCTTAAGGCTGGCAGTGCATCTTACGGTCCGGGGAATTGGGGCAAGAGTCGCTTGATAAGGCCGTTGACTTGTCGGCGACTCCCGCCCCAATTCCCATTTCCCAATTCTCACAGCGGTAAGTCAACGGCCTTATCGAGGCCGTCGGCCTTAACTTGTTCGACGCCGTTTTGACACTTAAGACAGCCAAGGAAACGGCCAGGCGGGAGAGGTTTAAGCGGGGCTCTCGGGAGAGTGGTCGAGACGAGGAGCCGAGGGAGGGGGGGAGGGGTGTGGAGCAGCCAGGCCCTCATGGTCTCGACGCACCCTCACAGGACGAATTACAAAATGGCATCCCCCTATCCAACCGCAGGTAGACAAGCGGGATGATAGTCCGGGATAGAGCTGATTGAAGGAGAACGGCAAAGACGCCTCTCCCACGGCTTCGAAGTAATGCCAAAGTATTACCGAGCCTGGGTGGGGAGAAATCCGGGTTTAGTGGGTTTGCGAGAATCAAACTAGTCACGCTGGCTGCTAGTGGCGCATGTGCATCATGCATTCCCAAAACCTCCTAGGACAAAAAGGGCCGTTGCTTTGTCGAATTCTTGTGTTAGCAATAAAACTTTTGTTAGAGCCTTGTCGTCTAAAATATTTTCTGTACTGAAGCTGACGACAGTATAGGTGCGCGCAGGCATTCCTTTTTCATGACGTGTGCGTATTATTTATTGATTAGTTCCTCTTTGAGGAGGAGACATTGTATTTATGCAGCTAAGAATTCTTCTGGGAGCAAGAAGAGTGAGCTCTGAGAATAGGTCAGTATTTGTCATCGGTCTTTTTGTTCTAGTGGGGGGAAACCTCCAAATATTATTTATATATAGGCCCAGAGTTTGTACTGCTTTAAATAATAGGTTTAAAAAAAATTTAAGAGGTTAAATGCTTTTACGCACGCTACGAGTACGGGGTATTTCCTCTCTCGAGCAGTGTGGGACTCGACAAATTTTTTTAGGAGGTCATTATCCTCCGTCCCAACGGGCTTGAAACCGTCGTGAGGCATAACGTCAATGCACTGAGGGCCGGACATGTTGAGATATCTAAGGTTTCCCAAATCGTCTTTGTGGCAGCATGGCCGCTGATTTTCAGCGGTATATGGTTTCTCATGTATTCTCAGTGAGCATTGCTCAAAGAAAATTCGACCACCATTAGGGATCGAACCGGTGATAATCCGGTAGATGACAACCATGACTAGCGAACTAGTAGTCCCTTAGACCACGCCGCCACGGACTCGACCTTGGCGGTTGGATGTTGGTCCGCCAAGACCCCTACCCACTCAACACCCCCCCCCCTTAAGCTTCACTCTCTAATGGTCCAGAGATTCATAGAAAAGTACTGTGGGCCATTAGGAGAAGTGGCGAGCGCCTAACGGATCATTTGGCTGAGGTCACTCATGGGTTCCCCCACCGGTCTGACGTGCTTGTCCCACACTTGCGAGCTCGTTTGATTACAACCCACGTCACCTGTTGATGTTGTAAGCGCTGGCCGTTCTCTACTGTACCTGCCAAGCCGGCTTTCTTTTTTATCACCGCAGTTGCCATTTCCTCGCCCAGCCTCCATGCCGATGCTGTGCTGCATATGCACTCCACAAACATCCTCATGTTACTTCTCGGCGGGTCTGGTGTCCCGACACTTTGTTTTTCTGCTTCTCTGACCCATCTCAATCTCAGAAGCGCTACGGCATGGCGGTTGTCCTTGTCTGCTTTAGTCCCTTGCATTTTAAGAGAGTGTGCTCGGGATCATCGTCGATGCCGTCCACACAGTGCACGCAGGTTACCGAGGGAGCTTTGCCTATGCGAATGATATAGCTTTGAAAATCATCGTGGCCAGTTAGACACTGCGTATAGAAAAAGCTAATTTCTCTCGCCGGGCGGTCAATCCACTTCTTTAAGTCCGGGATGAGCAGGCGAAGTGAATAACCCAATGAGCCTATGGGGATGGCATCCCATTCTTTTTGCTACGATCTTATCGTTTTTCCGTTGGGCAAGATCTTGCCTTTCGCGTTAGCCGCCTTGGCCGTACACTTGCTAATGTGGTTTGTCCCTCTGAGACCCTTGTCTAGTAGTGACACTAAGGTATTTAGCTTCTGTTATCTGCTTGATTTCCTGGCCCGCCACCATCAGTTTCATGCTGTCTACTCTTTTCCTGCCTGTCAGAAGAATGGCCTCGCTCTTTTCCAGGGCAAGATGTAGCCCAGCTTTATCCATCCATCTCTTCGTCGACCAGAAAGCCATGTTTGTCTTTAAAAGTAGTTCTTCCTCTGTATTTTCTTGAGTAATTATGGCCAAGTCGTCCGCATAGGCAATCATTTCCACTCCCTGTGGGAGATATTGCTATCCCAGGACGCCGTCATATGTTATGTTCCAGAGCAGGGGTCCTAGGATTGACCCTTGTGGAACTCCTGCAGTCATGTCTATCTCCACTGTGCCGTCAACAACTTTTCTGTCCTCCAAGTATTCCGAAACAGCTCTTACGAGAAATGAAGGGACCGCTTTTCTCACCAGGGTGTCTAAAATCCCTTTCCACGGCAGACTGTTAAACGCGTTCCTGACATCCAGAAGGACTGCCAGAAGGAGCTTCCGTTTATATATAGGTAAAATGTAATGCAAGTTAGCTTTAGCTGTATTGCTATTCGTTGTATTGCTGTAGAAACTGATATTTTTTGCGAAATCCGTATTGGTTGGACGATAGGATATTATACTGTTCCGCAAACGTCCTAAGTCTGTCTTCTATAATTGCCTCATATCCTTTTTCTAGGGTGCTCAGGAGACATACGGGTTTGTACCCTCCGTTACTTTTGGGAATCAAGACCACATTCGCTCTTTTCCAGTCTCTAGGCATTTTCCCACTTGCCATCGCCTTAGTAAAAACTGTCGCTACCATCTCCGAATGTTCCTTGAAGAGCATCTTTATCGCTATAGGCGGAATGCCTATAGCGGGTCCTGGAGATCTCCTTTGGCTCGGTTACAATCCGCCCGTGTCGTGCAGTTCTTCTGGGGTGTGGGGGGAAATTGTAAGGATTGTCTTCTTGAGCTAGCAGTTTATCTTACTTCTCATAGGCAGCGTTTTTTGCTGCAGTTCTAGCGTGAACTCAACGCAGTAGTGCTCGCTGTGGAAGGTCGGGTCTGTGCCATCATTCTGAATATAACCGAGCAAGATGGCTTAGTGGCAAAGCCTTTGCCTTGCATTCGGGAGGACTGGGTTCGAGACCCAGACCGGCCACTCTTAAATTGGTTTGCATGGTTTCCAATTTAGACAAGGTAAATGCCGGAGTTGATTAAAAATTAGCCATGACATGAAAAAAACCATACAAGGGCATTAGCCTTACGGAAAATCTAAAAAAAAATATATATTTATATAGACCCCGGCAAGGTCTAATTTCGAGGGAAAAATTCGCATATCGTCCCGCTCATTTTGCTCTTCTACAGTTACTAGAGACTCAAAATGATTGAGCCCTCTTCATAAATGATGGACGACCGTTTGACTGCGTGTATTTCGATTTTAAATCTGCTTTCGACTGTACCACTCACTCTAAGCTACTCAAAGTCATTCCGCAGTATGGAGTGGGTAGTCGAATTGTTAATTGGGTTAAGGCTTTCTTAAGTGATAGACTCTTTAGGGTAAGAGTTAACGACTGTCTGTCATCTACGGCTCAGGTTACCTCGGGCTGTCCGCAGGGTACCATTCTCGACCCTTTAATGTACATTCTGTATACCGACTCATTCAAGCATGTAATACCTCCAGTCGTTCATGTTAAAATGTATGCTGATGACGTCAAAGTGTCTATAACCGTAGATGACCGAAGCAAAATAGTAACTTTTCAAGAGACGCTAGACAAATTTTGGAATGGCGTAATGGCCTCGATCTTAATCTTTCTGTTAATAAATGTGCTGTTCTACACTTTGGACATAACAATCCTGCACACAAATACATTCTAGGCTCTGAGGAACTAACTATTAAAAAGGCGATCAATGACTTGGGAATACTGACATCTGACACATTGAACTATACACCTCATTTACTTGAAGTGGTTACGGCTGCCACAAGAAGACTAAACTGGATATTGCGCTCGTTTTTTTTATTAAAGACGCTTCCCTGTATGTGAGACTGTATAAGCAATATGTTCTCCCGGTCTTATTATACGCTTCCCCCGTATGGCAGCAAGGATTCGCATGTGATGAGAAGATTCTGGCCACAGCTCATAAAAAGTTTATAAGGCATGTTGTACCGCTGCAACATTAGCAGGAATAATGTTGCATGGAGATAGCCGTTATATTAGATAATATTGACAGATGTACGTTTACAAGCATATGTAAGCAGCCTGATAGATTCAACAAATTATTTGAAGTCATGACGACGATAACTAGCTCTGATTTAAACATTCAGGCTAAGACTGTAGCCAGGAAAGAAACCGTAAATAGAATGTTCGCGTAGCGCACAGCCCGCAAGTGCAATCATGTACAGCCAAACATCTAAATCGACGGATGGCGCGTTTGTTATCAAGTTTCGAGAATCTTAAATAAAGCCCCTTTGCCAAAGGGTGTGTAAATATATATAGAGGTCCAGGCTGGGAGCCCATTCCATATAGATTCTTTCTCTCTTGTTGGCCCGCCGCGACCCCCATGTTTCCGATGCCGCGTTGAAGTCTCCTGTAACGACTACGCCCTTTTTATTTGTGGCTTCATTTATTGATGCTCCCGTTTCAATGAGTAGGTCCTCGAGTTCGTCCAGGCTAATATATATATATATTTATATATATATATATATACACGTTAGCGAGGAGTCGATTGGATACAATATCGACCTGGTGACGTGTCCAATATATTTTTTGGAGTCCCTTTTATGACCGTTCGTTCGTCAAACTGTGTAGAAACTTGTTTGTGTATCTCTGACGAGGGTGTTGATCGTGCACTGCTGTTGTTTACTTACCCATTCACTAACTCCACACGCCCTAAAATGACTGAGGTAACGAATATCAGCACTCCACATTATAAGCGCACTGGATTTTGCAACTGTGTCATTACGGTCGGGCCATCTGTATGTTTAATTTAGTCCGTTGCCTCAGACGGCATTCCTAAACTAGCGAAAGTATTCGCAATCGTGGAATAAAAGTCAAATATTGTGTAAACAGCGTAGCTTTGCAGTGCGTGCTGTCCACGCCAGGAGTGAGATGGGCCGCAGTGGCTGGAGTTGATGTAACTCCCACCAGCCTAGCTGCAAATTCAACTTCAGCCTGTGCACTACTCAGAATCCACAGAAGATTGCGAAATGTTTAACTACTGACGGGGCTCCATGTTTGCAATAGAAGCGCTCCTTTTCGGAGTTTACACTTACCTTCGAGGCCACTATCAATGGCCTCGAAGGTAAGTGAGTCTTGCCTTCCGGCAAATCTAGGACTTGACGATACAGACTACAAGCAGACACATACATCAGCAGTAGGTGATAGCAGGGACGACGAGTCTATTATAGAAGAGGACTCCATTGATGATAAAGAAATATCTGTAGAAGAGGCAACTCACCTCATAAAAGGCTCGTTTCGACTTAACAAGCGGTACATCAGTACTTGTGAAAAGATAACTAACACTGAGCTATGTATGTATATATGAAGATATATATATATATATATATATATATAGGGTGTTTCAGGAATATTTGAAGCGCGATATATGGCATTGTAGAGCTCGTTAAAGACGTTTTTTTCAATAGAACATACTGAGAAGTCTTGTTTCGGCGTGAGAGTGAAAGTACTACAATTTGTGACACTAGTGTTTTTGCCCGACATAGGAGCACAAAATGTGCTGTTGCGAGACAGCATCCTAGACAGAAACGAAGCATACCGCCGTATTCGCGAGAAAATTCTACTTCTTCTGAAGAACATATAAGGCCGCTCAGAAGATGCGACATGGTCGCTTAGAAGATAATTCGCCGAGTGAAGAATGAAGTAGTTTATTAGCCTTCACGCCAAATACCTCAAAATCATTACCCTACGACCACTCAGCACTCAAAACTAACACATTCAGGCAAGCGCGCGTTTCATTGACGCTCATTTTGGTACCAAATCTATGACAATGCGAGCTGTGATTGCGGAGTAATTTCGACGGCGACGTTCACTACCGCCGACGTGTAGCGGGACAGCCGCAGCGCATCATTTTTCATGCACTTAATCTCGACATGTTCGCCGAAAAATCGTCATCACTCCACAACCACAGCTCGCATTGCCATAAGTTTGATACCAAAATGATCGTCATGAAATGCGAATATGTCCGTTTTGAGCGCTGTGAGTAGTTGTAAGGTTATAAATTTGAAGTATTTGGCGTGAGCGCTAATAAAGAAATTCATCTTTTGCGAATTCTCTTCTAAGCGACCATGCCGCATCTTCCGACAGGCTTTATATGTTCTTCAGTATATAATAAGTAGAATTTTCTCGCGAATACGGCGGTATGCCTTTAGAAGTGTGCCCTGACCGAGGCAGCGTTTCCACGTTATAAGTTAAGATCCAGGCGCTGTTTAGAAAGGGAACACGGCTTACATCATCAGATGACAGATTTAGCAAAGTGCCGACTTTGCGGATAAGCCGCCTGGTCTGAACGCCAGCAGCACTCAGGATTTCAAACGCTTGAGAGAAGAATCCGTGGAAATACCCGACTAATGAGTATTTTCTCAACGTGCTGGTCTCTGTAAGGTGGGCTGCATAACCTGCGTCGGATGCGCCGGCTAAGAAGTCGGTAAAAGTTGCATTCTAAACTAGCATTTTGTCTCGCTCAAACGGTGTAAGTTTCACCCCGTCTGGATGCCCGCTGTCCTCTGCGCAGGGACCTGGGGGTTCAAGGATACGTAGGCCGTGATGTTTCAATTGAATGACGGGGTAACCATATTGACACCGATGAGAGCTAATTAGGTTTGGGAAGCACGTGTGACCAGGCGCCTGAAAACTTGATGGACACGGCGTTTAGACAAGCTCTGGTTGTGTCGTCGGCAGATTCGTTAATAAGACGTCGTTGTAACTCATCGTACAAAGGGGCACTCTAATCACGCTGGGATAGTACGTTATCAAGCCTACCTCCGCACCGAGGTTCAAGGTTCTCCTAAAGGTGGGCTCAGTGGTTTCTAAACTAGTCGACTCCCGCTGTATCTAAAAAAAGAATTGCCCTGTGCGTAAGCTTATGCGCGTAAGCTTGGATAAGAGTATGGCAGGCCTCGCCAGAGTCCGTAAAGTCAGTACCCAGAGGCCCTCCTTAGACGGGTAGTAATGCCTGCTGCCGTGCGCTTGTCTTAAGCAAGAACTCGAGGGTAGACAGTGTCAACTCGTTGAGCGTTTGCAATTCGTCGGCTCCATTAAATAGACTGGCCCCTTTAAGAACGTGGATGAAAACGAGAAAACAGACCTGAGTAAGAAGAATTCTTGATTAGCTCCTAGAAGGGGAAAACTGGCGGGGGCATTTTCCTGTTTTAATCTCTAGCGCACGATTGCTGCTGTGAGCCCTTCGGGGCAAATTGGCACACCTAAAAGCTCCAGATCCTCCTTGACGGTCATGTTGCAGCCAGGCAGCAGGTCTGGGAGTAACCCTTTATCGGCGGTCAAAGGAACATATCTAGCATTTGGCTGTGTTTAACTCCAACTTAGATGTTACATCGAAATTAAGATGCCGCTAAATGTCCTCGGCTACTGTAGGAACGTTTTGTCTTAATAGACCATTGTCAATGTACCAGAGGTTCAGCGGGCTCCTGAAGAAATCTATGAAATCCTTGACACCCAGAAAAACAAGGGTGGTGCTAAATTGATTCCATTGCTGCAGTCCGGTGGTGGACAAAATCACTTGCTTAGGCAGGGTCAGATGGGAAGGATGTCGATATGCCACTCCGACGTGGTGTAATAGATGAGGATGCATCGTGGGATGCGACGACCTTCATCAGGTGATCGCGTCTTATACTTTTAAAAGCGTTTCTAGAATTGAGCTTGCAAAAACCCCTGGGGTTGGCGCAAGTCGAGATAGGCATGGGTTGCCTGAATGGACTACTGCAAGGAAAACACGCCAAGCATATTACCGTTACCGAGGTGTCCTCTGTCCTCCACAGATTCGCTCGGACAGTGGAAGCAACGGCGTTGACGCTTTGCTACTGTTTCGAGCTATTTCGAAAGTATCAAACACTACCTCGGTCAGTCGGCAAATAGGCGTGCAAATCCTGCACGACTTAGAACTAAGCGAGTAATGTGTGTATGCAAATGCACAAACAAGCCGGCGGCGTGCACGAAGGCACTGCACGTGCGCGTGTTCGGCATACGATATTTTCGAGGTGGTTGGTTCCGCCCCAGGCGACGTCGCAAATCCCAATTGGTGTGAACCAGTTACTTTTTATGTGGTTCTTTGTGGACTTTAGTGTACTGTTTATATGGTTCTTTATGATAAAGCTCTTATAAGATGCGTTCTGAAGATTCAGCAATAAAAAGTCGCCGGACGGCGCGATCTCAGGTTAGTATGGGGAATGCACTAAAACATTGCAGTGCAGTAGCGTAATGGTACCATGTGCGGCCTTGACATGCTAGAAAGTAACAACTTTATTTTTGAAGTGACTGGCTTGTTTCTCGCGTCTACAATAAGACAAGTTTTTAGTGAGTTTTTTTGGTTTGGGTGTGCCGTAACGACTCTCCTTGTCCAAGGGACATCATAAGATCAAAATGTTCAGGACTCTACTGCACGACTCGACACAACTGGCCGCTCAAACGAAAGTACAAACCTCGGCAGTTTTATGCGTCTTGGTGTCTAAGTTTAAACCTGAAGAGTAAATTTGCACTTAATAACTCACGAGAGAGATTTTCTTTGAATGCGCACAGACTTTCAACTAACCAAAAATTAGTTTTACATAAAAGTTTGTTTTACAAAAATCTAGTTACACAAAACACTAGTTATTTTGGCTGGCTCATATTGTACAATGGCGGCACTGTCGGAGCGCCAGCATTTGAGAAGACAACCTCCCTAACGAACTTTCTTTTTTTGCTGCTATATTCGCTGTCACCGTTTTCCAGCTTGCCCCGGACAAATCCACAGTTGTGATCATGACTATTATCATCATCATCACCATAACAAATAAAACATAATACTTTCACAGTCCGTTGTCTAAGACACGGGTGCGATGAATAAGCAACGGCAGTGCGGCAAACTGGCACGACGCCAGACTTATCGCTCTGCTAGAAAGGGGAGACAACACCTACCACCAGATTGCGACACACTGCAGTTTCCGGTCTATTCTTTAACGCCTACATCAAATTATATTTACGTCACACTGTGTTGTTGTTTTGCTGATGAAGAAAAGGGAACAGAGTGTGAGACGACGCCAGAGAGAGAAGGTTCGCAAAAAATTAACAGCACAACAGACATGTTTAGTAAGTGATGAAGAGCGCTTTTGTGTTTGGCAGACCAACAGTGAAATGACGGGACGCGATTAACAACCACCGAATAGCTTTTCTCAAGTTTTTGTGTTCGTCGGCGGTTTATTTTTTACAAGATTCTGCCCGCCGTCAGCTGCCGGCCGTCACCGGCCGACTCAATGTTTAGTACCACTACCGCCAACACCCCCAACACCCCCAACAGCAACAACAGCAGCAGCAGCGGGCTAGCGGGATTTTGTGGGAGGGAAGATGTGCTTGCTGTAAAAAGGAGAAGCACCTGCAGGGCGGCGTCCATAAGCAAACACGCGCTGATGACGTCCGTAAACGCTAGACGAATATCGCTGTTACGGGGCAGCGCAGCCACTGGTGGCACCTCTGCTGGTGTATTGCCTCTGCCACGCCGTGACCACCACCCATCGCGCTGTTCTACGCTCGTCCGCCAGGTCGGGTGCAGCGAGACACTGAACAGAGGCCATATATATATATATATATATATATATATATATATATATATATATAGCTACCTTCAAGATCTACAACGTTCTGCTATTACGGTGGTTGCTATCGGCGTGGTTGTTTTTGTCGTCGTTTGCATTAACGTCCGTGTTCGCTGTCATTGCTTACATTGCGACTTAAATGTAGGAATCGCTGTGTGCACTGGACTACAAATAAGCAAGCTGTAGTAAAACGGTTTAATAAGCAAGCTGTAGTAAAACGGCTTATTAAGCATATATTTATTTAAGTCATAATGGGGTGTAAACAATTTCCTTCAGTAAACGTAACGGCAAACTACATAAGCCCTACGCTCAGACCTCGTGTCGACCTCTGGATCCTAGGCGCATCAAAATGCCAAGGTATATATATATATATACTTCACTCATTACGCCACGTTTAAAATTGATAAAATCGAGTCTATCGAGTACAAGTAGTGAGCAGAAATGCAGGTATGACTTAAGAAAATTGTCTAGAGTGGGTAAATTACACCTACAACACAGAGGTGTTCTGCTATTTTTACACGATGCGTACTCACAAACTCATCCGCTATGGACGGTCAAACCCATCATGCCTCGCTTCTCATACACATGTGCATAATAAGCGTTAAATTTATTATTGAGATACGTGCTTTAGGCTGATATTCTAGACGCTGTAAAACTGTAAACACAAAACACTTGCTTGCAGAGCGTTCGCACTATGAAAAAGGATAGCAAGTGACATACCTTAACGCTCAATGAAAATAACTTAATGCACACCTAAATAGTTGCACGCGCTAACTGCAAGCGAAGACGAGTAAAAGTTGTTTAGTTTGTTTTCACTTAACTAATTTAAAACGTGAAACCGACAAAATGTGGCTTATTTCCGCTCTACTATTATACTGATGACGAAAAACCACTTTCAAGCAAACTGTCGAAATTTATCAAGTGTGAATTTAAATGCGCGAGAATATATAAAATACAGGAATATATAAAAAGCTATATATTATAAGCGCGACTAAAGTGGTAAACCGTAAATTGACGGCCAGGTTGAACTAGAATGAATGTCTAATTACCTTACTATCTACTGCTTTATCACGCCTTGTTGATGACCGAGGCGGCCTACGCCGATCATGACTTTTAAAATTGGACGCCCCCTTCTTCGCCGAAAGAATGGCAATTCATCCCTGTGGCGGAAACGTGCTTCTATTCGTGTTAAACAACCGAAACGAGTAGCAATCAACATCGCCAATTCCGGGAATACTTAACTGTAGCCGCTTGATAAGTATAGTAGATAGCACTATAGATAAACGCAGAGCGTGGATTATTGCCAATCCGAATCCCAGACTGCTGTTAGTGCCGCTGCAAGAATTGACTTAAATGATCTCATATACATTCGGAAAACGTCCTAAAGTATCGCATAGACAGAGTGGCATTTCTTCTGCTCTTTTAATAACGGGACTAAACGACACTCGTGCGACCGACTAAAGAAACGGTAACTTCTCCACGATACAATGATTTTCAATAATCTCTCGTTTATTCACATTTGTTGGGGGTTAATTCAATCACCTATTTCGAACGCGTGACACTATGCATAGATGCACATAGCAACACAAAATGTACGACAAAATCACAGGGTCATGCCATTTGTGGACTTCATGTCGTCAGTTTGTTGAGCTGCCTAGTAATAGAACTTAAGGGTTGCTACTAGCCAAAACCACCGCGGTTTTGTGTTGAGACGTGCAGACTTAAAGCGCGTTTTTTTTTTTTTTGTTCTGGGAGGTTTCGGTAATGCATGATGCACATGCGCCACTAGCAGCCTGCGTGACTAGTGTGAGACTCGCAAACCCACTAAACCCGGATTCCTCCCCACCCCCCCAGGCTCGGTATTACTTTGGCATTACATCGAAACCGTGGGAGAGGCGTCTCTGCCGTTCTCCTTCAATCAGCTCTATCCCTGACTATCATCCCGCATGTCTACCTGCGGTTGGATAGGGGGATGCCATTTTGTAATCCGTCCTGTGAGGGTGCGTCGAGACCATGAGGGCCTGGCTGCTCCCCACCCCCTCCCCCCTCCCTCGGCTCCTCGTCTCGACCACTCTCCCGAGAGACCCGCTCAAACCTCTCCCGCCTGGCCGTTTCCTTGGCTGTCTTGAGTGTCAAAACAGCGTCGAACAAGTTCGTCGCCTCCCTCCATGCCTCCGCCGAAGTCATCATATGGGAGACCACCTCCTTGATGGGTCGGCCCCTCACAGCGGTTGGTGCTGCCTCCCGTGCTTCCCTGAGAGCATCACACCGCAGAACAGTATGTTCTACGTTGTCCGTTTCTCCAGAGTCGCACAGTACGCAGATATCGCTGATGGCCTTCTTGATCCTTGACAGGTAGCTCTGGAACTGGCCGTGTCCGGTCAGAACCTGAGTCGTCCAGTAGGAAAGCTCCCCGTGTCGGCGGTCATACCATGCCCTGAGGTCCGGTATCAGACTCTTGGTCCAGCTCCCTGTGGTCACACCGGGTCTTACCTGCGCCCATTCTTCATGCCAGGCCGATATTGTGGCACTTCTGGCCCTGGTGAGATCCAGACCTTCGTCTAGATACATTTTACTTCGTTCAGCCACTAGGAGGTCCCATGGCAGCATTTTGGCTAGGACCAGGAGAGCTTCGGTCGAGACTGTTCGATACGCCCGGCTTACCCTGATTGCCAGCGTTCGTTGGGTCGACCTTAGTGCCCCCCTATTTTTCGCCGTCCGCATTGCCATGTCCCCCCAGACTGGGGCTGCGTATAGCGCCGTTGATTCGGCCACCGAGGCCAGGAGCCTTCTTTTCACCTCAGCCACCCCACCGACCCTAGGCATGATCCGCGCCAGGTTCAGGGAGACCCTTTGGGCCTTCTCGGCCACGTACTTAACGTGTGCCGATCCGGTCAGTCCGGTGTCTAGCATGACTCCAAGGTACTTTACCTTCTTTCTGATTTCTATCGGGTGGCCCGCCATCACGAGGTTAATGCCGGTCGTCCTCTTTCTGCCTGTTAGGTACATCGCCTCCGTCTTGTCGGGTGCCAGTTTCAAGTGATGGGACTCCATCCACTCGGACACCATTGACAAGGCCTCATTGGCGGCGCTCTCCAGGGCTCTTTCGGTCCTGGCCGTTATCATGAGTGCAAGGTCATCGGCGTTCGCCAACGTCTCCACCCCATACGGGAGACCTGGGATCTCGAGCACCCCGTCGTAAGCTATGTTCCAGAGCACGGGTCCTAGAATCGAGCCCTGGGGGACTCCGGCAGTAACCTCGTACTCCTGCCCCCCTGCAACCAAGCCTCTGCCATCCAGGTAGGATGAAATCATTCGACGGAGGTAGAGGGAAAAGCCCTTCCTCTTCATCGCCTCTACAATTACTTTCCAATTCATTGTGTTGAAGGCATTTTTGACATCCAGGAGGATCAGGAGCACGAATCCCCTTGTTTTAGGGGTCTTCATAGTCTCCTCACCCGCCCGTTTCAGAACCTTCTTTAGAGCCGCTAATGGGGATCTGCCCTTCCGGAAGCCGTACTGGACATCTGATAGGACGTTCTTTTCCTGAATCTCGTCGTTTAGTCTCTTGACTATAACGTTCTCCAGGAGCTTACCCATGGCGTCAATGAGGCATATGGGCCGGTAAGCCGAAGGCCCCGTCTTCCTCCCGGGTTTGGGGATTAGAACCAGGCTTGCCCTTTTCCACAGCCTCGGGAATCTCCCCTCTCTCAGAAGCTTGTTGGCAAGGTCTTGGAAGACCTTAGGCCACCTTTTGACCAGTAGCCTCGCTACCTCTGGGGGAATTCCGTCTAGGCCGGGCGCTTTACCGGTTGCCAACCGATTCCGGGCTTGTTCGACCTCCTCCAGCGTCACCTCCGGAATGTTTTCCGGGGTGACCGAGAACTCCTCGTTTTCTCTCGCGGCTGTGCCGGAAAAAGACCGGTTACAGTCTCCCGCAGCACATCCGGGGGGAGTTTCGGGGGAGGTCTCCGGAGTTTGGTCATAACTATTCGGTACGGCAGGCCCCATACGTCGCTCTCCACCGAGTCTATCAGCTCTTTCTCCGCTCGGGCTTTACTTTTGGCGATGAGTCCTCGGAGTCTCGATCGAGCAGCCTTGTACTCCGTCAATTGGGATTCAGCTCTTGCGGTCTCTCGCTCCCCGTAAAATCCCACCCGTCGTTTTCTTTGCGTTAACCAGCTGCGTGTTCTCGTGAAAATCCTATTTAGCCTAATGCAAGCCCTGCGGGCAGCTGCGATCCCTTTGTTCCACCAGTAATTAGGAGGGTGGCGGCTCCCATGGTGTTGTGAGGGAGCAGCTTTCTCGCATGCTGTAGAGAGTATGCTAATTATTTGATATTCATCCCCCACCGTGTCTCCCAGTTGTTTGCAACCCTCGTCTATTTCAGCCACTAGAATCTTGGCGTCAAGTTTCCGCATCTGCCATCTCTTACTAGGGGGCGGGGCGAGGGCCACCTCGGGGGTACTGATGGTGAAACAGATGTATCTGTGGTCACTCATGGTCACTCACCCTCCACTCTACCACCAGTGGAAAGGCCGCCTCATTGACCATTGTTAGGTCAATGAAGGCCGTCTGGCTCCCTCTGGAAAAGGTGGGGACCCTTCCGTCATTAAGAACCATTAGACTTTTTTCAGCCATCCACTCCTGTAAAGTTTGGGCCCGTCTAGTTGTGGTTCGGCTACGCCATGCTATGCTGGCTGCGTTAAAATCCCCGGTGATCACTACCCTCTTACCTGCATGTGCCCCCGCGCTTTGGGCAAGTTCCTCGAGGAATTCCTCGAATTCCTTCTCCTCCCTGTTGGGAGAGAAGTAGCAGCTATAGATGACCCCTACCCGGTCAATCTCCAGCCAGGAGAACCCCCTCCCCGACCCCCCGCCCCTAATCGCGAGGTTTCTCTCGGAACCCGTCCACCAGATTGCGGTATCCGCCTCTGCGTCAGGTACCCAGTCTGCCTTCCGCTTGGTGATCGCTATGTTTGGCTCGGAAAGCAGGCAGAGGCCTATGGACTCTCTGCGTACTATCTCATCGAGCATGTCATGCGCCGCCCTGCAGCGGTTAAGGTTTACCTGAAGTATCTTTAACATTGGTCGGATAAAGGGCCCCTACCTACTAAGTTCCAATCACCCTTTCCGTCCTCTGCTGGGATAACAGTTTTCTTCTTATTTTTAGCCCCCTTGTCTTTATTCCCCTTTTTATTGCTCTTCTTGGTTATTTGGGCTTCTACTTGGGTCTCCTTGCCATCTACCTGTCCCTTGGCGACGCCCCTTCGGGCCTCCCGCCGCTGCTCGACTTGCTCCCTATAGGCCGGGCAAGACATCCTATCCGCTCGGTGCCCCTCTATTCCGCAGACCAGACACTTTGGTGTCGTTGCTTTGCAATTGGCTACCAGGTGGTCAGGTTCACCACATTTGTGGCATACCCGAGGCACCTGGCTCTCTGCTTTGCAGTCTTGGGCCTTATGGCCCGGCCTATGACACTTGTAGCAGTTGGGGAGCCTAATCCACTCCTCAGGTCTGCACCACCTCGAGCCCAGCTTAAGGGTCTTGCGGGAGCATATGGCTCTTGCCGCCGCCGGGGACGCCGTAACCAGTGCGTACCAAACTTCAGCTCTTCCGAGCCTTGGCTCGGTAGCTGTGATCTTGGCGCCGGCCGGAAGCTGCAAGGCCTTTTGCAGTTCGCTTTCGACCTGCTCCCCGTCCAAGAGTGGGTCAATCCCCCACAGGGCGATGGTCTGCCCCTGGTTAAGCTCTCGGCAGTCGGCCTGCATCTTCGCAGATTCCCGAATGGCCGCCGCCATTTTCTCTCCTGCGCCCTTTTCACTCTCCTCTATTCTAATTATAAGGTCACCCTCCTTACTTTTAACTACCCCCCTAACCGTTATCCCGGCGCCTTCTTGCTGCCTGACTTGTTCTCTAACACCCCGGAGAGTGTCGGCGAAGGTTTTTCCCTCTTCGACCTTAACCCTGAGGGTGCTCCTTGCTCCCTGCTCCGCCCGGGTGGTAGTCTCCGGTTTGACTCCGGTCTTCCTTGTTTGTCTCGAACAAACCTCTAGGAGGCCACTGCCGTCGCCGGTCTTACGGCAGCAGATTTCCAGAGCCTGTAGAAGCGTCTGTGTACGGCGCTCCCTTGTGACGTGCATCAACGGGGGTTTCTCCCCGCCAGCCAGCCCCAGCGCTTTTCCCACGACAGCTTGGAGCACCCCCAGGGTCGTGGTCCCTAGTTCTTCTTCCGGGTTTATCACTCCCACTACCAAGTACCGTTGAGAGGCCGCTTGGTTTCCTGAACCCTCTAAGAATTCGACGGCGTCGCTATTTTTAAGAACAGCAGCCGTCCCTGCGCTCATGTCAGCCACCGCTGCTAGCGTGGGAAACTTTGCCGCCAGCCCCTCTATTAAACCCTTATCCGAATCTGACCCTTTAGTGATAACCGCTACCCTAACCTCCCTCTGAGTGGTGAGGGCGTCAGTGGTGACCTTTAAGTGTTTAATCACCCTCTCAGGCCAGTGTCCCTTGACGGCTCTCACCAGCTCTTCCGGAGTGCTTGCCCTTTCTATACTATTTTCTATCTCCGTGGCCTCTGTCTCTAGTTCCAGCTCCTTGGCCCTATCTTTATCTAGCTCCCCGTGACAGCGTGCGCATAGAAGTTCGAGGCCTTTTACCCGCTCGCTTATCTTGTCTCGTTGGATGTCTTCCCTATTCTCCTGTACCCCGTTTTCTCTTAGACCCTCGAGCTCTACCCTCAGTCTGCACTCGTTTGTTCGTAGAGTTTCGACTTCCCCTCTAAGCTGTTCTATCTCTTCCTCATCAGCTGACCTAACTTCTCGGTAGGCCTTCCCTCTGTCCTCCAAGACCTTTTCTAGACGTTCCAGGGTCCTGGGGAGCTTTTGAGACAGCTCCTTGAGCTCGATCTTCGTGCTACTGGCCTTACACAGATTAGGCGTTTGCCCGATTTGTTGCCGCATCACTTGAAGGACCTCTTGGAGCTGCTTTTCTCTCACAGCCTCCCCATCCCTGGCACACTTGGCGGCTTCTCCCCTTTTTGGAGATTCAATAGCCACCCTCTTCCTATTCCCTTCGACGCCCTGCGTCTCCGTTCTGTCCTCCTCGTCCATCCCCTTATTGTTTAATCTAAATAATTAGTATATCTCTATATAATATATCATACATATAACATACCGTAATATATCATATATACAATATCCTTACCATATAATATACTATACTATAGCATACCATACAATATATATTAATGTATCCTAATACACACACACACCCATAAATGCATACACAGATATGCGCATATATATATGTACATACACATACACACATATATATGTATCTCCCGGACTGATACCCTTCCAGCTGTTTCCTGGCTGGTGATTCTTCTTCACCCGTTGTTGAGCATAAAATAATCACCTCTCTCGCCTCGCGCCTCTTGGGCCGGCTCTCTTCCCTCTACGCCGATTTCTCTCCACCCCTCGCCGCTTCCCTCTCCATCCCCTCGCCTCCTACTCTTTCCACTCCTTACTGACCAACTCTCACCGAGAAACCAATATGGCGGCCCCCAGTGGCCGGAAACCGAGACTGGCGGCCCCACGTGTATCAGCCTAGTGATCGAGAAGTAGAAATATAAAAAATTCCAACTTGGTCCGTCTGTCCTCAACAAACGCGGCCCCAACTAGTATCTGGAAGAGAGGGCTACTAAGTACAGTACCTTTGGAGGCGAGAGTGTACCGTTTCGCCGACCAGGTGGTTCTCTTTTCGTCGTCGTTGGGATCGCCGATACTGAGTGTGAACCAATTATTCTAGAAAAGTGAGCAATAAACCTCCAAAAACCACCAGAACACAACAAAACTCTGTTGCAGGCCTCCACGCTCCAACGCTACAGGTCCGGCACCGGGCACCCCGGAGTAACGCAAGTTTCTCCGGTATGTACCACAGAGCTCGGCTAGACACGTCCGCACAGTTCGACTGCCAGACAAAGCGCGCTTCAAGTAGCTTTAAACGCGCCTATTAAACTAGTCCATGTTCTTAAACAGAAGGTCTTTCAGGTGATGTCGACACCGTGTGCCGCTACCGGTGCTATCTAAAGATCGAACAGTTGGAGGGCCTAGGTATGAGAACATATTGCCGAATGGGAACGGAGAGCCTACTAAATGTAAAGAGTCGTAAGACTTCACCCTGCCTCATCTTCGGAACTTCAAGTCCTCTCCATCTTTGCCAGGTTTATGCCTAGACCAAGCTAAGTGAATAGCGAGTAAAGCCTAGCATCATTTTACGGAGATTGTTTTGAATTCTAGATTATCCTCCGTCCCTAACGTGCTTGGAATTGCTTTGAGGCATAACTTGCATGCACCGCAGGCCGGACGTATTGAGATATCTAGGGTTTCCCCAACAGCCCTTCTGGCAGCATGGCCGCCATATCAGCGCAAGTAATGCTAGCTAATGCTTGCTATACCTAGAACTTGCTATAGCCGCGAACGAAAATACTACCTCAACCATTCCTTGACACAGAGTAGTAAAGCCATGTGCGTCCATCGAGCGCTTCCGACAGAAACGACTCCTTTGAAACTACTTGCCTTGTCTTGAGGCAGAGTAGAGCCTCAGGAGTACATATTGCGCAATGCTATAATTTAGTTGGCTCGCCCTTTCGCTTTCCTACTAGACTGGTACAAAGCCAGTGCAGGGGCACTCAATTTGTAGAAGTGCTTACCACGGGACCAGGACCGGAGCACATTTAAAGTGCTCGTTGTGGCAACTCCGTTTGGTCTGGCTGCCTTTCTGCCTGCATGTTCTCGACAACCTCTATAAACTCTGGTATGCTGAAGCCTTGTCTTCTTTATATTTATATTATTATTTGTATACATTTGGGTACCGCAAAGATTTCATATTCTTGCAAAATTAGGTCAAAAAGTGTCAATTCTATCTATTGGGCAAGCTGTCAATCTGGGACGTGGTAGCCATATTTATGCTTGTCGCTCTGTATCGTAGATGAAACGGTCTTCCAACTGCTTTAGATACTTTTTCGTTGGTGAAATAAGTTGTTCTGCAGATTATACAAAACGCTAAGACGGATGAGTTTGCTGCAGTCTGTGCGTCCCCCATGAGCAGTCAAATCAAATCCAGCAGCCATTATTTGCCAGTGTGTTTGGTAGGGCCAATGGTCTTGTTAAGTCAGGCTAGTCGATACGGGCATCAAAGTCGCCGGCCACGACACAAAGATGCAGCAAAGGAATGTGTGTCGTTTCCACTTTGATCGGGCGCATGTGAGCCGCTATCAGTTTTATAGGCGGACCGCGCAGGATGATGACGTTCTCCTCTTAGTCGAGAGACGAAGCCACTCAAAGAGACGCCTTTACTTGGGCGCTCCGCCCCAGCATTCTTCTGGGTCAGGCAGTGAATTACGTTTTGGAAGCTGTATTGGAAACCTCTATTCGCTTACTAAAACTAGAGTAATCAAGGATATATAAGCTTCTCTGAAGAAAGTAGCGCCTCTTCTTCAGTTATTACAAATACGCTTCTTCTAGCTATCTATATCGGCAGCATATCTGCCCTTTTAGAAGTGTCCTAGCTTTCTTATGTCGGGCTAGCGGCTATAAGGGCCCATCTGATAACTAGTCCCTTTTTTGACAGCTCATGCTGCTGGTAAATTTTCCTACAAACGTCTTATATTTGTCCAGGTCCGTAATGGACAAGAAACAATAGCTGTAGATGACTGATATTCTATCTACTTTGAATTAGACGAATTTTATACCTGACCGCCTGCCCATAACTACCACAACATCCAGTACCTCATTCGACCTGCTGCTGCATAGCGAGCCCAACGCCCGTTGGGTGGAAGGCCGTCCCCCGGACCGGCTTCCTACACCCACAAGGCAATGGGCATCGTACTGAAACATTAAAGCCAGCTCCGGATCTCCGGACATGGCAATAGCCATGGTTTTACCTGGTTCGATGTACCAAAGGTTGGGCATTTTTACTCCTGCTACTGCAGCCCCAGTGCTCCACTTGTCGACCTAACAAATTTGTAGACAACTTGTCCGCTTTTGTTAGTTAAAGTGACGTTCCACTTCGAGTGATAGCTGAATATTTTAACGCCGCGGCTAACGCATGAGGCTCTGCCGAAACCATCTGAATGGGACGCGCGACCCTTAACTGGCTGGTGGCCGAGGACCTTGTCGATCTTAACACAAGTGCGCCAACCTTTCACAGAGCCGAGCGCACCTCATGCGCCGGGCCAAGGCCTACAAGATTTTAAACTGGAGTGTGTTACAGGAAGATGAATCTCCTAGCGACTACCTCATCATCGAATTCCACCTGACTATCGCCACGACGGCATACCGTCCAATGCGGCATCTGCCCATCAGACACCAGGGGGCAGGACAGAAGAGGCTCCCAGCGCCAAGTACATCCACTAGGAGAAACCCTGGAACGCATTGTTCTGAGGGCGGAGAAGCGCGCACCTCAACCGCTTTTAATGAAGACACCGTCTTTTAAAAACTTTTACGACATCTACAAAAAACACGTAGACGCTCTCGTATTGGAACACTACATCTTCAAAGTCTTCAAAGCCATACTACAAAAAAAAAACGAGGGCTAACCTCCTCAGACGCCCCCCTCCACGATGGCTACCGGCAAACAGAACCGCTAGGAGTAGTAGACTCCCCCTCACCGGACTCTTTGATGTGATGCGCAAGCAGACCCCAGTCAGGTCAGAAGACGGGAACACAACTGTTTTTTAGTACGTTGGAGCCCCACACTACCGGCCCAAGCTGGAAGGAAGCTTCCTTAAAACTAAAAAAACATAGCTTTGCAATTACTTCCCATTACTTACAGGAATGAGGGGCTACAAAGTAGTTTGTGAAAAGGACCGTCTTGGCTCTTGAGCTCGCCATGGTCGTTAAATCGGTTTGTGGCACAATAAACAAGGTCATTTCCACTAAGTGACGACACTAAATTGTCCAGTTCTCGTTTGGAACTACACGATCGATTGAAACTAGTTACAGTTACCACATTGCCGTAAGGACTGTCAAGCGTCCATTTATTGATTCGAGAGAGAACCCTAAGGCGGTGGAACTAAAGTGAAGTTCTCGTGCATATATATCCACAAAATTCTCGCAACCTCCAGAAAAAGATACATAACAAATTCGTGAATATACGACGGCCTTTGAAAAATTCGGACCTCTAAGGCTTAATGTTTAAATATAGTTTAAGTGTGCTAGACATGACATACGACACGCTGGCCACCACCTTACATCGACAATTGAAAGAACAAACGAAAAAGGTTGTATGCAGGAATGCTTTATACAGCTATTCTTTTTATCAGAAGTATGGCTTTCGGCTGATACTTCATCAAGCTATAGTTGCGTGTATATATATATATATATATATATATATATGGCTGCAACCAGACGGAGTCACTATTCCACTATGGTCACACGGGAAATGCCTTGTATGGGATGTAACCTTCTCATGCACAACGGTCTTGTATTTACGCCACAACGCAGTTGAATCCGGATGGATTGCAGAACGCGCGAACTCTGAAAAAGTATCTTGAGCTCTCAAGAAGCTACCACTCTGTATTCCTTACTTTGGATGCATTCGGCCTTATCAGCGCAGGTACAGCGAAAATTGTAGGATAGCAGTGTCCGTTAAGCAGCGCGGGCGTAGACAGCGCCGGTTTGCAGCAATGCCGAAGCAAACTAAAGATTGACGCCAAATAGAAGATGCCGCCATCCCAATAGCGAGGACGCGAGAAGTCACTAAATGCGCGGGTAAATCTGTGACATAAAAGGAGGCATGCGAATAAATTAGTCAGTAGTCGTTGGTGCGAGCCAGGCAGAGGACGTGTGTTGCTTGAGCGAGGGAATGGCGAGCTCGTAACGGTTGCCGGCCAGTCATGGAAGTGGTGGACACTATAGCTGGCTCAGCCGACATGATCAAGAAGAAAGGAGAAGGCAGTGCAACAATGCCCACAGGGTTGCCACCCCTACCTCCGTTTCTGCCATCCATGAGCCGGCCAACAACACCGTGGAGAGAATGGCACCAGGCATAGAGCTGGAGGAAGACGGCGAGGCGATTACGTCAGGATGGTGACGAAACTAACGCAGATGATCAAGGAACACAGGGGAGCAGCCGTTGCCGACGACGAATTCGGCAGCTGTTGCTGGTGCCAGGCGTGCGGATGGACAAGCCACGAGTACGGGGCCGAAATGTGCCCGGCAAAACAAGTGAGGGCCCAAAAGTGTGATAAATTTGCGTGGCCATTTTAGCCGTAAGTGTACGAACGCGATCGGCGTGAAGGAGCGGCAACGCTGGGATCGTTGGACCAACAGCGATTGCCTGGAGGCGGCGGAGAATGTACGTAAGGATGAGCAAGCGTGAGTAGACGAACCGAAGGAGTACGCAGACGGAGGAATAACGGCAGTCGGAACCAGGTTCGTGCGGTCGTGCCCGGCGACTGGGTCAGTATACAAAGGCCAGCCGCTGCCGGGTGTGCCATATGAAAAATATGAAGACGAACGCGGACCGCTGTGAAGGACGTCCACGGCGGGTTAGACCGCACTAAGTATTCACGGAAGATCGTGAGTAAAGACGGGATCGAATTCAAAACAAGCCTATGAAAAAAGGGAGAATGTAGGATAGTAGTGTCCGTTGAACACCGCGGGCATAGACAGCGTCGCTTGGCGGCAATGCCGAGGAAATTAAGGACATGGCGCCAAATAAAAGATGCCGCCACCCTCCTAGCGAACAAGCGGGAAGTCGCTAAATGCGCGGGCAAATCAGTGTTATAAAAAGAGGCATGCGAATGAATGAGTCAGTTGGCGTTGGTGCGAGCCAGGCAGAGAATGTGTGTTGCTTGAGCGAGAGAATGTCGAACTCGTTACGGTCGCAGGCCAGTCATGGGGTTGGTGCACACTACAAAAATCTTTCGGAAAGACGTATAGAAGACGACAGAAAACGTACAGGGCGATCAACGCTAGGCTATGCTTTTGATACCGATGATGTATTTAGCCATCTGTAGAAGGAACGTGGCTTTTATGATAAGCGCCATAAAATGACAGGAAGGAAGCAGAGCATGATAAATCTGGCTTAAACGTTTATACCAGATGCTTGTGATTATATATATATATATATATATATATATATATATACAGGTAGTTCCACAAGTTTTTAAAATGAAAACCAATAATTTTCCAAATCTTGTTTTTAATTTTTTCTTATTTGATATACTCCTCGAGAAGCTCAATACACTTTTCCCACAGATATTTCAGAGCATTTATACCTCTTGAATAAAATTCTGCGTCTTTAGACTGAAAATAGGCATTGACAGCAGTTGTAACTTCTTCATTGCTGGAAAAACGCTTTCCACCGAGACGATTCTTCAAAGGTCTGAAGAGGAAATAATCAGAGGGGGCCAGGTCTGGAGAATAGGAAGGTTGTTCAATAAGTTCGAACCTCAGTTGGGCCAGTTTTGCCGTTGCTTGCCGCGACTTGTGTGCGGGAGCATTGTCCTGGTGAAACAGGACAACCTTCTTCTGCAAAGCGGGCCGTTTGACGATGAGTTCTTGCTTCAGGCAGTCCAACAGTCTTGCATAATATTCTCCCGTGATCGTTTTACCGTTCTCAAGGTAGTCGACCAGAATTATTCCACGTTGGTCCCAAAAAACCGTAGCCATCATCTTTCCGGCCGATGCCGTTGTCCGCACCCTCTTCGGAGGTCCTTCACCAGGTGCACACGATTGGCGAGATGCTTCTTGGGTCTCAGACGTGTAGTGATGGACCCAGCTTTCATCGACGGTCACGAATCTGCGCCAAAAATCCGACGGATTTTTCGACATCTTGGCCAAATTTCGCTGTGAAGCGGAAACACGCGCGTCTGTTTGGCCTTGGTTGAGCAAATGCGGCACTCATTTTGCTCTGAGCTTTTTCATCTTCAAGTTTTCGTGCAGGATGAAATGCACTCTACCCTAACTGATCCCCAAGACCTCCGCTATCTCCCTAATGTTCACTCGCTTATCTGCGGCAACGATTTTCCGCACTTTTTCCACGTTTTCCTCATCAGTTGCCGTTTTTGGGCGTCCTGAACGTAGTTCATCCTCGGTGCTCCTGCGACCTCTTTTTAACTCATTAATCCAGTTGGAAACAGTGGCAAAATATGGCGCAGAGTCACCGTACACCTCGTTTAACTCAGTTTTCACTTGGGTCGCATTCCAACTTTTGAAATAAAAACGCTTGATAACCACTCGAAACTCTTTTTTCTCAATTTTTCAAAATCACGCCGATACGTTGCACGGGAAAAGCGATCAAACGAAATCGCAACGGCCAATCACCATAATATTTTGACTGCTAGCATTCGAAAAGTTGCCGTTTCCAATAGCGGTGAAAGCGCGAAAAAATTCGAATTCTGAAAAGCTCATTTTAAGAACTTGTAGAACTACCTGTATATATATAATACAGTTTTTATTAAGAAAGTAAGTGGAGCGACAGTTGTCTCCTGGGAACGTGTGCACGAGGAATATTGCTCCATCTCGTGAAGAATGGGCTGGGACCACTTCAACAGTGTCCCCCGGACAGACGCCGCATTCCCGCGTTGGTCGTTGAGATCGAGGCGATGTCTCAGATAAGCTGCAGAATTCTTATCTCCGGTTGCGAGGTTCAGCTGCGCACCGATCCTGTGAAGAAGCTTGCGAGTGATGCCGCCTGGGTCGCCCAAGGTCTCGAACGCTAGTGGTTCGAACTCATATGGGTAGTCTATTGATGCGTATTTCGCGAGCTTCTTTGTCTCGGCTAGATTACCAGCATTGCCTGCCTAGGCCGCCCCGCCACCGACCATTGAAGGTGCTAATGAGTCGGTAACTGTGGCGTCCCCGACAACCATCCTGCCCCGGCTGAAGGGGGTTAGAGCCATCCCGTCCGGGCGTTTGCCATCGTCGGCGGAAAGACCCTAGGGCTCTAGAATACAGGGAAATCCGCTAGATCGGAGCGCTCGGCTAAAAGTGTCGTTCATACTAGCATGTCTGGCACGCCGTCCGGCACTCATGACGCACGACAACCCATGATGGGGTAACTTGAATTGAATTGAAATTGAAATAAAAGATCACAGCCGAGGCGAAATCCTGCCCCGATTCGGGTCTTTTCGTCGTCCAAAAGGGTGCCCAATGGGGCGGTTGGAAGCGCATGCAGCCAGGCCCCGAATCCCTTAGCGGCAACCGCTCAAAGACGAGCCTTTGTGGCGTCGTCAATGGCGTCCGCGAGGAAGCCGCAATAAACTTTTTTTGTGCAACAACGCGCTCCAGTCGTGTTGGCTCCGAGGGTTATCCGGGGCACCACTGCAAATTGTCTTTAACTTCTCTTGAAGGCGTCTTGGATCCGGGATCCTCAGGCCTCCCTTGGAAATCGGTAGTTGCGCCTGCTTTCGAGCGGGGGGTGCCAGCGAAAGACTAAGGAGGGACTCGAGGGTGTTCAGCGTTAATTTGTTCAATGGACGAAAGTCGTTCAATCGCCCTGTAAGATTAGCTCCTCGAAGAAGGTGGCTAACCGTAGTGGCTGAGAACGACGAGCGAAGCAAATAGAAAGCGCGATGAGCGCCGAGCGGGGTGAGGTTGTTAGCGACGTCCTTTAACATGTTTCGCCATTTTTTGAGAGCGCGTGCTAGCGCTTGCGGTCGGAGGGGGGACTCCCAAAAGCTCCAAGTCGTAGTCGATAATAAGCTTACAACCCGGCAATAAAGCTTGGAGGGGACGGAGGTCGGGTGCCTGCACACTATCACCCGTAACGTAGATCTCGCACTTCTCGGGATTCAGCTCCCAGCCAGAAATCATGCGAAATTCGAGCACGCGCCGGACGTCTCCGGCAACCATGTCTGCGTCTCCCCCCAGCACACCATCATCAAGGTACCAAATGTTCCGTGAGCTGTTAAGGGAGTCAATTGGCACTTTAGTGCTCAGAAAAAACAATGGAGGAGCCAGAGGATCATCCTGTTGCAGCCCCATGGCCGAATATATAAGATCATCCGGGACAGCCAAGTGAGAAGATTAACGGTACGCTTGATGGCGTACCAACTGGGGGCAGTGCGCCCCGACCGCCTATAACAAGTGATCCCGTCTTACAGAATTAAAGGCATTCCTAAAACCCAGCTTTACAAGAACCCCAGGTAGTGAGCGTGAATCGATAAAAGCTCGGGCGGCATGCACGGCGGCCTCGGCCCCGGCTTGTGCAGCAAACCCAAGCTGGTGGGGACCAATCGCCTCGCGGATCCTATCTCTGGTTCTTACAAGCAATCTTTGCGGCTAGCCTGCGCAGGGCGGAGGAGTAAGCAATTGGCCTCACTGATCCGTCTTTTTTCTGTAAGGCAAAAAGATTGACCCCAAATATTATAGGTCGCAGTTGAGGTAGAGGGACGCCCCACAAAAGCAAATCTACCATTTTGGCCAATGCGGCTGCCAACCGACCGGCTATGTCCCCCAATGTCGGAGATAGTAGGTCTATTAGCAGTCGTGGTCAGACGAAGTCAATTTCCCCGGCGGAACTTTGGGCAAAACTCTTGACTGCGGCAATAACTTCTTCCCCCGAAGTGGTACATGGAAGCGAAAGCCCGGGAAGGGCTGGCCAGTCTAGGTCTGGCGGGGCCGGGGGGTGCTTATTGCGAAGGGCTGCCAGGTGATCTGTGCCGGGAGCCAGTATGTCCGACGATCCAATCAACCTAGCTGCCCCTGAAAATCAGTTAGCTTAAAAATAGTCTGGCGGACACGGTCATTCTTAAAAGTGCGATTTTTCTTAGTGACCGGGGCTACGACCTCGGCTAGACGCAATCCATTGGAGAATAATGACGAAGAGTGATTGGGCATCGTGGCGGGAGGGAGGAATCCGAAAAACCACTGGCAAGAACGAGAAAAGCGCGTAACTACGCATGTTGGTTATTATCGGCTATGACTCCCGAAATAACATTTGCCAGTGCCTCCGCTACCTATCTCCTTACGGGTTTTGGAACAATTCTTAACAGTCTTTACCTCTTCGCTACACCCTGGATATCTTCGATGATGCGGGTGGTCTGTTGTGTGTTGTTGTCGATAGGTGTGGAGGAAGTTGCGAATGAGCTAAGAGAGGCTGATGGATGCTTGGCTGCTATATGCCTCATAAGCCCTCTTCTTGTGTACTGTCCGTTGCATAGGGGGCAAGCTGTTTGCTGTGAGTGTGCCGTCGACCCAGTTGATCCGCCGCTGGATATGTTGTTGGGGTCGTGCTGCATCATCTTTGCATTATACGTTTGAGGGTCTCCAACGTTGGCAAAAGCTGCAGGAGGGGTTCTAAAGCCTGCACTAAAGCCCTAAGCTGTCCCAACGGGTCTGATTCGCCTCCTGGCACAACTTGCGACAAATGAGTCGCAGCGTCAGCCATGACGCGGATAGGCCGCGGGGATTTAGATGCTCGGCGCGCTGTGGCGCGGTTTAGTCGTCGCCATGGGGCAAACGTCTCCTTCTTGGCGTAAGGTCTCCCTGTACGCTTCTTAAGCTTTTTGGCGGGGAGTGGCCTTGGTGCAGGCAGCAGCAGCTGCGGGTCAGGGTCCTCGGGAGACTAAGAAATTCCGCGAACCACGTTGGCGTACGTGGGTTGCCCCCTTGGATGTTGCTGTGGTGTGTTTAATTGGGGTGTGGGGTTTGATCGACCATTGGTAATCTCAGCTGCCGGGTACGTTACCCAAACCTGTTGCAGAGTTGTGGCTTTGAGGAACAGCCTGTTCTTTTCTCGGGATAGTCCAAGCGAGGGCACGAAGGCGACCCGGACGGGTGAGCGCCCCGACAGTTGATACACCGCATACATATATATATATATATAGAGTGAGAGTGAGATATGTTTACAATGTAAACAAATGCCAACATACCAACAGACGCATGACTAAACTAGGTAGGCGATTGTCAAATCATGCATTAAGTATTACTTGTATGTAATGGTAATAAATCCACAATACAAGCGGAAATGGGAGCGCGAAAGAGATGCTCTCGAGGCCGGCCGACCAATCTACACAGGTCCGTTCGGCGTGCCCGGTCTGTCACTAAAGTGCCTATATATCGATCGATAGCACCGATAGACCGAGCAAGATGGCTCAATGGCAAAGCCTTTGCCTTGCATTGCGGGAGGCCCGGGTTCAAGACCCGGACCGACCACTCTTCAATTAGTGTTCATGGTTCCCAATTTAGACAAGGCGAATGCCGAAGTGGAACCTAAAAATCTTGGCTCTCTAAGCAATCAAGCCGTGCCAGAGTAGCATTGAATTAGTAGTCTCTTTACGGAAGTAGCGCTTACGAAAAAACCTTGGGGCTGGAGCGCAGTCGTTTGAAAGCGTAGGAAATCGGGTTGCACTTTCGTGTTCGCCTGTCGTTTGCCAGAACCAGAAGACAGCACAAACGGGCTGTGCGCGACCTTCATGAAGTGGTCCGTATCCGGCTGGCTACGTGAGGTGCATAACCATCGTCGCGCAACTCCTACTAACTAACTAGTTACTTGGCTGTCGAGACGAAGAACACCGCTGCCCGCCGCCTCCGCTAAATAGACAGGCCAATGTAAACCGGCGGAGGGACATAGGCACGAACGAAGGGATACAACGAGTTTCCGCAATACCGGTTAGCAGAAAAAGAACAAGAACAACAGCAACAATGAGGCAGCAACAGAAGCACCAAGTAGGCAGCATACACCGTCGCTTGGCGCGAGGCGGACTGGAATATATAGGCGGAACGAAATGGGTTTTTCCTAGGCTGCATATATATATATATATATATATATATTATGTAATTTATTATTTGCTTGGCATGTATACCTAAACACCCATGTCATCCTTTTATACCAGAGGTGTATGTATCTGAGCCATTCGATAAGTAACCAGCTTGTTCGCTGGACGTCGCTGCAAAGACCCTTGTTTGCATAATTAGGAAGTCACACTTTTGTCGCCATTATATATCACGTGTCAGGCAAACGCAACGTTTAGATTACGTGCAGCAGACGATTAAACTAAGAATTTTAGCACCTTTCGTAAACGTGGAAAAACACAAAGTCTACGGGGACTCTCGGCCAGCCATTTAGGTTTGAATTCATTCAAATGTAGAAAAAAAAAAAAAATTTGAATTGAGCGTTAGCCAAAAATGACGTGCCGGACGTCCAATTAAGTGTACTACACTACAAATAGTGAATAACATCCATCGTGCCGTCATGGTAGATTTCCAAATGAACGTGCGTGAGATGGCTAAGATCGTAGGCGCCTCGATATGTAGGGTGTATAATATACTTCACGATCGATTAGAACTGAATAAACTTTGTGCAAGATGTGTGCCGCGATTTCTGGGCATTGATCACAATACACATGAAGGAACATTTTGCAGTGGAGTTTGTCGATGCTTAGACGCAATTTGCACGACGTTTGGCTTGAACTTGTGACCATAGACGTGGCCTGGATCCACCACTATGCATGAGTTCAAACTTCATTTAAATTTGCGCCAAAAAGGCTTTTTTTGGCTCGGCGGGCAATGATCATTGTTTTTAGCGTTGATCTTTTAGCGTTACAGTTGTTCCGAAGAAATAATCTTATTTGGTGCGAGAAAGCCATCATTCGCCACGAGAGCAATTTGGCTCAAATATCCAAAGTTGCAGTGGCAAAATTGTACGAATTAGGATTCAAAGCGCTACGGCGTTCGTCATATTTTCCTGATTTTGATTCTAATGACGTTTCCGTATTCCCGAACTTAATCGATTCTAGATCGACGATCCAGGTCAAAGAAAATTATTTTTTAAACAAAAAAAACTAGATCAAGTGTGTAGAGCAATCTAGTTGTTAACAGTAGAGTGAGGTGAATGATTGCATCAAATACATAGCTTTATTCATGAGCATTTGCAAATACATTCGATAGCATACAGCCTCTTCACTAACGTAAAAAGGCTCAATAGCATCTTACGTTAAGCTTTAGTAAGAGTTTTCCCTATAAAATGTGTACACGTATTGGTATACAGTGGTCAACAGCTTACAGTTATAGTCTTAGGAAGCAAAACTCGTTCTACGGGTGATAAAAGTACATTACTCTAACTATGAGGATGTTCCATGGAAAATTAGACACATTTAATCCGTGTTAGCGACCATGTTCCTGCCATAAGGACTGTTGGGTAACCTTATGTCCGCTTATGCTGTTGCTTTAAACGCCTCTCGTATGATTTTGCACCGTGCGTGGTGCATTTTGGTATACATGGTGTAAAGCAAATTGTAAATGCATCCATCGATCCATGTATATAAAGTAGCAAACTTTGGTACTTGATTCGTATGTTACGAAATTGCTGGAGCTTGTACAGTGTATCTACCGTACATTGATTGTTTCAATGACTATGCGTGTACGTTCAGCGATGTAATAACGCCCGTGTTTTAATTATAGGACTTTTATGCAAATTAGTATAGATATATGTATAGAAGTTCCCTCTTGGTTGTCCCATTCATTGGAGAAGCACCATTGGCCTATCTTGCAGTGGCGCATCGATATTTTCAGCGGCGGCGACGACCTCGCGACGCCGGCAGTGTCGATGGCCGCTGTGGCGACGCTCTGGCGGCTGAGTCATGAACTCATTCATTCATTCATTTATTTGTTCGCTGGTGGATGGCGTTGTGAATGCTGCCAGAAGCTGGTTGGGTGACCGACCGCATCCCGGCCGGCCCACCCACCGTTGCTGCACGACCGTCGCGTCGCGACTGCCGGAGTCGCTGCTTTGGGTCTTCATTCTTCTTCATCGACGACGACGACAACCTCATCCCACGGCATGAGGCAACGCGACGCCACCCGCTGATGGCTTCGAGTGAACAGGCCGAGTTGTCTGGATATATATATATATATATATATATATCGTGATCCAGTTCATTTAGTTAACGCAGCGTACTGGTCGCCAGTACTGAGATCATTAGAAAACAGAACCCGAAAAACATATCAATATGCGCTATTCGTCTTGTCGACATATGTTGCTTGTATGGTTGCAGTTCATGATAATGATTATGACTACGTTGTCGCCACAGAAATGGTGGAGGCGGCGGTGATGATAGTCAAAGGAACGGCTTAGTGCCGCTGGACGACAGACACCTCATGCCAACTCGGCATGAAGCGACGGATTTACCTGACCACCACCTGGTGATGACGTTAATGCTACTATTTTAGAATGTCATAATTTAAAATCGTTAAATTCTCAGCTGCTACTACTACTACTACTACTGCAATACTGCGATACTACTGGTGTTCAAGCTACCGCCGGAACAGCTCATCATTACACTTATTTCGCTCATATTTAGTACGCATATAACATTGATACTTGTAAAGTTGCCGTCGACTGCTCTCGGAATGTTATTTGAGAGAGGCAGTACCGTGATCTCTTCGCAAGAGCTAGGCAGGCAGACGTACATACTTCGTACACGCCGGAGAGCACAGTCGACAGACGTGTTTCTCGTGCTGTGAACGTTCGTTTTCCAACTCGATCAATCGAACTCAATACTGACTATTGAATCGGCAAATCCAGGTCAACGATCGGAACTATCAGCGGAAATTTAACATAATTGCTCGTCCACAGGCGATTGCAGAAAGAATTGCAAAAGTGCTCGCCTACAGAGGAGACACTTCCTTTGCTGCTGTTATTTCGCTACAATACGTATACCTATCTGTGTGTACGTGAATGCTAATGTAACTTGTGCCCCCATCTGCGTGTCTCTTTACGTTTCTGCGTGTGGGTGCGTTGGATTTGTGTCCGTATGTTTGCTTTGCCCGGCTGCGCTCGTTCCGCGTCGGTGGTCTCGACATGATACAGAGCCTTGTTGTAGTTGCTTGTAGTGGCGGCCCTACCCATATACGCTTTCCAATGCTAATGTAGGAGTCGGGTAATTAATTACCGAGTGAACGAATGAACGGCCGGCGTCTCTTCCAGCGTCTGGCTGTAGCGTGGCAACCTCTAGCGGGCTGCAGAGAGTTCGATGAGGAAAAATGGAAGCGCACAATAAAATAGGTAAATGACCTAAGCATAATACTAAACGCGGCGTTGAAGATTGAGAGATAGCCTACCACACCATCATGCCAGCTGGGGTGTTGCTACCTTGACGATTGCGTTTTAATGGCTCTTATGCAGTGATGGGGTCGAGGGGACTTTGAGAGGATCTGCGTTGTCGACTCTCCCTCTTCACCTTCTATTGTTGGTAATGGGGCCTCTCGTCCTAGGTAGGCGGCGGCCACCCTCGCTTAACAGGCTCGTCTACGCAGCTACACCGGACTGTATAGTAGACGCAATTGCTGCTATTGTGTTCGAAGCACTGGGAGAAACAAGCCTACTGGACGCATAGCTACATCGCAAAGTATCAGACGGACTAATAGCTGCTGACGATGGTAATGTTGTTTAAAGACTCACAAATTCCATTTATTCACACATTTAGTGTCGATAATACCTAAGTACAAAGATTTGGCTCGGCGTAACGAACTCGCAAATGCAGTTACAAGGATTGTATAAAATATAGAATATAGACATATACAATATACAAAGTTATGATAACATTGAACGGGCCAACTGATTTAGAGACCCAATGTTCCTACAAGCAAGACCGTAATATCTAGAGCATTCGGTATAACAATATTTACGTCTGCAGTCAACATCAGGGTCGTGAAAGCCTTCTGCGCTGCATAGGTGGTGGTACCAAAAAACGCACTACCACATGGCGATTCGGTCGGTCGGGTCCTTTCCACGCGTCGTCAGTCATTGCAGGTGTTATGAAGAGATCAGGATCTATGTCGGCCAGTTCGTTCTCCTGAAGCTGAATGAACGCCTTGTATGACTCTGTCTCCTGCAGCCCATATATCTTCCGTATATCTTCTATGAATAGCGAGGTTCCTGTCAGTACTTAAACCAGGCGGTTGCAAGCAGAGGAGTGCAGGCCCAGAACTCGCTTTAGGAACGCAGGCTTAACTCTCTCCAGCGTTGCGAGGTCGTTCATTTTGAGGTGTCGCCATATCAGCTGAATTCCGTATGTAGCCGTTAGCGCGACTTTGAGATGGAATAGGCGCAGGGCGGTGTCGATGGAGAGCTCTTGAGGCGATTAGATTGTTGTTGCGCAATCAGAGCTTCTCTTACCTGTTGTTCAACGTGCAGGCGGAACGCAGTCCCTGTTGTGGTGAGAGTTATGCCGAGGTATGTAAAGGAATTTAAATACTTGACTGGCTGTTTAAAGACTGGATCACCGGACGCACTGAAGTGTGCCGTCAGAGGGAACATCCTACGTGCGCTTTAATACCGGCCTCATTCGAATTCAATAGAACATGCTCGAGCATGCGAGTGCGACATTATGGCATGCTGGTGGGCTGGTGACCGACAAATAAACTGCATATGAATATTGCCTTATTTCTACTGTATCCAGTAAGCTTAATAAGAGTCTGGAACTGCAGTCAATCGACGCTTTTATTCTAATGTCTGAAATATGATCAGAGTCAGAGTATTCGAGGCTGAATCAGGCTTAAGCCTGTAATTAGAACATTTTATAAGGAGGTTGTTTTTAATTATAGACTATTCTACGAGCTTGGAACTCACCGTGAGGCATATTTTCAATGCACCGAGGACTGACATGTCGAGATAACTAGAGTTTCCCCAACAGTCCTAATGGCAGCACGGTCGCTGACTCCAAGCGGTATATGGCTTATCATCTATTCTTGATATACGTCGCTCAAAGATAATTGGATCAACAGGGATCGAATCTGGTCAACACCGTCGGCGAGCAAGCAGCTTCCAAGTATTAGAGAATTAGCCGATGACAATTTGGAACTACTCGGGTGCATCGCTCACGGAAACGGCGGCAGAGGGTGCGCTGAGGAAGAAGCTCGCGAACGACTACCGATGAGCCGCCGACTCAAAGCTCTAGACGCGTACCCAGCATTGTACCTACTGAGACAAAGTCTCTCTAAGCCCCGCATTTTGTATCAATTCCAATGTTCGCCAGCCTTCAAGGGGTGCGACCTACAACGGCGTTTCGATGAGTGATGGACTCCGGGAGACCCTGCGACCCTTGAAAAACGTTGATTTAAAATCTTTTTTTGAACTCAAGCTGTGTATTCCGTTAGTGCTGATCGTTTCCGGCTTGCGATTGGGGGAGGTAGTTTGCGCACTCCAACCATGCAACTTGTGCAGAGTCCCAGCAAGCGGCATGGGTGAGCACGCCTTGTCGTGTCGCTACAGCGCGGCGCGACACCGTGAACGCGAGCCCTTAAGTGGGCGCGGCCTGGAGTTTATGAGATTTATTACAGAAGTGGGGTACAGAGTCATCGGTGCAACTTGGGATTCCCGTGCTTGCGAATACCTGCTGCAGCGAAGCGTCTGTGGAAGGCTTCTCCGTCAGCCGTAGGGCTTTTGGAGATCCCGTAGAATCTATGTTAATCTCCATGATTGCTTACTAATGGCAAACAAATAAAACTTTAATCCCACTTTTATGCTCGCAGAATTCCATGTCGCCTAGAAAACTTATAAATTATATTTTATGTATGCAAAACAATTTGACTATAAAGGAGCCAATGAAAATGGGATTATATATAATGCTTATCTGAAGAGTACGAGGTAATTTATCTGATAGCCAAAGAGGCCGACAACTAAGGCACACCGAATCATGGCATTGTACAGGTTACTACACATAGTCTAAAGCTATGTGTTAGTTTTGTTTATTTCTCACTCTAAGTTATCTACGCCGCTCTTCAATATGCAAACAACACTCGTGGTATATAAGTCCGGTTTTCCGGACAGGGGAGCTTTTTGGCCGCGCGACTGACATGCTTAAGCTGAATCGGTCGTTGTTTGATAGGTTGGCCAGCAGCCCTTCGTGACGTTACGGGATGGCTTTCAAATAAGACCTGAATTACCCCATCCCTCAAAACGTGTTCCCATCAAGGTCTCCGAGTTCTGCTCCCTAAAGCACTTGTCTAATATAGGGCCAGCGGATTTGTATGTTGTCAAACATCTCAAAGCCTGGCTGATTTTTATGGCTTTTTGGACGCTAGATTTCAGATTCTTTGCGTTGAACGTACGGGTTTCATCGCGCACTCGCCTAACAGCTACGGACTAATGACACTAAATAATACACACATCATATTATACACACTAAATAATGGGGACCCAAATGTAGTCCGATGCTCATGAAAATTTGGCATAAGCCATAAGCAACACACGTTGATAAATATATTGCTCGAAGCCTCATAGGTAAGTATGCGTTGAATGTGTTGAAAGTGTTGTCGACTCCACGCTGCCCTTACTTCAATTTCATTGTACTTGTGTTGTGTTATATTTTGTGATATGATCGTTAAGAGCTTTTTCGAGCGTTTCTCAAGACCTGCGCATATAGGCATAATTTTCATACACTTTTAAACATTTCAAGGATTATTAGGTTAGGAACCGCATACTGTATTTTATTCCGTATAAATATTCAATCTACAATATATGTTTGCTATAAATAGGCGTACTTTTTCTCTCTAAGTGCACACAAGCTTTATTTTACAGGCTTCTTTATATATATATATATATATATATATATATCTCCCGCAAATTGTACAATTTTTTTTGCATACAATACATTACTGTTATATTCCTTAAACGTGCCTTTCTCGTCTACCGCTGTAAAATCTCTAACGCCGACTCTAGGAAGTAAACTGACCAACGCGCAGTGTTACAACTATTCAGCACGGTGATTTGGTATAATGCATGTTTCGCAGAAATTTAAATAAAAATATAGGTTAGCCTACAGGGCGATTGGCGTGGACCAAAAATGTAATCCAGCTTTGTAGCTGTACGGTGCGACGTTCGGTCTCCCTTTTTGTCTCCTGAAACCACGTAAAGTTCTCGTACAGTGACAGACAGCTTTAGCTCGATGGACCGCCGGCCTCAAAGCAATCATTGTAATGAAATGAGAAGAGCTTTCTAGATGAAAAGACTCTACAGTTGTGTTCTTATTTAAGTGTTGCCTTCGGCTGTCCGTTTTTGAGCTGGGAAGGGGCTGGCCAAAGTTTATAGAGCCCAAGACAGATCTCATCATCAGGGCAAACGATTTCCTCTGACCAAATACGGCTATCAACTATATATATATATATAAGACTGCTAATCATAACCGGAATCGAATCTGCGATTTCTACTTGAGAGTTGCCGGTCATCTCGACTATGCTCCTCCTGTTGGGTGCCCAAATAATTTATTTTCAAGAGATTAAAGCACATGCTTCTGATTGTGATTTCCAATAGATTTTTGTAAATGCAAAATGTGAGCAATATGCCAAAGCAAAGGCGAAACTTACTAAGCGTTAATGTGTAGTAATTAGTATGTAGATCTATATAGACCTAGATAGACTCCTATATGGTACTTCTCATGAATATAACGCTGCTCTTCAAAACAAATATACAATCTTAGAACGATTGATTTATCAAAGTAGCCACTGTTAGAAATTGCAGTCAGTAGGCTTCTATATAAAACACTTTTTACAAATTTAAATTGGCATGACGTTAATAGTGCTTTAGCATTATTCGTATTCAATTGTTAATTTTCCTGCTGAATGCATTCTAATGTTCTGGAAGGTTGTACAATATGTATATATATATATATATATATATATATATATATATATATATATGCGAGGTTAAAAACATTTGACTGCAGTGCGATGACAATCTCCAATTACCTTCAATTAATTGGTTTTACTAAAAGAAAACTCGGAGTTTTTGGGCCTAACGAGCTCAACGAAGAAAACAAAGAAAAACGTCTTCAAATTGCGCCTCAACATCGCGCCCGCCGTCGAGCAACACGCGGACTCAAACGACACTTTTGTACCGAATAGTCACGGGAGATGAGAAGTAGTGCATCTCAACGTCAATATAAAGCAGGAAGTGGGTAGCTTTAAGAACTAAGCCGAAGCCGAGCATTAGGCAGAATCTCTACCCAAATAAGTCCAAGATCTGGGTTTGGTGAGACAGGGAAAGTATGGTCCATTAGGAAATCTTCAAAATGAACGCCACGGTCAACAATGAGCTCTACATCGCTTAAGTGCAGCGTGTAATTTAGGCTATTCGACTGAAAAGGACTAATCGACAAAACCAAACCATACTGCTTTACGACAACGCCAGGCCCCATATTGCACAAGTCGTCAAAACTGCACTTCAAGGGCTCGAACGGGAGGTTTTTCTGCACCCACCGAGCTCTCCGAACCTAGCGCAAACAATTCATCACATTTTGACACCATGTGATTTCTGGCGAAACAAATTGGTCCAGAGGTGGGAGGAGGTCGTACACAGCAACAGAGGATACAATATTGATTTATTTATTGTGGTAATTATTGTTTATATTTAAATAACACTTTTTGATACTATATATATATATATATATATATATATATATATATAAATGTTAGTGGGAAATGCAGTATATGTTATATTCATCTATCACACTTGATGCGTGCATGAAACAGGTCACACGTCATGCTTCATGTAAGCTGCTTTCATCCGGCTTCATACTGCAATTCTTGCTCTCAATTTTCGCCCGACTTCACACCCGCCCAGCGTACAATTCGTCTTTGCATTTTTCCTAGAATGACAAAATCTCCCGCTCTTAATGAATGATATGCCTGACAGCCATGCATCAATAATCACATCACCATGTGATTAAAATATCTTCAGATCTACCTTTATGCTTTTCACACAGAATACTCTCAGAATCCAGTTGCACCTCTAGCATGCATCGATGTTACCTGTGCAACTCGTTCAGAGAGGTACAGGTTTTATCAGAACCTTTTTTTCGCAAGCTGTTGCGTAAGATCTATCTTTGTAGCCAGATTGTTAAATCGTTGAACATTATTTGCAGTGTCTGTGTTCTTACCTGATTAGTTATAGGAATATACAACTCGTGTGCGTATATTACAAATTTCACAGGATTTTATTACAATATATTTTACTTTGTCTTTAAACAACATAAATATTAGAAGTTCTAACGGTTATTTGCAAGTAGCCAATTCTTATACTCTAACAACTCAAAAATGCATCGCTAACTTTAACGGTGAATGTTCGGCCTCTCAGATAGTTTGATATCCACTGCACAATTGTGTCGCCTTTCGAAGTGTCGCATGGATAACACATCGTGTGGCATCGCGACGGAGACACATTTTAAAGCACAATATACAAAAGCAATATATATCAACAGATATGTTGCTTGGCCCATAGAGCAATGTCATTGAAGAATATAAATGTCATTCTCATCTTCATTTATGAAAATTAACTTTCCGTAGTCAGCTTTTGTCATTTTGCGTTTTTCTGAGTTTCATTTGCTATAATTTTTCTAAGATTTTGCATGATACTGGAAGTAGATGAAGTAAGCGAACCTGACCGCTTGCTTTTTGGGTCAGTCTTTTTTCGTTTTTCGATGCTGGGCAGATCCAGGACCTTTTATACACTTCTGGCACGCAGTATGTCTCGGGCGATTTGCAAAGTGACATATGTATGTGTGTATATATATATATATATATGGTCCCGTCTGGGGCTCTCCCTGAGGCCCAGGCCAATAAACGTCTGAAATATGCGTTCATTGGCTACCCGCACGATTTCCGCCCATTTACATTTGAAACGCTAGAGGGACCGAGCCCAATCACTGGTACGCTACTAAAGGGTCTTAGAAGGGCATTCATTCTTGCTGCAGATGAGATTCCGAGGAGTACTTACGATAGAGGTTTTTCTCAATGTCCAAAGAGGGAGTGCGGCAGCAGTTTTAGGTACCCTGCTGAACCCAGCTGACGCGTAACAAGTCTACACATCTACAGAGCCATGTCGTCCGTTAATTCCTAACGAATACATTACAGTCATGCATGCTACATATATAGGGTGATTTCGATATAGTCGCGTCAGGTAGAGGCATGGGGGCATTTTGTGCGCTCTGTTTGTAATCTCAATGGGAATTTCCAGGTGGCACGTTTGCAATTGAAAACACGAGCCGGTCTCAAAAGTTTTATTGTAGGGTGTTATCTCAACTATGTGTCTGATGGGGACTCCTTGCTAAATACGCTAGACGATATGTCGCCGCAAGTGTCAGCTTCATTTCACCAGGTCCTGCAGCCTAGCGACTATACATCATACGATTCCGCCATAGACTTCTCTTTTAGTAGATCGTATAACCAGACGTGCGTCGGGCACGCGCGTGGACCACATTGCTGTTTCTACTTACTCAGTGTTTACCATCATTTAGCCTGCGGTTCTCAGAACACAGCTCTTCTCTGATCATTGTCCGGCTCTCTTATCTATTTTTGACAACTCCACGACTGCCACACCGTTATGACCCCAAAACCATAATATGGTTAACATTATTATGTTCCTATATCACTTACAAGATTTTTATGGTTAGCGGTGTATAATGAAATCGATCATTGTAAATTCGATCATTTACGCTTTCAGTAAAATCCTGCTTCTTATATATGAAAACCCGTTTGACTTTGTGGACCTTCCTGCTTCTCATAGTTCAAGGTGGGTCAGTTTTGCTTCTCTCTAGTTTCACGGCCGCTGTGTCGCAGGATTAATAGGATGTACAGCAGACGTCGTAAAATTAATTCGGTGGACTCGAAAACCGCATATTTAAAAAGCCGTCATCGTTACCTTCAATGCAATCCGTGCTACAAGGACAACATTTTATCGCAGTCGTTTTGACATACCGTCCGTTTTATCAATTGGCGACAATAAAGCTTGAAGGGCCCGGTTAGAATTGCAGACGAGCGAATGGTAGAAAGCATTTTGGGCCCTACTGTCTCTGTCTCTAATGCTTTTGGTATCCTTCTCCCTCTTAAGACGAACTAGAGACGAGGTGTTATGGGTGTACCTGCAAAATTGTTGAAGCTAGCAGCCTGATCGATTTACTTCTGACTATCGTTATAAATCCTTTGTTTGAATCTTATAGTTTCCTAGTGCCGCGCGCTAGTTATTGCCTGGACTAGGTCTTAGCACTCAGGGCAGAGACTGGTAATACGAGCTGGTTAAGTTCTCGAGAAAGCAGGTTGATATCGGTACCTCTTAAGGTTGAGTTTTCGAATATTTGTATTTCTTATCTTTCCGAATTTTATTCTATTGGGAATCTAGGTGCCAAACCTTGATTTTGCTATACTGCTCAGAGTGAATCATCGGAGTTTGTTTATACGGATCTGCACCCGTCGCTTCTAAATGTTGACGACATAATTAGTATTTATAACACGTTCGGACTAGTTGTCAATGCTAATAAATACATTTTAGTCGTTTATCGCAGAAGCTACTGGCCTTATCTGACCATCTGTTAATCAAGACACGGAACATTGATTCTTGCAGGCCGCTAGGTAACTGCGGCTCATTCTCGCGGAAAACAGAAGGTGGCATCCCCACTGGATTATATAGCATCCAAGTGCTATGCTGTAATATAAGCGCTATATGAAGTAAAATTGATTACCGTCCACATATAGGGCTTACTTATGGTGTATGAAGCGTGTATTAAGCGTGTGCTGTGCTATGCTATCTATCTCTGCTCTCTATGATGGCTATGACGGAACTCTCCGAAGAGCCAAAGTGATAGAGAATGATGCACTTAGAGTATTTTTCTATGAGACAAAGGCATTTGGTCCATAATTTGTTCGATTTAACCTACTCGTGGTGGAAAATATACACGCTGTGGGTTTCTATGTTAGCATATTAAAATTTCCCGAGGTATTGTGCTTACTGAAATCGCGTTTTTACTAGTTTCTATCCCCACTTGAGCATCAGCTAGGCGTGCAGCAACTTTCGCGGTTCTCAGTATCCCTGAAGTCTGGGCAACAAACACTTGCATGCCGCCTTCCTGAAACATGGACCGTTATTCCTAAAAACATCAGATGCCTCACAACGGGGCACCTCTTTGCTCATAAAACAATATTATTTTGAAGATGCTGAGTGGATTACTTTGTATGCGTGTATATTTGTGAGCGTGTTGGCTCATTGATTGTTCAGTGTTGTAACAGGGGCTTTAAATGCTGTATATAAGTCGTCGCAATAAAATTGGTGTAACCGTTGTGAATATCTTTTGCCAAGAGTACTTACACAAAGCATTCCTCAGATTATGTCGAATGTGATTTTCTGACTTATGATTTAATTAAAATTTTCCAACATTTTTTGAACCAACCATTACCAAGAACTTAAGGGTTGAAATGCAGTCCCGCTAAACAAACCACGCTTGAGATTAAAATAAGCTAAACATACGAGGGTAGATCGAAAGTACATATGTAAAAAATAATATGTATTTAATATTCCACAGTGCTCTTCATCCCTTGAATAGTTCCCGTCTGCTGCACTGCACGTGTGCTACCTTATTTCCCATATTTCTTCATTTTTTAAAAGCGTATTTCAAGATTAAGTTGCTTCTGCGATTTTTCTTTATCCTTTCTATAGTCTCGAAACGTTGTCCCCTATTGTTTTTATCCGTGGGAGCAAGACAAGCCACAGAGAGCTAGGTTCGACGAATAGAATTGTAGCCGAATGTAAATTCCACATGTTTCATCAGATAATCCAAAATCAGTAACGATGTGTGCGCCAGCACGTTTCATGATGGGGAATCCAAAAGTTGTGTGCCCGACGTTCAGGCCACTGGCGTTCGGCGTTATCGCGCAATCTTATTTAAAAATTATTATTCCTTAATGACCAGGTGGCAAGAAAAAATCGTGAAAGATGATTCCCTTTTAGGCAAACGAAAACAGTCGAAAGAACCTTGGTGCTGGATCTGCCTTATCTGAATTTCTTCGACTCGGCTCTTTCTTTGGAAGCACTACTGGGAGAATTAGGCTTGGTTTCGATGTCGGAACTTATGACTCTCCTCTTGTAATCACGCTCGGAAGAAATCCAGAGTCTTCTACTACCACTTGAAGATTCAATCCGGTCATTTTCCGATGGGCGTTCATGCTGGATATTCAAAAACTTTGGGAACGCACTTTGCTGCCAGCTTTCTGACGCATACAATATTTGTCAAGAGTGTTATCACTGATCCATAAGATATCTACAACTCCTTAGCTATCTCCCTGATAATAATTAAGCCACCGTTGAGTACGACATCATAAACAGTTAAACGCTTTCTTCTATTATTGACGTCGAAGGCCTTCTCGAAAGAGGGTCATCTTCGTTTGTTTCACGTCCGTCGAGAAATTGGCGGTACATGCATACATTGTGTTTCGGGACACCGCTTGATCACCATAAGCAGTCCGTAAGATTCACAACACTATAGAACATTTGATTTGGTTTTTTACACAGAACTTGATGCAAATTCGTTGGTCCTCTATTTTTGGCTCCTTAAAAGCTACCGAACCTCGTCTTCTTCACCTCTTTGAGCTAAACTCAATAAACGCGCCACATATTGGGGAACTTTACCTGTGTAGCTGATAAATGGCGCATTTAGGCAAAACAAACCGAGAGATGTTTGTGGTCGCTCTTCATTTTCAAAAATTCAATATACTAGAACTTGCCGAACCGCCGTTGTATATATACTCGTATATAATCATTTCGAAAAAAAATCGGAAAAACTACTAGATGGCGGATGCCATGAGGAACTTAATGATATGTCTGCCTGTTCTCGCTAGGATACTATGCTGCACGTTAAACAGCATGTGGTTATGATGCGCTATTTAATAATCCACCGCAATGAGAACACAAAGCCTATATCGGCTGTTTGGTCGGGTAATTTTACCGTTGGCCCGATATCGGACCAGCAGACGGACGGACGGACAGACAGAGACGATGGGCAATCCTCTAATAGAAGCTTTGCCCCGTCAGCAGCATGCGTGACGTAGCCAAAGCTTCTACGCCTACAAACGTATTCGAATGCTTACGACGACAGCCTATATACCCTGTTTCTCTTCTACAAAGGAGCACGCCCTGCTATTGTGCCTGTCCCTTGGTGGGGTAGGTACGAATACGCCTAATATGCCATGCGTAGAACCAAACTTTCCAGTAACGAATGATCGCCATCTCTTTTTTTTCCTTTCTTTTCTGTCCTACGGTTGCGATAATAACTACTGTTAGTACCTTTTATTGTACTAGAGAGATCGTACTACTATTATAACCAGTACTGTTACCTCGGTTCTACCATAACAGCAACAATAACAACAAGCGGGAAATATAGCTCCGACTGGTGCTCCCTCTAGCCGCCTCGATTTCTATTTGACATCCTTTCACGTCGCTACCCGTTCGACGTCAGCACGCTTCGACATCGAATCGGGAGGAGGAATTGACAAGCTTCGCTACTACGGCAGCTATTCCGACGGTGATTCGTTGCCGTCGTTGTGCGCTTTCTCAGATTGCACCGTATCAACCTGCTTGCAGCCTCAAACAATGTAGTCTCCGAATGCTTGCTACTGCTTAGTGGTGCCTTGTTCGAGACGTTCTTCTGTAGGTTCCCTAGTCCACCTAGCTATACAATAGCACATTGATGTTCGCATGGAACACCTTAGCACTGTTTAACACGACTGCGACTACCACTACTACCACTACAGCTAGCGTTTCTTAGCCTCACTCGAATAACAATGTCCTAACGCAAATGGCGGCAACAACGACCCGCGCCTCCTTATCTAAGGACACGGACAACCGAACGAAGGTGGGCAAACCTACTAGAGATAGCACACCCAACACGACCGTATCCTTCGTGAACACGGTCAAATTAGGGTTACTCTTAGAGTTGCAAAGGCAGCCGCTCACGCTGAACTATTTATGGTACTTAACAAAAAGAAGAGTGTATTTTCGGGAATTACACTGGAGCGGAAGCTAAGGTTGCAGGGAAAAGATAGGGTATCGAGAGTAATATAAATATTTAGGTGTAACTATAGCGTCAATGGAAGCATTGTTGAAAGAGGAAGAAACGTTAAGAATAAAGAAAGCAGACAGGGGGTAACAATTCGGTAAGGTGCACAAGTCTATGGGGGTTCAATAGATATGTGGTTACAAGGGGCATTTGGAAGGCACTGTATGTGCCAGAGCTGACATTTGGAAACGCTGTTCTAGTGCATAGCTCGGGTTTATGGAGGAAATTAGAAGGGATCCAGATAGAAGTAATTAGATTTTCATTGGGGTGCCGTTTCAATTGTAGCAGAGAGTTTTTTGAAGGGGAGACCTTTATGTCAAAATTTATCGAACAAGAAGTGCAAAGTAAGCTGATGTATTGTAGTAGAATTAGGACATTAAATAACCAACGATGGGTTAAAAATATACAGTGGGTACAAAAGGCAATGGGAGTAAAAACAAAATGGGACAGGAGGGTGGAATTTGCGGCAAGACAGATAGGACTCAGCAGTAAACAATGGACAGACACTGCTATGTCCAGTGGGCAAATTAAAAGTAGGGTAAAGGCAGCATACACACAGAAGTGGCAGACAGCACTTCTACAGAAAGCTAGTTTAAAGGAAGTATACGGGAATATGAAATTCGAAAGGAGTGGAGTAGCATGGTTATATTATAATACAAGAGGCAGCGGGCTGTTAGCGGATGCGAGAGCCGGTATGTTAGACACGAGGGTACAACGAAACTGCTACGAGGAATTAGAAACAACGGTGTGTCGGATATGCGGTAAGAGAGAAGAAACGATAGATCATCTGGTTAGGAAGTGTGAACAATTGGGAGAGACTAGGGATTTAGAATTAGGGGAGGCGCTAGAAATAGGCAAGGATGCAGAAAAAGCACAGGTAGATATTACGAAACAGAGGCTATCCCGACGTAAGGTGCTCAAAACATAAGTGCAGAAAAACAGGGGACTACAATATAGGTAATTAATAGCTGCAGCGTTTTGCGCCCCTGATATAAAAGGGTGATATGTGTACACACACTTATCAAGCGAATAAACCAATTACTCATTAATCAATCATTCACATTTTCCTATCTTTTATCTACATTGTCCTTGTTGACTTTGCCACGGTTTGAAATCATTTGAGAAAATACAGGTATATATCCTTTAGCTTGGCGATACTTTATTACGGCAGCTGAGGGCAAGTGTCTCCTAACTTTTTTTAATAGACATAAGCAGGTTCACATATATTAGTGGGATCTAACTTATAAGACACCCAGGCGCACCGAGAGGTATCTTAGCGTAGAAACGTGTCCCGCGTTATGTGTTAGGGCGCTGCACCGAGTATTTCTCTGTACAAAGAATTGTTTCAGTGTACTGCATGTATCCTGGCAAAATACTGTCTGACTTAATCTAATGCTATTTGTATGCCTATATCTTTGGGTTTAGCCATATGATGGTCGCAAATAATTGTATATTTTGCCTATAACTGATCCGCTTCTCTGCGTTGAATTAATTTTATTCTACCAAGGAGGTTGTTCAGGGTCTAGATCAGAGTCATGTGATTTTTTCCATTAGGTCCATTGTTTTGTCTTGATGATGCAGTTTTGCTCCAGTTCACAATATTTAGTCAGCTTGTGGTCTTCAGCGAGGCGAGCGGTTGCTCCGACCTGCCTCGGGCTGGCATGACGAGCATATGACGCGGTCAACGGTGAGGTCGCGGGTTATCATTAGGTAAGGGGACAAGCAAAGTGCAGTCGTCAGCATAGAACATCTATCTAGGCTCCGTATTTCAATATTAAAATAAAGTTTAAACATACAGTAAAACTTGCCGTATGAGCTCGATCCGCACGTTACAATAATTACCCGATCCTGGAAATATGACTGAAGCCAAGATCAAACACCGTTATCTAAATATGAAAAACGAACGATAAAAATCACAATATCTCAGAATCGACACAGTCAAAAGCCATTGCTAATATCAACTGCAATGCGAGATGTCCGTTACTCTGAACGCGAAACTCAAGAAGGGTCTGATAGATTAAAACGTTATGTCAGTAGAGCTTGCACGAAAAAAAAAGAATACTAAATTGTATCGGCAAGAGAGAATTAATAGAGTCGACATGTATCGAAAGCTGCATACAGACGCACCGTTCAAATGTCTTTAATGCAGCGTTCAATGGCCGAGAGCTTCCAGCTTCATGACGAGGTCCCTTCCCTTATAAAACGAATGCAAGAAAAGATTAATTAAAAGTGTAAGTGGCCACGCCATTCGGGTGAGTTTTGAATCCGTGGATTACTTGAAATTGCTGATGAAATCGAAGTTGGAAACGAGGGTAGATAGTCGCACAAGCTGCCACGAGGCAGGGCAATCTGCAACTATCTGTTCGCCAATAGCCGCAAAGAGTTGTGCCAGAGTGTAGACCACCTAGCTGTTTAGATGCCTTATTTATTCGTCTTTGAGGGCACTCCCTAAATGTATATTATATGTAAAGTGTATATATATAGCAACCTTTAGTAACCCGTTGTTTGGTTGACCTTACCGACGAATTCAAGACTTCTTTGTAGCGGGTTACTTTGCGGGTAATTATTTGAGTCAGTCCGAGGGAGGCAAGGTCGGAAATTTATTCACCTGAATTAGCAGCTGAGGTGCTTTGGTTAGTGTCGCCAACACCAACTCTGATACCTCCATCAGGTGGGCCTAGCAGCTCACCAGGACTATCTCGCGAGACTGCACCAGCACGGTCGTGTGGTTGGTGCGGCCACGCATCGACCACTGGGGGCCGCTAATATACGGCCGACAAGGTAAAGACCTTTTTGCCATGGTTGCCTAGGCAGCGGTAGCGATGATTCTTCCGTCTCTGCTCCCTCTCCTGCTGCTCCTAATGTAGTGCGATAGTGTGGCTGTTGTCTATGCCAGCACCAATAAAGATGCTACTGCTAATGAGGACAATGAAGAGGAGCAGAGAAAGAAGATGAGAACAGGTTGATCAGATGATGTGGAGGGAGGGAGGGAGGGTTTTTTCCTGTCCGCGGCCATCTAACTAACTGTTCGTTTGTCAGCAGTGCAGTTATCTTGACTCTTGGCTTGCTACTCGCTTAGATGGCTGGCTAGCTCTCGTCTTGTGGGCTCTTCTGCTGTGTGACAGGTTGTAGTTGCATAGCCACACATGTGAACTGCCTATGACTCATGTATGCCAGACAGAAAACGTCACAGAAGTGCAGAAATGTAGGTGTATATGTAAACACACAACCACCCTTGGCGATTTTAGCAATTCTACCAGTAATCAGACAGTCGCTAGAACACCCCAAGGCTCGATTGTAGAATGCGCAATTTGAAACATCTGTAGCGGGGTACAGCTTTGATACACCTGTATCTCGCTACGTAGTATGGGTGCTAGACGCTAATTAGCACGTAGAATTACAAACATTTTTAAGGAGGTTGTTTTTATTACTAGCACGGTGACTAAGTGAGATTTTCAGCTTGCAAACGATTATTATTCGCGTAAACAGTCGTAAGTGAGGCGTTGAGTTCGCGCCGAAGGGCCAACAACAACAACAACAACAACAAAACTTGCGTAACTTCGTCAAAGTTTGGAGACGTGAATTCTAGCCTAACTTTTTAACTATTTAATTATTACCGTTTATGTTATAGATACAAATATTCTGTCTAGCTTAAAACGAGAACGGAAGCCAGACTAAATGCTTAGTAATCATAGCTACGCTAGTTAACTTAAACTTAACACAACGTTGTTGTCCGTTTCTACATATGCCCTCGTTGACTTTATCTGTCGCCCCCAGTCCCGAGGCGAAGTCGTTAGTGTCTTTCAATCGACTACTTTGCATATGTTACAGCAGTGTCGACACAACAGCAAGCCTAGGCTAACTATTACAACATAATGTACATAATATCCTAAAGTGTAACAGCTAACTATCTCAAGTGCTATTTATGCTTTCATAAGCAGTCGACTACAACATCGTAAGAATCACTATTAACAAAACCTCTTGCTTTCAGCGTAAGATTATCAATTTATGCTATAGATTAAGAATACCTGTAAAATTCATAATCTGGCTTCTCATTTGATTTGTTTATTTGCTTTGATCTTCTGGGAGTGAGCGTGGGTGCCTTGTGTGGAGTCATTGGCAGTGGCTTCAACAGAGCCTTTTCAAATTCGAGATCGTGTTTCTTTGCTATTCAGTATAACTTAAATTGAGATCTATGAGCTATAGATGAGTAGACTTGGTATTCGTCATTCGCAGCAATGACTTATTTATTTCAAGTAGAACACAAGAGAAAAGAAGCAGTTCTTTATATTTGGCTTGAGGCTTCTTTTTCTCGCCGGTAACCGTCTGAAGGCGTTTGGCGACAAAAATAGCACCCCTCTCGTGAACATAAGTGCGAGAATACTTTGTATTGAAGAGCGTTTCATCTTTTCTTTATACTCTACGATTGCTTGTTGTAATATCGATGTTTTTTAAAGTTTCCGTCTCCCAGACATTTGATGCCCAGTCGAGACCTGTGGCGTGGTGCATTCGCCTGCGCCTCGCGACCGGAAAAGACACATAGGTGCGCGGGTTGGAGCCCCACCGTTGCACATTTGTATTTATGGGGGTTCGTCTAAGAAGCAATGCAAAAAGCAGTTTCGTGGACGTTAAATCTTGGCTGAGGGTCGGCCCGAAAAATTTAAATTAGACATTTCATGCAGCCCTCGAGAAGGTCGCATGACGTTCTGTTGATGAGGCTGTGCACACAAGTACGAATAAATCGCTGTGCGTCTAGGATATGTTTGCCCCATTTTTGCTAGTGAACTTGAACATCTTAACAATTATAGCAAATTCTTTCCTCTTGCTTTGCGCAAGTGTAGTAACAAAATTTAAATAATGCCAGTAAGGTACCTCGATCCGAAAAAAACCGTGATCTGCAGATTCTATATTAATTCCATAACTGCTTTGGATGGTTGTTGAACTGCTCAAAGAACTGCACATTTTGTGAAGCTATCAGTATTGATAATCACGTGTTATTTTCCTATGCTCGACCTTAGTAGTGGCCTAAGAACGTATACATGAACGATTTTAAATGGAGTTACGCTAGGTTGGATGGGATCCAATAAACTTGTTAAGTTGTGCACATTCTTGTAAAAAGACACTTCATGCAGTGCAGCAGGAGTTGACGGGCACCACGTTTCATACCCGGAGTACAGTATGTTTCCCTAATTTACTGACAGTCAAGTCGAGACCTCCATGGTCTGCCAGTCATTCGCATGAAGAGCATCAAATTTCTCATCAATGCGTTGATAACAAAATGTCGCAATCCTCCCACTCGCAACATCCAAACCCGATTTTCAACTTTTTTTGCACCCGTAGACTTAATGAAAAATACACAGGCTGCTATAAAAGCCCCTTCTTACTTTGACCGAACCAACCTTCTGCATATTGTTAAGTTCAACGATCACTTAGTGGTATATGCGGTGTCCTGCTTTTATCACCCCTAACATCAATGCCTGCGTTAGAAATTTGGATAACGGTCGTAAATCATGATGATTCCGTCATTGCTGATGAACAACCGAGAGAATAGAATATACAACGTCTTTATTAACCAAATGAAGTGTGGGACGAGGCTGGGGTGCAGGAGAGCCTGCGAAGCCGACTTGTTGTGCTATTCTCTGGCTCCACACCAGGACAACATGCTTATGATTGTTTTAAATTGTTGCTATACATTTTGCTACAAGCATAACCTGACTTTCGCGATTGTTTATTTGCAGATCAAAGAAACGGATCGATAAGATTTAAGCATACAAACTGTGGTAGTTACTGTGCTTATCTTATTTACGTCGTCCGTGCTTTGTTGTTCTCAAATAACGTTGACAGCGCCGGAATATTAAAAGAATTCGGCTCGGTGTCACATCTTCTACAGAGCCAGGAATCTTCTCTGAACACCCTCAATCATGCCTATGTGTGGGCTCCAGACGAATGAGCAGCTTAAACGTATAGATAACACTATTGAGTTATACAGACAAGTGCATGCATTTGGAATCTTAATGAAGAAACAACGGAAAAACATGTTAACAAGTACCATGTATATTTGATATTGACGCAAGATCCGTGGGCAGTAAGAGACCTAGGTCCCGCACAACATGTACGGTAAACAGTGTCGATCCATTGAGCTAACGAGATCAGGAGAGCCATGCTTCAGAACAAGAGATTTTGGAAAAAAAACGCATAATGGTAATATTTCCTTTGATGGTGAATGTCGCTCGATTTTTCTGCATAGCTTCGTCGAGCTTAGAAACATCTTGTGTACTAAGCTCGATGGCCTTGCGAATGGGTGATGTTCATTTACGCTTATTCCTATTGTTTCTTGTCGTCTTTTAACCTCTACCTATTGGTTTTTGTCGAATAGATCTTTTCTGATAAGCAGCTTTCTTCTTCAAGTGTCTAATAAATTCACAGCCCTAAAGTGGCTCGTGTTAACTTTTTAACGAATCGATTTTAACATCTGCCGTGACAGTTCCTGTAGTTGGTAGTGCGTCAAAGACATCTTGCTTGCTGGAGTTTTCGTTTTGCTCATTTAGTGCAACGATAAATGCAGCAGATAATCTAAGCAGCTTTTACACAACCGGCTGTGACGACTCTATTTAAATTGATTAAACATTGTTGTTGTTTGGGCACTTGCTACCACGTTTTAGGGGTTTGTGTAGTCAGGACCAAATGATCTAGTTTTCGTGCAGCTTAAGTTCGTTGCATTACTACTGTATTATTGTATACTCCCTGCGGAGATTTATGGTTTGTAAGGGAGCTGGCTTTCCGATGGCTACCGCCATAAAGGAAGCAGTAAAATTTGTCTGTTGACTCAATGCCACTAGCTAAGGTTCCTTGGTTCAGCTGTGTCCGTTCGCAGTGCGTGTGTTTATTAGTAAGCACTTGCATTTCTAATTAGAAACTAGCAATCTGATTTACTTTTTGATACCGCTCAGTGCAAGTTTTTTTTTTTTCCAGACATGCAGTTTAATTTCGATCAAAGCATACTCATGAAGCCTTAACTTTATTTAACGGCTGCAGTACAACGTCAGGGCAACGACAGATTTTCCCATTGAGCAGCTGTAAGAGCTTCACATGACAGCACGTGGCTTACGACTTGCCGCACCGATCATTGTAGGACCCTCTATTTGCCAAATTGTTTAGATACTTTGACGTTACCATGCTTCGGTACTTAACCACTGCGTTTGTGCACTGATTACCAGTTGCTATTCAATACACAATGGAATCCGATGAAGCGTGACGATTACTCCATCGGTTTAATAGAGCGCTAATGACGGGCTCCGAATCGGCGTTAGTTTGCGTTTGGTTTTGCAAGCTCACCACGTGCTATTGCATTTTTTTCATTTTGCTTCATTAACTGTGTTTGCTTTTGTGGAAATTTGTTTTTGAATAGTCATGAGCACTTTGATTTACTCAACAATACTACTGAAATATGCGATTTGCTGACGATTTGCGAATACGGACACAGAAACGTAAAACAAGTTTTATTCAAGGTTAGTCCGTATGATACTCACAAGCAATGGAACATATTAGCTAAAATTTGCCCTCTGTTTTACGCCGAGATACTTGTGAAGGCTCAGCAAATTTGGAAAACTTAATAAACGAGCTTCGTGTCAAATGTAAGGTTGTTATTTTAAAAAAAATCAAGTGAATTGAACATTAAATATGGTGGAAATGTGCACATATGTTATACATGGCACAGCCGACCGTTTTGAGAGACGTTTCAGAGCTCGTGTGCCAAATGAGTGTATATAGCTCAACTGTGTTTTGAAGTTCAATACAAGGTTTATGTTAATTTGCGTTTGCTAAGTGTTACCTTTGGGGGTAAAATGCGTAGCGTAGCTAGTTATTAATGTTTGCTAAGGTCCTGAACGCCTAACTAAAAGCCCTAAACGTTCATAGTCTATTATAACAACATACTTGCTATTTGATCAATAAACTACCTAAACGTTCACAATCTCTCCTGATACCCATAACTGCCATCGCTGGGCTTAATTTACCGCAACCAAGTACTGCAACGCCTGTTTGGCCAACTAACGTTGTAGGATGTCGCGATCAATGTAGAATGAGGTCTCAGTGGAAAGCTCATACTTGTGTTGAGTTACGAAAGCCTGAGTAAGTCTGTGAGACTGCTACCGGAGTAATATTTCAAAGCAGCGGATACGCTGATTTGAACTAAAACTTGGTGTACAAGCCCGCTTCGGCTTCTACATTTTTATGCAGTAAATTGCCCCGCACAGATAGCGGCACCAGTCTTACCAACAGTGGCGTAGTGGTTCTTCATAGTCATCGATGGGGAACCATAAAGGCAATTACAGCAGAGGACTTGTGTTAAAATCGAAGAAGCAAGGGTAAACGTTACTCTAATGTATATCTGTCTTTCTGGCGCCAAAGTTACAGTCTTGGTTGAAATTCTAACTAGGTGTATTTAAATGTTACAAATCATGCACGCACTAAGCGCGGGACTTTCATTTACTGAGAACTCATAGTTCGGAAGTATGTAGCGCTTCTTCGAAACAATAGAAGTAGCGCTTTGCGCTCATCCAGCTCTCGTGGACCAACCTCGTCCTGCTCGTAGCTTGAAAACCCAAGAGGATGCGTGGAACCCTCCTACGGAGGATTGGGGTCATATGGACCCTTGTGGCTCAATAATCACTTAGCATCGGCCGGTGAAGACCTGGGTACGTGAGTAGCCCCTGGGTCGCCCTTGAAGCCTACGTCGAAGGTCCGATATAAACAACTGGGTCCAGCCCGGCTGGGGGCACACCTGAGCCGATCAGAAGAAGACTGACCAACCTGACCCAAAAGGCGCTGGCGAGCGCACTGCACGGTGAGCACAGGGACAGCCCTCGCCCTGGTCTGTCAGCTCGCCTGGCAAATGCTGGCCCGTGAATAGAGCAAGCTTAAGACAGATGATACCCGGACGCAAGCCCGAGAGCCAGCGCTTGACGCGTGTATTCACGAAGGGCCATGCTGCAATGGCAACCTCTTTAAGTACTGTCTCGTAGCGAGCCATGACGAGGAGGGCAAAATTGTCGGCGTAGAGATCCAAAACCCATAGATCTTACAGAGCCTTCGGGTTACTTTCCTGAGAAATTGGCTATAGACGCTACGAGCTCAGAGTAACTATGTGGAATGCTTTAAGGTTCTCGCATCAAAAGCGCCAGATGAGTGTGAAAGAACGCAATTCTTGATTGTGTTCTGCCTAAATGCGGGCCATTGCCCTACACCTTAACTTGTGACGCCGTAGGTACTCCACTAGTTGAAGCTGCATCGACCTTTGGATTGCACAGCAGCTTTTCTTTCGAGAAGTTTAGTGAACCAGATCCACTTGTTGTTCTCGTATTACGAAGGGCGTCAGATCGACTTGTTATTGCAGCTGTAGACAAGAGGAATGCACGTTTTTCTTGCTAGCGTACTTGCTTTCATGTTGAATGACGTTATGTCATACGGTGGTGGACATATTGGCAAAATGCTTTCGCCCTGGGTGTATAATGTAAATCGATAAATGCGGAGTAAGTTATGTGTGCACGTTTTTCTGAGGTGAGCAGTTTTGAAAAACAGAAAATGTGCCTACGATACGTCTAGTTGGTTCGAGTTTATGGGTAGAGCACTGTGGCGGTCAGCAGGGAAGTAGGGATTGCGGTGTCGACAGATCGTCTTGACAAATCCAAGTGTCAATAGCCACAATCCTTAGCAGAAACAGCCTCGACAACCAAATGGAATAGCAGCCATTGCTGAGTCAAATTTGTCCTTTTCATGCAGAGATCCCTTTTGCTTTCAAGATGTGCAAGCGTGTCTCGTTGAATAGCCAGCCACCCGTCGCCACTGCCGCTGCTCGTTGGCCTTTGAGACACAAAGCAGCATCAGCTGCAGCAGCACTTGCCTCTACTGGCGGCAAGGAAAACCACGAGGACGACGACGACAATGATGATGGTGATTCTGATCCAAACAAACCAAAGAGGCCGACGAAACAGAAAGAGCAAAATATGTGGAACACAAGAGCAAGATGACACAGACGTTGCACACCGCAGCAACACACTCTCTCTCTGTCTTCCTTTGCAAAACGTCGAGCGCTTGTTGTCGTTGTGCCAAAAAAGCTAAGCAATAGTGCCGGTTATCGCCGCCAGCTACCACAAAACTAAATCAATAATCTGTTCTATATAATATATATATATATATATATATATATATATATATATACCATGCCGCAGCATGTCCAGCGGCATGTTCAGTCAATAGCTGAACTAGCAAGATGAGAGGAGACCCAATGACGTAAAGGAAGCACTAGTTGTGTCTGCTGATGTATATAATTCTAATTTTACCCAACCTGGGTGTTAATAAACCACATATATGTATATATATATATGTATGTATATATATATATATATATATATATATATATATATATATATATATATATATATATATATATATAAGAGCACTATAACAGTATATCTGCTACGTTTTATGATTGATACAATCAAATATACATCGAAAACGGAAAATGGTTACTCTTATATGCGGCTCTTCAAAACACACACACACATACTTATTTGCACGGTCGTATCTACCCTACAGCTGGCTTATAGGCGTCCCCCGTTGGAGACATTTTTACACGCGCGTCACTCCCTGCTGAATGTTTGGAATCTAGTCGAAAGCGTTGCTTTAATTTTTTTAAGAAGCAGCAAATCGCAATGTAGGCGAGACCTTACTCGATCAACAAAGAAAACATTTAATACAACTCCGTGGCTTAACCGCAGAGGGCACAAGCACACTTAGACTGGCAAAAAATGATCTGCACTGGCCCGAGACCTATTGCTGGCTGTTTTCGTCGTTCGCTGATAAATGACGCGCGTGACAGTTAAACAGAAAACCATCTGTTCGAATGCCTACGAGACGTACCTTGTTTATATATATATATATATATATATATATATTTATATATATATATATATATATATATATATATATATATATATATATATATATATATATATATATATATTTATATATATATATATATATATATATATATATATATATATATATATATATATATATGTGACGTTTTTAAGGTACACATTGTTTAGCAACTTGAATTATAAATGAATGCGAGCAAAATATTTAGTGTCCCACCGGAGCATGTACATAACGCGAAAAGTCGAGAGGTTGGGCCGCAAGAGGTACAGGGCAGAATGCGGATCCAAAATAGGCGACGCCGATCAAAGAGTAAAGCTTAAGGGGGAGGTGCGTTTATTGGGTTTGATCTCGGCGGAATATTGTCCAACCGTTGGGGGTGAATCCCACGCTGCATAGGGCTGAGTTTCTATCTACTCACCCTAATGCGTTAGTGCTTAAAACATTTAACTCCTTCTCTATAAACAAAATATATATATATATATATATATATATATATATATATATATATATATAACGTTTTTAAAGTACACATTGTTTAGCAACTTGTATTATAAATTAATGCGAGCATAATATTTAATGTCCCACCGGAGCATGTACATAACGCGAAAAGTCGAGAGGTTTGGTCACAAGAGGTACAGGGCAGGATGCGGACCCAAAATAGGCAACGTCCATCAGCGTATATCCGGTGAGGCTTCTGTCGAGATACGAACTCCGAGCAATGTGAATGCAATAGGCTCATGGAGATAGCATAGGTCAGTTTCTCGAGACAACAATTGAAATTAAGTCATCCGGCAGCTCTAACCACTAAATAAAAAAAATCATAAAGACGTGTGCGAAAGCCGCAGAGGTATCCATCGATCAATAATGTATTTCGATGTCTAGGTTTGAACGTATTCAAACATTTATTAGAACCACTGTACATGAGGAAGTAAGAGAGATATTTTGAGGTTTAATAGAACTCGGCAAAAGAAGATTTTTTTTTAATGAATGGAGGGGCGGAAACGCCTTAGCAAAATTATCTGAACGCGAAAGCTTTAAGTAAAACATAACAACTATGAGTGTCGAAAAAGCTTAGTTACTTGACAATAAAACACTAATATAAAAAAAAAAGCACCATAGCTTTGGTACGAAAATGGTGAGCATTAAATTTTCTATTGCGTGAGAGTGGTCTTTTGGACGTACATTTTTGGTCGTAATAAAAAAAAATAAGATTTTTTACGTAAAAGCGTCAACGTAATATATCGACTTTTTATGACTTTCCTTAGTCTGGTTATTCGTTTTTCAATGTGTAGAATTTTCCGCCAAGCACGCCGGTATAATCGGTTGTTGACTGGTTCTCCCGCAAACGTAAATTTCGCACAACTATGTAGAAGAAAAAAGGCAGAATAACTACTTTTATGAATTTCACTCTTTCTCCTAATTAAGACGTTTCCGCCCCCTTTTTCCATTATCAAAAATATTTTTATGCCGAGTTCTACCAAACCTTAAAATAAGTACATATTGTTATGAATGACCTTGTATACGAGGTATGTTCAAAAAGTATCGCGACTTTTGAATTTTCGCGGGTTACGTATATTCGAATTTCGATTTTTTGTGGCGTTATGTTGGTACTCATGTCTCTCACTTATGCCGACAAGCTCGGCCATTTTGAATGTTCACTTAATTGTTGACAGCTGCTTTGCTTGCACGTGTTTTGGATCGTCTTCGATTTTTACCTATTCAAAAAAATTGATCAAAGAACCTGTATCAAATTTTGTGTGAAAAACGAAATTAAGTGCGCGGATGCATTCCGAATGTTGACTGTGGCATACGGAGAAGCTACCTTGGACCGAAGCAACGTTTATCGGTGGTACAAAATGTTCTCAGAAGGCCGAGAAGATGTGAACGACGAAGAGCGTGCCGGACGCCCGAGCACTTCAACAACAGACGAAAAAATTAATGAAGTGGAGAAAATGGTATTGGCCAATCGTCGAATCACCGTTAGAGAAGTTGCTGAGGACCTAAACATATCGATTGGCTCGTGCCATTCGATTTTTATCAATGATTTGAGCATGAGACGGGTCGCCGCGAAATTCGTACCAAAATTGCTCAATTGCGACCAAAAACAGCATCGCATGAACATTGCTAATGAGATGTTGGACTCTGTCCGCGACGACCCAAATTTGCTCCAGAGGGTCATAACTGGTGACGAATCGTGGGTTTATGGTTATGACGTGGAAACCAAAGCTCAATCATCTCAATGGAAGCTGCCGCACGAACCAAGACCGAAAAAAGCGCGCCAAGTTCGGTCGAATGTGAAAGTTTTGCTGACAGTTTTCTTCGATTGCAGGGGCGTGGTGCATCATGAGTTCTTGCCACAGGGTAGAACGGTCAATAAGGAATATTACCTGCAAGTTATGCGCAATTTGCGCGAAGCAATCCGCCAGAAACGCCCGGATTTGTGGAAGAACAAAAATTGGCTTTTGCACCACGATAACGCCCCTGCTCACACATCGTTGCTTGTGCGCGAGTTTTTGGCCAAAAACAACACACTAATGATGCCGCAGCCACCGTATTCCCCAGATCTGGCCCCCTGTGACTTTTTCTTGTTCCCTAAACTGAAGAGGCCCATGAAAGGACGACGTTACGCTACGCTTGACGAGATAAAGACGGCATCGAAGGAGGAGCTGAACAAGATAAAAAAAAATGTTTTTTTGAAGTGCTTCGAAGATTGGAAAAACCGTTGGCACAAGTGTATAATATCTCATGGGGATTACTTTGAAGAGACAAAATAGATATTCATGAATAAATGAATAATTTTTGAAAAAACACAAAAGTCGCTTTTTGAACACACCTCGTATATCTATACCTCTACCTATACGCAAGGGTGTAAAAGAGACACACATTCATACGTATATTATTGTATTGTTTATTCTATATATATCATATATACGCATATGTATTCTTCAGCTAGATGCCCGTTCAACGACTGCAGTTAAATCAAACCATGCTTGATATCCGATCTAAGTGTTTGCCTTTATGGCCTCCAAAGCGAATTTTGTGCCCAGCAGCTATAACAAAGTTTCCATCTGTGAGTACGCATACATCTAGTTTTGAAATGTGTACCTATAGGAGAGAGAACCTGACATCTAGCAGCAAAGGCCTACCTAGTGCATGTAGTAAGACTCATTCATGCATAGAGAGTAATCGCTGGGAGCTGCTGAGCTACAGGCTATATGCATAATGACTGCGTAGTTGTGGCGTGCTAATAGCGGAGTTGCACGCAGTTGACATTATTCCAAATTCTGCGTCATCTATTTGTGTTCGATAACGGCAACATACACACCTGTATACTCGTAGTCTAAATGGACGTTTATTTGACGCACTCTTCAATGACGGGGCATACAATTTTTCAAATGTTTTTAGATTTGAAATAAATATCTAATAAATAAGATCAAGACTTGGAAATCATTATTGGTCTTTTTACCCAAACCGACAAGTCAATTCTACTCCATTTCGGTGCACCGGTTGCTAAAGCACTTTAAATATTCCAACGCCAGGTCCAGCTGTGACCTCTGAATATTCACAGCAACTTAAAAATGTGACTGCTCATGCTTTACTGGGGTTTACCAACTGCAGGGCCCGACCTCTCGGTTCTGTACGATTCCGCGCCGCGTAGGGTGCATGGGTGCATAATTCATTTTGTTTGCAATTTCTATGATAGAGTACAGACGATTTTAGTTCTTCTTCTTCTGACATTAGAGTCACTATTTAGCTTTAGGCATAGCTTAAATATAATTCTATACATTTCTTGAGGAGGTGGATCCATTCACACAAGCACATCTAAAATTACGTTCTGTGATTCTTTTTAGCTAAACCTCGATGGCTTCAAATGCCAACTTGCATGTATCGAATTGTATTCCATTCAATTTTTTAACTGTTGGAACCAGGTGGTACCAAGTCAGGTGAACAAGTTTCTTGTCTCACCAGCTTGACTAAAAATGCGACGATAAAGGTCTCTGTGGGTTAGCGTCCTTGTTCTAGTAAATGATCCATTGTCTAGGATATGCTTCCTGGTGAACGCAGCGAAAAGTTTTGATTGTACGGCCTTCCTTTAGTTCGGTCACTGTTTTAAAATCAATCACAAAACAGCAACGACCTGGGCGTCAAAACTAAGAAAGGCATTAATATTTTTTGCGTTAAACTACTAGCATAGCAGCGCACGTTGTGTATAAGGGTCAACATTATTTTATTTTATCTATTGGTATTACCTTTCTCCGTATCCTGGTACTTCTTCTACCAAAAAGTTTGACTGATTATGGTACTTTATCCAGGTCTATTTCGAGTCCTACTAGACGTTTTCTCTTAGCATTCCTTGCGCACTGACAAAATTCTAAGATGACCAATGAGACTATTCTTACCCACGGCTAGGAGCAAGCCGTTGTAGATGCTCACGTTTGTTTCTATGAGGTCCGTTACAAACATGCTTTTAGCAACTTAGCTAGGATGCTTACGGGAAGCTGTTAAATGCACCGATTGTAAAAAGGCTTTCCTCAAGCTACCATGTAACGCAAAATTATAATACGTAAGCTTGCAAGAACTGGTTATGAAATTGCAGCAGTCAGACGGAAGTGCATTAGGGCCCGGTGAAAGGTTACGAGGGCACGATAAATACAGGCAAGCAATGTGAACAGAGGTGAAGCGGTAGGAGAAAAGCAAAATGACGGGTTGTGCCAGCATATCCGATTCATCTACAAGCAGGCTCAAGCGAGCTGCAGTTCAACATGAAGCTTAAGTGACGCGAGCACAAAGAAGTTAAACAAGGCACCTGGGGTAAGAATACAAGAGAATTATACAAAAGATGGCAACTGCGACTACCGATGCTAATCGATATTTTTTTCCTAAGCTAACCGGCTTATACCAGAGAACCCACTAAGGTGAATCCAGATGACATTTCGCTGATCACTATTGAGAAGGACGTGGTGGCCGTTTGCATGACCACGATAGGCTAAGCTGCGGGATTCGGTAAAATGCCACTGAGGATAAAATACGTAATAAAAGAGCTAAGGAAAGTTGCCCAACGACAGCATAAAGGCATATACGACAATCGTCATCATGATATATATATATATATATATATATATATATATAAATGATGGCGTTGTGTCGCTAGGACTTGCGGCGAGGTCCCATCAAAAGCGGAAGGCTTTCCATCCTAGAAAAATGCAAAAATGATTTTTACGCAGGGTAAAGTTCAGATGTGGAGTCAAACATAACCGATAGTAATAGTAGTAGTAACTTTAGTAAACTAAATAGAACCGGTTGACACATAAATCAACTCAACCGAGTAATTTAAAGCGAGAACATGTTAGATTTAATGTTTGTTTTCACACGGACCAGTTTAAGAAGGGAGTTAGCACGAAAACCAAATATTTATTATATATATATATACGTATATATATATATATAATATTTTATATATATATATATATATATATATATATATATATATATATATATATAGATATATATATATATATATATATATATATATATATATATTTATATATATATATATATATAAATATATACAAATATTTTTTCCAATGGAACATGGTCTCTAAGAGGCCCTGTTTCGGAATGAGGGTTAAATTACTACAATTTGTGACATTGGTGTTTTTGCCCGACATAGGAGCATATAATGTGCTGTTGCGAGACAACTAGATTTCCTAGACAGAAGCTAAACACAGCGCCGTGTTCGTGAGAAAATTCTGCTTCTTTCGAAGGACTCATAAGGCCGGTCAGAAGATGCTACATGGTCGCTTAGAAGAGAATTCGCCAAAATAAAGTTATTCTATTAACCTTCACGCCCAATACCTCAAAATCATTACCTTTCAGCGCTCTAAACTAACATATTGCGCATTTCATGACGATCATTTTGGTACCAAACTTATGGCAATGTGAGCTGTGGTTGCGGAGTAATTACGATTTTGGTGGGATGTTCAGGTTAAGTGCATGAAAAATGACGCGCTGCGGCTGTCGCGCGACACGTCGGCGGTAGTGAACGTCGCCACACAGTCATTTTACATGCACTTAATCTGGACATCCCACCAAATTTTCGTAATTACTCCGCAACCACAGCTCGCATTGACATAGATTTGGTACCAACGTGATCGTCATGAAATGCGCATTTGCCTGAATATGTTAGTTTAGAGCGCTGTAAGTGGTCGTAAGGTAATGATTTTGAGGTATTGGGCGTGAAGGTTAATAAAATAACTTCATTTTGGCGAATTCTCTTCTATGAGTTCTTCGAAAGAAGCAGAATTTTCTCACGAACACGGCGGTGTGTTTAGTTTCTGTATAGGAGGACTGGTTGTCTCGCAACACAGACTCGAATGTTCCACCGCTTCTCTTTGCTGATTGGTCAACTGAGACGTGCATCGTAGTAGCGCAAGTTGTTTCCAATGTTTATAACCCCTGTGGGGCGCTTATGGAATCCTAATGATGATGACACACATGTTGTGGTTAGAGCGTGATATAGAAGCCGTGGCGAATATGCATCGATGTAGGTTACATGAGACTGAGCGGGCCTATTTCGGTATTGTTGATGATGGCGTCAATGTTGTGGCTGTGGCGCGACAGGTCGGTATTAGTAAACGTTCGACGGATTCAGCCGAAATGTTCGCGGACACACGTTCGAGCAGTTACTGTGAGATAATAAATAGTGATGGAAGAGTGCGGAAGGAAGTGCATTTCGATGAGATGCGAGGTTTCCATCTGCTAGCAAGTCTTCCAGACGGAGGGCGGGGAAGACCAGTAGGTGGACTTTCAATCTTTTTACGAGCAGGGTCACCCCGAATGCAATGTGTGTGTCGAGGTGAGTGTTGTATGACACTCACCTCAGGTAGTTTCAACCTCGCATTGTTCTACCTGCCACCTCATTACGTTGATGTTGATGTTGACGTTGCGATTAGTGCTGGTCTAGCGGGACTGAACCTCCAGCTACCCACTCTGGTCGGCGGCGACTTCAACTGTCGTATTGATAGTGGCGCCACCGACAGGAAGGGCGATGTGCTTCTGAAGCTTCTAGAAAACAGAGGCCTGCATTGCGCAAATGAGCGTGATAAATTCACGTATGTTTGCCAAAGTGGAAGAAGCACTATCGACCTCCTGTTTCACAATCTTCAACATCCGACGGAATTTCAAGGATGTGAGGTACTTGATATTCCAGCACGGAAGCACCTGCCGGTGCTGGCGTCTCTGTGTGTGCCTGGCCAGGGACGCGCCCCACGTCGGCAGCCGATAACGTACTGGTCTAGGCAACTAGATTTGCGTGTATTGACGCGCGAGTTAAAGCTGCTGAGATCAACTTCTGACATTGAACAAAGCAACCACGCTTTGGCGGCCACTGTCAAGGCGGCTGTAGTCAAGAAGAAGTACAGACAAAGACGGGCGCGGCCCTGGTTTACACAGGCCTGCTACTTAAAACGTCGGGAAGTCTTGGGGCTCCTGCGCCGAGCACGGGCTCTACACCCCGACCCCCAGGTAGTTGCTGATCGTAGGGCGCTCTATGGCCGACATAGAGCAACCTACAAGAAACTGCTTGTGGAGAGTAAGCGCCGGTATGATGAGGAGGAGGAGTTTCGTTTGCTTGAGAGAGCAAAGCGCGAACCCCATGTCTACATTGTTCGCCGGCAAAACAGAAGCATGCACAGCATGACAAAGGAGCAGTTGCGGCAGCATTTCACTGCCCTTCTGCTCGATGCAAACGCCCCCGCGCCTAACCCAGTTATTGAGCAACCGCTCACTCTGGAGCAGCACGACATGAATTCGCCGTTTACGGTGGAGGAAGTTGTGCAGATCTTGCGCGGGTTACCCAAGAAAAAGAGTAGTGGTCCTGATGGGATCTATTACGAACATTGGGCTAAGTCGTCCGATGTTTTAGCGGAGGAGCTGTGTAAGCTGTTTAATCAGATACTCAGCGGGGGACACATACCCCAGGTTTGGCACGAGGTCAGGCTTACTCTGCTATTCAAGGGCAAAAACGGTGACAACGTGGACGATCCAAATCTCTATCGGGGTATCGCGTCGGAACGCACTCTCAAGAAAATCTTCGCCAAGTAGATTATCTCGAGGGCGTTTCCAACTGTGGAGAAGGCCTTACCTCCGGAGCAATTCGGATTCAGGAAAGGTCGAGGTACACAGGACGCGATCCACGTACTCCAGTCGGAATTTGAACGGGTGCTGGCTGTGCCCGGGGGTCACTTGTACGCCGTCTTTATCGATTGTGTCAAGGCCTTCGACAAAGCTCCCCGTCACCTACTAGTCGATTCATTTCGACATGCTGGGGTGGGTGGTTCTTTCCTACGAGTGCTCTCCAGCTTCTTTGCTGAAGACCGCCTTGAAGTAAACGTAAGGGGCGAAGACACCTTGCAGCTCTGTCAAAACGTAGGGACCCCCCAAGGGAACCCTCTCAGTTGCCTGGCATTCTGCTTGCTCATCGCAGACCTAGCTCGCCATGTGCGGGAGGAGTTTAGAAACGCCGTCGTCGTCATGTATGCGGATGACATAGTAGTGGCCCACCGGGACCGCGGTGCCATTCGTCGAATTGTCGGCGACGTCGAAAGTTACCTTCACCGTAAGGGCCTGCAAATAAATGCGCGGAAGACGAAAGCCATGAAGTTTCGCCGTGGGGGTCGATTGGCCGCAGCAGACGTAATACCCTGTTGTGGCCAACCGCTGGAGTTTGTCAACTCTTTCCCGTATTTGGGTCTGAGGCTACACTATACGGGAACGACCTTTACCCAGCACATCGGCGACAGGTGTCGAGCGGCTATTACCTCTAATCACACAGAGGAGAGAGACCCTCGACGACTGTCTTTGAGTGCGGCCGTGCGTCTTTATGAGCTTAAGATTGTGCCAATGTTGAGCTACAGCCTTGGCAGGGTGTGGGGCCATCTTTCAGCGGCAAATTTTGCGCAGCTAGAAAGATGCTTCACAATACAGTATATATGAAGCGGGTCCTTTGCTTACCCCGGACGGCAAAAAGCCGCCTCGTGTACCTGCTAGCGGGTTGCGGGCCGGCAGTGGAAACAATCAGAGTCAGGCTTAGGTCACCTACTACTTGACCACTTCAGCAATTTTTGTTGGAGTGGCAGGGAAAAGTGACCGAGGCCTCGGCAGAGGTAGCGCAATTTGATGTGTACCTCGCCAGGGAGCTTTGGGATGGAATGGCATGCACTAGCCGGCACGTGTACACAAGATACATTGTGCATGGCTATCATCACTTGGTATGTTCGACCCAAGGATTTCACCAAGTTGACGATCAATGTCGTTGCCGGTTCTGCTCGCAGATATGCGCTAAATACCACGCAGCGAGCTGCCAGAAGCATCGGCGGTCTTTGCACTTTTTCGCCGGGTGGGACGGTCGCTGAAGTGTTTAAATTGTATAAAAGGAATTAATTGTATTAAAATTATGAACCATCTTGAAATGCAATGTTATTGCGAAATAAACCATATATATAATAATCAGTGATGCGTTTTTTTCTAGAGCTATGACGAGTAGTGCAGGTAATGTATGTATGTACCCAATCTCGACATGTTCGCCGAAAAATCGTAATTACTCCGCAACCACAGCTCGCATTAACATAGATTTAGTAACAAAATGATCGTCACGACGATGTGCACGAGTGTGCACGAGTGTTTTGAGCGCCGTGAGTGGTCGTAGGGTAATGATTTTGAGGTATTTGGCGTGAAAGCTAATTAAGAACTTCATTTTTTTGCGAAGTCTCTCCTAAGCGACCATGCCGCATCTTCTAACCGGACTTTTATGTTCAGAAGAAGCAGAATTTTCTCACGAACACGACGGTGTGCTAGTTTCTGTATAGAAGGACTGGTTGTCTCGCAACAGCACATTTTATGTCGGGCAAAAACACCAGTGTCACAAATTGTAGTAATTTAACTCTCATTCCGAAACAAGACTTCTCAGAGACCATGTTTTTTTGATAAAAACGTTTGCCTTAACGAGCTCTACAATTTATGTATCGCTTTAAAAATTTTCCTGAAAATATATATGTATAACAACTTCGTACCGTATATATAACTACTTCGAGGTAACATCTATTACGTATACACTAACACTTTTATTGGCAATAAAGAGATTCTCATTCATTTGATTACGTCTGTCGCGATGAGGGCCTTTCTGCATTTGCCTGTCAGGTGTGCGGTAAAGTTGCGGCTGTTGGTAGGGAGAAGGAGACCCAGAGTACAGAACCTGTTGGCATAGAATAGGGAATTGTTGCTTAGACGAAGGCTGTTATTTGCCGGTGCTGTGCTTCAAACATTAATCTGCCCCTGTTTCCCTTCATCAGATTCAGAATGAGGCCAAGTTGGATCAGCATCGTGCAGCCTGGACAGGGCTTGTTGCAATTAAAATCGTTTGTCCTATAGCTGACTAAGTCATCTACGTACATATGCAGCTTTATTAGTTATCTGAGCTCACGAATCCGTGCTGTAAATATACGGAGGAAGACCGAAAATAGAAACGTCAGGGCATGCATTTCCCCTTGTTGTTTGTGCGTCCACGAAAACAGCCCATAAGTCCGCAAAAACAACGTGTAGGTACTATCGAGCCCTAGAGATAGCTTGCATGTCCAGCCCGGTGGCGTGGTGGATTAAGTCTACGCCTTGCAACCGGAGGAGACACATAGGTGCGCGGGTTCGAGCCCCACCATTGCACATTTCTATTTATGGGGGTCCGTCTATGAAGCAATGTGAAAAACAGTTCCGTGGACGTTAAATCTTGGCTAAGGGTCAGCCCGAAAACTTTATAGCTTGCATGGCATTTTCCAGTAATACCTTTTAGGCTAAGATTCCGGCGAAATCAGTGTTATTTCTCGGGGTCACACTCTTGCTCTCCAGAGAACAGCTTAATCTTCTTGTAATAAAGAAGAACAGCAATCTAGGTTAACTTTGGCTTTAGGGATAATCAGGAGGTGTCTTTTCATTGCGCCGGAACGGATCCGAAACAGAAACATTTGTTGAAGAGGGCCGTATAGCAAAGCGTCAGGCCAAGTGCATTTTCAAGGTGTTCATTTGGTAGTTCATCTGAACCGACTGACTTGCTTGAGCGCCTTTACCACTTCGCGTACAAAGATATAGCACTATAGATGGTGCTATAGTAAACTGGTTCGTTAGAATTGCCGAGTTTATGGAACAAAGAATCCCTCCGTCTTGATGCAGATATATTGAGCAGCACACAGAGAGAGGTTTGTGCTGCATGTACCTTTCTACGAAGAGTTGTAGCTGCATGCATACAGACGAACCTGAAGGCACGGCCCTCGGCAGCAAAAGCGGATAAAAAGACAAGGGCCATAACGGGAGAAAAAAAAAGAAAGGGAAAACCTGAAAGGACGGCCACTATCGTGCCGGTTAAAGACAAGGACAATGTTGTATAACCAATCGTTGTCCCATGAAATGTTAAAGCAAATCGTGAGCCCATCAAATGTTAAAGCAAATCAAAGATGTTTCGAGGAGGAATTAGTCGGTATCTGCTATCGGCCGAGAAGGTGCCCAACATGGCGGTATGGTAGACCGGCTTTCATCCCCTTCGCTGCTTTTCAGCGAAGAGATATTAAATTATTTTTAACGGTTTGCCAACAAGTTGGGCCGCGGCACCTGGGAACATAGTACAGTAAGGAAACGGATAATAATCACCCTGGTTTTTAATGACACCAGCACGGGAAGGAAACAGGGTGACATCGAGCTCTGAGATCCTGGAAGACTCAAGAGCGAGTCTGATCTCCACCTGGAGGTTGTAAATAACAGGGAATGCAAGTATCTAACGTCTCCAGCGGTAGATGTCTGAGCTAAACTGGGAAGTAGTAAACGAGGGAGAAACCCTAATTTTAATGCGGGAACGCTAGCGCGTCTACGTTGACTTGACACCAAAAGACGAGGCTTCGCTCCCAGAAATGGAAGAACTGATGAGAAGGCAGAGCCAATGATTGATTATAACTACAGTTTTGCCGCTGCGTCTAGTAGGCATATTGATCTGAAGGAAGAACATGCTGGGGTTCTTTACCCATTATAAAGAAGCGGCGCAAATATTTGTCACAGACAGACAAACTGAGCGCCACGCAACCAAAGCAGACGACGGATACGTGGAGCACACCACACGATTATGCAGACAAACAGAAAGCACGTAGCTGACGATATTGTAGTAACGTGGACTGCCGTCAGGCGCGCGTCGATCGACTACAGTATATAAACGGCTGCAGTTGTCTTAGCTCCCTCTTTCTCTGTCGTGCACTGCGCGCACGAGTCGATCCACCGCCTGCGGCTTCCTAGGGTAGGCACCACGCTACGCATCAGGGCCGCCAACAAAGGGTGAGTCAGAGCCGGGCACCACGTTGTGCCGCGTTAAGAAGTATAATATTATTTATAATAATATTAAGAATAAAGAAGACACCGGAGTGCTATGTTATTCTCAACATACGTTTGCAGTCGTTCCGCGGATTAGTTTGTAACAATATTGAAGAACGTTCTCATAGCAATGGCAAGCACGCGACATCTCAAATGACTCACCATGGCCCCTGAAAAAGTTAGTCATGTAGAACATCATTGTACATTATATATATATATATATATATATATATATATATATATATATATATATTAGTCGTGCGAGTCGATGCGCGGCCGGTTTTAAGGATCTTGGCGCAAATGTAACTACAGGTAGTTGAATAAGTTCTTAGAATGAATACCAAGAATTTTCCAAATCATGTTTTTAAATTTATCTTATTCGATATACGAGTACTCCCCGAGATGCTCAATACACTTTTCCCACCAAGATTTCAGAGCTTTTATACCTCTTAAGTAGAATTCCGCGTCTTTAGACTGAAAATAGGCATTGACAGCAGCCTTAACCTCTTCATTGCTGGAAAAACGCTTTCCACCGAGACAATTCTTCAAATGTTCGAAGAGGAAATAATCAGAGGGGGCCAGGTCTGGAGAATAGGAAGGTTGTTTAATAAGTTCGAACCTCAGTTGGGCCAGTTTTGCCGATGCTTGCCGGGACTTGTGTGCAGGAGCATTGTCCTGGTGAAACAGGACAACCTTCTTCTGCAAAGCGGGCCGTTTCACGATGAGTTCTTGCTAAAGGCAGTCCAACAGTTTTGCATAATATTCTCCTGTGATCGTTTTACCGCTCTCAAGGTAGTCGACCAGCATTATTCTACGTTGGTCTTAAAAACTGTAGCCATCACCTTTCCGGTCAATGCCGTTGTCCGCACCCTCTTCGGAGGTCCTTCATCAGGTGCACACCATTGGCAAGATGCTTCTTGGGTCTCGGGAGTGTAGTGATGGACCCAGCTTTCATCGACGGTCATGAATCTGCGCCAAAAATCCGACGGATTGTTCGTTCTTGGCCAAATTTCGCTGTGAAGCGAAAACAGGCGCGTTTTTTTGGCCTTGGTTGAGCAAATGCGGCAGCCATTTTTCTCTGAGCTCTTTCATCTTCAAGTTTTCGTATAGGATAAAATGCACACTACCTAAACTAATTCCTAATGCCTCCGCTATCTCCTTAATGTTCATTCGCTTATGTGTGCCAACGATGTTTCGCACTTTCTCTATGTTTTCCTCATCAGTTGCCGTTTTTTGGCCTCCTGGACGTAGTTCATTCTCGGTGCTCCTGCGACCTCTTTTTAACACATTAATCCAGTTGGAAACAGTGGCAAAACATGGCGCAGAGTCACCGTACGTCTCGTCCAACCCAATTTTTACTTGGGTCGCATTCCAACCTTTAAAATAAAAATGCTTGACAACCACTCGAAACTCTTTTTTCTTCATTTTTAAAAATCACGCCGATACGTTGCACGGGAAAAGCTATCAAACGAAATCGCAACGGCCAATCACCATGATATTTTTAGTGCTAGCAGTCGAAAAGTTGCAGTTCCTAATATATATATATATATATATATATATATATATATATAGAAAGATAATATTGTGATGATTTATTAATCATTTACAATACGTTTGGACGCTCGACAGTGCTCGCCTTAAAATGCAGCATATATATATATATACAGAAGCTGCCTACTAATATTCTCTTTAGCCCTCGAGCTACAACACTCTGTAAATATTTAGCCTGGGACAGTGCACCTGACAAGTATGGCGACAGAACAGATCACTCTTGCTAAAATAACTGGGGTTATGACAGGAAGTCGGCATGCCTTAGCAGCATCAACACGCACGGTCTAAGACGAAAAATTCACAGCCGTGCTTACTTCTAACTAGCAGCAACTTTAAACTTGCCTGCTCGTAAAGTTCGTTGGTAGGATTAACCCAGAAAAGAAAATGCGTAGATCCAAAATAAGGCAAAGCTGGGTTTGCATTTCAGCGTAGCTTCAAGATATCATAACTTGTATCAAGAACATTGTATGGCCAGACTGATCTTAAAAGCAAAATAATGGTACATGGTATTATTCGTCTAGGTTCGAAGCTCGTCACTGAAAACGCTTGAAACGACAAAGATCGTCTCAGAGGCTGAGAAGTATTAACCGATTGTGATACACTGATATTAACACCTTATATTATATACACATGTATGTATGTTACTGCACGCATGTGCCCTCACACACACTATATATAGTAAACTAAATTATGTTCATTTTATTTTACAACGATTTTTTTGTCATTTTTGCTTTGCAGAGTAATTGCTTATATTTATTTGAAAGAGCTCTCGTTGGGTTTTGTCGTCAGAGGTTGGCAGCTTAGTGGACATGAGAAGGAGCAGATTGTCTGCTTTTTTAAAATCCAGGTTGCAGTTGCGGACATTAACCAGCTGCTATAATACGATTATTGGCCAAACACAGCCTAAAAGCGCTCTCTTTCCGTAACGATATTCGAGAATGTGGGCGGGCAGATGCTCAGTGTTCACCGCCAGAAAGTCTAGTTGGCGTTGGGAATTCCCCCGCCATGTCTAGTACTCTCGAAGGATTCTCGTTTCTGTAGGCTGAAGGATTATCAGATGGCTATACCAGCTTTGCAAGATTGCATGTAAAAACACGCGACATCTGATCTGGGACGAGGTTCGATGATCCCACGCTCATTATGGATGGTAAGCGTGTGGACTAGGATGTCGTAGTGGTGGGTGAAGCTTGGCTTGATAAGTCTGCCGCCCTTTGTACAACATACGAGGATTCACCAGTGTGTCTGTGTGCGGGCCTAGTGTAAATTGAGGCGGTCTCTCAATCCATGAGCACTCTCCGCTCGATATGGTGAAGTGAACGACACGATCGGGTGATGGCGGGAGTGTACAGGCTATTAGGTTGAAAATATGCCGCTTTGGTTTTAATTGCTATGTCGTCGGGATCCACAAGGCATTGAGCAGGCCACTAATATTACCGCTCGCCCCAATCTTAAATCTAATGCAGTGTCACCTGGTTCGTACATAGACCATGCCGCAATTGCTTACTGCGAGCGATATGTCCGTATCCTCCCGTTTGTTGTTGATATGGTCTTTTTCCAGTCATTACCCAGTAGAAAATCGGGTTCAAAGGCATCCTTAATGTCGTTTACGACGAAACTAAGCTCGGTCGCTACGAATCTCTATTGGAGGCTCGATGAAGCAGCCAGCAAATATTTCAAAACGGTGTTACCAGGGTTGATTGGCTTCCGACTCAACGGATCCCAACGATGCTTTCAAGTCATACGATGGTAAGCTTCGGCTCTTATAGCGATTGCACACCGTTGCGACAGCGAAGGACTTCGATAAAGATTCACCATGGCTCAAAAATAATTTGGTTCATTTAAGGCATAGTGCCGATCGCGCTTGCCGCCAATATATTAGCACACGGCCCGCCAATGACAAAGAGACGCTTCAGAGATTGCAGGTGTTGTACGAGATAGAACTAAAATTGGCTGAAAATATTAAACTTATGGAACTGCGAGCCTGACGCATTTTTATTTAGTGCTATTACAGCTCACGAACTGCAAATCGCTGCTAAAGACGTAAAGACATACGTGCCCGGCAAATTCCACTCTGATCCATTGACAGCTCTCTAGCTGTCGTATTCAATATTTGAGTTAAAACGGGCGCGTTTTCAGAACGCCTCGAGACATCTACGGTGGCTCCGCTATATAAAGGTGAGGGCAGAAAATACAAATCTGATAACTATTACTTTATATCTTTGGTGTCTTTGGTCTCAACAGTACCTAAAAAGCTTGCCGAACAACAGCTGGATTTTCATTTCTTAATTTTATCAAACAAACACTTCTTCTCCAAAAAAAAAACGCGATCAACTAATGTGGCATTGGGACATATCTGGTGGAAGATCATTAAAGCTGTCTCTTGGTGCATTTATTGACATAGCCAAAGCATTTGACTGCATCAACTACTCTATATCTCTTAAGAGGCTTCATCAACTGGGCTGCGCATTAGAAACAACATCTTGGTTTAAATCGTATCTTAGTTGACGGAGGCAGTTTGTGGCCGTGGGAGCTTTAAGGTCCGCGACACAAATTGTATTCACTGGCACGCCTTATAGATCGGTTCTTGAACATCTTGTCTCCCTAACCTAAATATATTTCGTTCTGCGGAGCATAAGTAGATTGCCGTCCAGTCGTCTAAGCAGACGACAATTTTATTTTATTCTGTGTCTCAATATTCCAGTTGTTCCAATTATACGCATACTCTTCACTGCGTCAAAGCCGGTATTGAGAAGGTTATATCTTTATTTCGGATTCTGTATTGTCGTTAATTCAACGAAGATGACACTCATTCCTTACCGCACTCAATAACGTCCATCGAAACAGAAGTTCAAAACTGGTAATATCGCCCCCTGAGTAGGGAGCTCTGTTATCCCTCTCAGCTCAGAGGCAAAATGCCTTGGCATTGTGCTACACGAGTATCTGAAATGGGACAGTCACGTGGAGCCAGGTGTCAAGATATGCTACGCCGTGGTGGTCTACAGAGCGCGTATAAAGCCAATTCTAACTTAAGAAATTACTCTGTGGTGCGCCATGTACTCCACGACCCTAGACAAGCTAAGGGTAGTTCAGAATGACCCGATTAGAGCCATAATAACGCTTCCTCGTCGCACGAGTCTGACTCCGCGCTATACCAGACTCGACCTTCTCAAGCTTTATCAGCTGACACGTTTAAAGTTAGCGTTGCTAGCCTATAAGATGCAAAAGAATAGAACTCCTTCAGATTGTGTTTTAAACTTCGCCCTAACCCTAATACGGTCACAGCGCTACAGGGACCACCGCAGGGTGCCAGGGTTCGGACTCCTCGTTCTTCGGCACTCCCTGACCCACATGCTGCCCACCATTGGGAACAAGCTACCATTGGCGCTTTGAAATGCAGGCCGTTGGCTTTAAACGACATTTTCTCTTTTACCTGAAAAATGAAAAAACACGTGACTCGTAGCGAAATGTTTTAAACTTATAATATAATAAAGGTGCTAAACTTTTACTGCGGTAATTATACTCAATTTAGTGGTATTATTGCTTGCACGCTGTTGATTTTTACCTATACGTTTATATTTGTGTTATATTTTGAACGAAATATGACAGATTGTCAACTTGTTTGGCACGGCTATAGAACCTTAATGATTGATTAATTGACTGTCGTTTTACTACAAGATGATCATCTTCCATGAATTTTTGGCACCTTGCTCTACAGTAAATAAACAATAATAATACTGCCGTGAATTTTCAAGAAGATTATGCGTGAACGCCCGACGCAAAAGGCCTGAACTCTATGCAAAAACCATTCATCACGACAACGCACCGGCGCACACATCATTACTAATTTTGGATTATTTGCTGCAACTTTTGATTTCTATCGCCGGACGTGGATCCGTGTGACTTTCGTCGGTACGTAAATCTGTGCGACTTTTCCTGCTTCAACGGATGAAAACAATCTGAAGGGACAACGTTTCGAGTCTATAGAGGAGATAGAGAAACAAATCTATTCCGAGAAACCTATTTGAAAAAATGTTTTGAGGACTTGAAAGAAAGTCGCACAAGTGCAATGGGCGGGAACCACTTTGAAGAAAACAAAGACACTTTGACAAAATTAAATGTTATTTTTTTTATATTATGTATAAGAGTTTTCGTGCAAAATGCAACATATACATTTTGCTTTCAGACAAATGGAACCTCCTATATATATATATATATATATATGCCCCACCAACAGTACTAACAAGTCAAGCTCACCAAGGCATACAAACGACTTGACACCATTCCCAAAAGCGCCCGATCCGCGGTTGCCGGGGTGCTCGCCGAAGCACGAAAATCTAGAAGCACAGATCAGGTCGCGAGGCCTCGACCAACTCAGGTCCGAGGTATTCGATGTAATGCCAATGTGCATCATGCTTTCCCGAAACCTCCCAGAAAAAAAAATCCGAGTTCGCATTGGAACAAGCCGCAAAACGAGGATGAGGATGTCGCTACGCGAGCAACTCGGCAAGTCCGGTCGACCGACACAATCGTGGAAATGACTTTGAAACACCCCAGGGAGCCGTCGGTCTGGGACGGCCTCGACCTGCCGCCGAGACCACCTGACGCCGACTCATCCGTCTCGGTGCATAACTGGTTTGCGAAGCCATGTGTTCCTTTTCGGCAGGGTCTACCGCAAGTATGGTGTCTGCTGCGTGAGCTAACACAAGTAGTTGATATCATCAGACGTGGCATGAGGCTATCTGTCCTGTCGTTGTTGGTGGTCGCCTCATCGCAATCGAAAAGCTTGGCTTTAATGCATTTATCGCGAGAGCTTGGCTTTAATGCACCTATCGAAGTCGCGGTTGACACTACAAAGGTTTTCATTACCAAGTGCACTCATGAACTTTGTCATTTCTAAACTCTATTTCAGAAATGACTTAAGCTAGGTTTGTCGAGACCACACACTAAAGATTGTATTAGTAGTTGAGTGGCCTAAGGCGGTCGCTCTCGTTAACAAAGTATATAGGTCTAGATCTAAATCGCCAGTATTGAGAGTGTAAGGAGTGCAGTGCTCCCACATGACCTGGGTCCTGACTTCCCCCTTAGACGAGAAGGTATGGGAATTGGCTCGACGGCAAACCTGGCATCTAGCGTCGTTGCACGGCTCAGAAGACATTGTTCGCCATATCAAACCGCCCATGGCCCGACGGGCTTTCCAGGACTCTAAAGAACTTATTGAGCTCACGAGATTCGAGGACCTCGTCGCTGAGGCACAAAAATGTCTACAGAGGCCCTGTGACGACTCTTTTGTCCTTAATCATCAGCGCTTATTTTCTGACGCACTAACTACGACAAACAAAGACCGATTGCATGCCGTCGTCTAGAATTCAGCCGGCATGCAGCTCCAAGCCATTTCCTCCACAAACCTTTGTACTTTACTTTATCACGACAGCTTTAGTCTGTGCATCCTTTTGAGGGCGGGGGCAAGATTAACTAATGAGCACCGGTGTACGACCGGAGCGGAGGTGGACATTTGGGGGACCCACGAGCTCTCATGCAGCAAAAGCAAAGGACGGTGGAGCTGTCGCAGTGAAGTTAACAAGATTTAGTTCGAGCCTTTAAATCAGCTCCAATGCCGTGTATAGAAAAGCCAGTTGGCCTCCCGAGAAGCGACAGGAAAAGGCCGGACGGCCTTGCCCCTGTCTGAAAGAGGAAAAGCGCTTGTGTGAAACGAGACAAACACGGACACCTTTGCCTCCTCGAACCTGGAAGCCAATGCATCCCCGACTGGCTCCACGGATCGCGAGGCTGAACGATTGAAGGTTAAGCAATATGCTTAGCTCACCAGCGAGTAATTCGTGCCGCTACTATTCGGGACACTTGCGGGACCTGCGAGGCATGGTCGCTTTCCTAGGCGACTGCAAACAAATCGAACTGGGGACGGGCAAGGAAAGAACTTTGAACTATTTACTTCATTGGCTATTGCCGGCGGTCCAGCTTGGCAATGCGGCAGCAATAATAAGTACTATAGGGACGTCGAGGACAAGCTGAGATTGGTAGCGCTCCTCTCCTACACCTAGCAAGCCCTTGCATAGTGAGTAGATCATATATCCCTGCAGCCTTACAATTAAATTAAAAAAAACTATATATATATATATATATATATATATATATTTATAAACTGTAACGTTGCAGAGTGAAGCGAGCAATGTCACAGAAAACATACAGAAAAACGATTTAATAATATTTTATTGAATTACAAATCGACGCACAGATGTACTATATATATATATATATATATATATATATATATAACTGGCAAAGTAACCTCATCTGCGGTTTTACCGGGTGTTCGGTTGCTAGATTCAGCCACTCATCATTATGTGCCCTGCACACGTCCCGTATTCGAAAGAATGAGAGAAGGACGTGCACCTGTTTGACTCCAGTCAACACGGGAAAGTCAACGCCGCATCGAAGAGACCATATGATAATGAGTTTCGGTCTGGACTTGACTTCAAACGAACCGCGAACGTTCCTTTTCATGCCCTGTCTCTCCACCTTAGTACATCTTCTTTTCTCCCTCTTTTTCCACTTTGCTCTCTTGTTCCTATGCCGCAGTTTGCCAACGGTAGCGCTACGCAACGCAGTAACGCAAAGCTAAAAATAATCACCTACCGCACACACACAAACGTATTGAAGACGGTTAGCAAGGAAGGACAAATCAGGCTCGGTGGCGTTTGCTCAGCAAAAAGCGAAGACCAAAACGGCAGCAGTCATATCCGATGACACCACGTTTGCCTGACACCAAAAAACCCGTGAATTGCTTATAAGCCTCAAATAATAATAATAATAATATTTTTTTTGAACAAGGGTTTATTTTATCAATATGTACATGTATCACAATTATCAATATATTACTTATATAATATCTACAATATTGCTTATATTATTCTTATTGCTTGAGTGTCGGTGACCACTCAACATCATCTTGGCGTTGCCTCTCTGTAATTCTAATGACACTCTCTGTCAAAGGAAAGCGGTCGATCTTGGCTCCGCTGTGGCCTCGAAGAGCTTCTTCCCAAGCTCCTTTGTCAGTTTGAGTGCATCCTTGCCCCAAACGCCAGATGACTCGAGGCCGAACGCCATTACAACGTGGTCCTCAAGGAGATGCGCGTATAAGCGCCGTTTGTGCATCTCCCGTTGGTGGATAATGTTGCCGTTGGTGAATAATAATAATAATAATAATAATAATAATAATAATAATAATAATAATAATTGCAATTCGGGAGATCACAGAAATACTTCCTGATATCAGGCGTGCAGAGCTAAACAACTTGGAAGTTTTGAGGGCCCCCGAAAAAAAGATGGAATTTCGCATACGCACTCTAGGATGAAAGAAGCCTTTACCAATGGTCGTCCACGACTGACACGCTTGCATCCTCAGACTGCGCTGTGCATTTGAAGATATAGCCTGGGGTCTTCAAGATTTAACTACATATTGCGTACATGTCCTGCTTGAGTGTGCCCTGAAAAAATAACCGCGTATGGTGACGTCAGCAGAGGCATACTTAGTGAAGTCCTAAATGTCAATTTAGAAGAGAATACCCGATAGAGAGCAAGTCCTCCAATACGTGAAGATTGACTGGGAATAAGAAGTGCTAATGACCTAGCTCCTGTCTGCTACGCTGCTTCACTGGTCCAATGTGGTCCGGTCGCAGCCTCGTTAGTGGAGGAGGCAGTTCGAACACAAATAAAACATGAAACCAGTAAAGCACGGGACACTATTAGAACCATGCGGGACCCGGGCCCTTTAGAAGAATATCCCAGGCAATATAAACTCGATGAGCTCAATCAGCTCGGCACCATGCTGGATCCCAACTCTTTCCGCTTGATGTCAGCACTTAGAATCGGCGCTCCCGTCTGCGAGGGGTTTCAGTGCAAACTGTGTGGAGAGATGGTAGTTTCTAGTGGCCTACACCCACTAAGTGCCCGAAGAGCGCCGGTAGATCGTCCAGACAACGACGGACGAACTATTGCACGAGTCCTGGTGGCGATTCGTTTGCCAAAGGACTCGGGGCAATGGGAAGACCTCGAGCTTATAGAGAAGGTAATTAAACGAGCCAACGAGCTCTTGGGGAAGACAGAGGACCTACGCGTAGCAGGGGCAATCCCGTGTTACATGACTAGTCAAGGCGAACTAAAGGGCGTTAAAAAGCTTCTTGAATGTGTGACTCGGAAACACAACGTCTACGTAGCACTGACATCTGGGAGAAACAGAAAAGGGGAATGGAATCTGCCAAACGAGAAAGACGTAGCCAGAAAGACACCGAGTGGCACGCTCATACTTGTCCATAAGGAGGACGGTATCTCCTATGCAGACACCTTGAAGCGATTGTGTAACAACATTGATCCCGCACAATACAACGTGAAGGTCACTGGGGTGCAACGGCTGGCCAGCGGGGACATGCGGCTAAGGGTCGCAGAAACAACAGAGGGTGCATCGGCACATTTCAAGACGCCAATGTATCGACTGACCACTCTGCACTGAAAAAAATTATAGTAAGGAATTTGCTCGAAGGTACAAAACAGGAAGATGTCGACCAAGCAATTAGACGTGCCGCCAGCGTTGCTGGCCTCTTGTTTGTAGAAAAACCACAGAAAGGAGCCAACGGCCGGTGGTCGGCTCTAGCCCGAATGAACTCATCCGACTTCGTAAAGCTGATGAGGGTTGGACGAATCCAGATTGGCTGGTCGTCCTGTCCAATCTCAGAGTGGGTCAGCGTGCCGAAATGCTAGAGAGTTGGGCTCAATCTTGTACATTCGAAAAAGTCACGGTCAAACGATGCACTAAGTGTGGCATCCTGGGTCCCGTCGCAAAAGATTGTGAGGGGTCCCTCTCATGTTTCAACTGCGGGGTACCCGGGCATGCAGCCAACTCTGCAGCCTGCCCGAGATACAGGATGAAGATCGTCGAGGCCAGGCGCCATTTGGACCATGCAGGCCCTCGACGGAAAATGCAAAACTGTCCTTCAACAACAACAGAGGAAATCCGTCCCCTTCCACAAGCGGAGTCGCCACCTATCCTTGAGCCCACGGAGGGCGTAGCGCTGAGCGGGCCAAGCCCTCCTGCGGATACGCCTACTGTCGACGCAGACGGCTTTAGGCCGGTTATCTCGCGAAAGAACCAGACGACCTGTGTTGTGGATGCTCAGACCAGTACCAGCATTGTGCAAAATCTGCCATCATGTCTCCGAATTACGGGTTGGAAGAGGATCAACCTTTACAATGATAGACGTAAACGGCGTCGGTCGTTTCTACTCATGTTACAGCAGTCTAAATGGCACGCTGGACGATCTGCAGGGCCTGCTCGAGTAGATGACAATGTCAGCGAGGGATTGCCCTCTACCACTAATAGTCTTTACTGGAGACTTTAGCGCAGCCTCAACAACATGGGGGGCAACCAACACTAATAGAAGAGGCAGATTTGTTCTTGAGTGGTTAGCAATGCATGACCTCGTTGTTCTTAATAAAGGAAACGATCCTACCTTCCACCGCGGGGGAACTGAGTCGCACATCGATTTGACAATCTGTAAGAGAAGCCACTTTTTTAAGATTTCAAATTGGACCATACTACTTGACGAAGAAAACCTTAGCGATCACTACTGTATAGAATTTGACGTCGAAGGAACCACTTCATTAGCAGCCCTTTCTGCCCCGGTTAGGCCACTGCGTCTAAAGCCACCTGACAACAGGGAGCTGCAAAGGAGGCTGGAAAAAATAGTTAAAGTAAAGGGTGAACCTGAAACCGCTCAAGATCTTCAGAACGTTCTGGAGGAAGCGTGCAAGACGCCAAGCAAGAGGCAAACGCATCCAAAGCGACTACGTCTAGTTTCGCCGAAATATTGGTGGAACGGAGAGATCGCGGAAGCCCGCAGACGCTGCATCTACGCCATGTGAAGATTCACCAGGGCAAGGCGCAGTAGCATGGATGAGACAAGCATTGCGCAATTGCAAAACGAATTTAGAGGTCTTAGGGCCACTACGCAAAACTATAGAAGAAACCAAGGAACGATGCCATAAGGAATTCTTGTCGGGAATAGAAAACGACCCGTGGGGACGACCGTACAAGCTGATCCGTGGCAAGACAGAAACAAGAAAGAGCGCTAGCCTTTCCCCGGACGAACACCGACGGGTAATAGAAACGCTTTTCCCCCGACATCCATCCTTCAACAGGACAACTTTTGAAGCGGGTGCGGACGAGAGACCAGCCCAAGAGGTGACTCTAGAGGAGGTCCGTGCAGCGGGAGGGAGACTGAAGGCCGGAAAAGCACCAGAGCCTGATGGTATACCGGCCTCCGCCGTAACAGTTCTCTTTAAAGAGTTTCCTGAAATAGTTTCCTACGTTGCCACACGAATACTCAGATCCGGACGCTTGCCTCTGATTTGGAAGAAGACCAATCTGCCTAGTCAGTACACTGGCCAAGGGTATTGAGGCGATTATAGAAAACCGTTTGCGATTATTCGCAAACGAACGCGGCCTTATTTCACCGAATCAGTTTGGATTTCGCAAAGGCCGCTCGTGCCTGACCGCAATACAGCGGGTCGTTGCTAAGGCGGAAGAATTACGACAATCTCCGGCAAGGCCCAGGAATCTTCTCACTGTCGTACTGCTGGGTATTAAAAATGCTTTCAACAGCTTACCCTGGAGAATGATACTGGAGGCGCATAAGAGAAAGATAGTTCCGAACTACCTTTGTCAAATTGTCTCGGACTACCTGAACGAACGGCGAGTAGACGATGAAGGATCCGAATTTGAAATGACAGCTGGAGTTCCCCAGGGTTTCATCTTGGGTTCCAGCCCCCCTTTCCAACCAGGGTTCCAATTCCCCCTTTGACAAAATAAAGGTGCATTTGAATTGAATTAAATTGAATCGAATCTTGGGTCCTCTTTTATGGAATTTGGCGTACGACGATGTCCTACGCTTAAATAACCTACCAGTAGTGGCAGAGCTACGTGCGTATGCGGACGACCTTGCATGTGGGCGGAACCGTCAAGCAATAAGAAAGAAGAAAGGGAAAAAACTTTGATTTCTTGGCAAAACGATTGGGACGCCATACAGGACGGGGCACCTGGGGCCCGTGTAAAGGCTCTGATTCCGGACATTGAAGCGTGGATTAACCGGCCCGGCGGCGAGTTGACACACTACGTGACTTAAGTGCTTACAGGGCATGGCAACTTTGAGAGTTACCTCTTTCGAATAGGAAAAGCAGATACGCCACTCTGCAAGCACTGTGAAGGAACAACGGAGGACACACCGAAACACACAATATTGCTGTGCCCGGCGTGAGCTTCATTACGCAGGGACTTAACCATAGCAAGTGACGGCAGTCTTAAGACGCTGGCACACCTTCTTATAAACTCACGCGATGACTGGAATCTTATAGCTCGTACAATCGAACGAATTATGCACGCCAAAGAAGAGAAGAATCGTTTTTACTTGACAAGGCCCCGTGAGGCACTCCAGGGCAGCTAAGACAAGGACGCTACTATTCACCCCCCTCAATTGTTTGAAGTATTGCTTGCGCAGTTCCCAGTTGAGTGTGGGGATGGGGACATGACTCGTTTTTAGTAGGTTGAAGCCCCACACTACCAGCCCACATTTGCAGCTGAGCTTTCCTGCCGTGGTGTCCGTGTGTGCAAACCGCATTTTCCAGTTAGTCCCTAAAAAAAAATGGCCAGACATGCTAAACTAAACAGGGTGATTATAAAGTCTCTTAGGAAAGTCGGTATACCATCTACACTTGAACCGAAAGGTTTAGTGTCCGCTGGCGAAGAAAGATCTGATGGGGTGACCATTGCATTATGGTCACATGGGAAGTCCCTGGCTTGGGACGCAACGGTTTCGCGCACCACCGCGGCTTCCTATTTACATCACAGCTCAGTTAAGCCGGGGTGGGTAGAAAAGCACGCGAACGTCAGAAGACGGGTCAAATACGCTAAACTGGAGCCAAGATATACTTTTGTGCCTATTGCCATGGAGACGCTAGCACAAATCAGCAAGAGAACCGACGCATTTCTCAGAGATTTAAGGAAGCGAATTCAGGAGGTCACAAGCGACCGAAAAGAGAGTCCATTCTTGAGGCAAGCGTTGTCAGTCCGCCATCTATTTTGGGCGCCATGGAGTAAAGTAATTATTTAAAGAATTTGCGATAATACGTTCAGACCTCTCAATAATAATAATAATAATTATTATTATTATTATTATTATTATTATTATTATTATTATTATTATTATTTATTTTCATTAAAATGTGTTAGGACAATACAATTGTGAGGTGTGAATGTGTATTCTCATTATTTTATAGTTTCTTTCTTGCTGTCGTCAGCCCATCGCACCTAATATCGACGCGGCGTTTCCTCTGCAAACTGCCAATGAAAGCAGCTGCCTTTTTATTATATTATTATTATTATTATTATTATTATTATTATTATTATTATTATTATTATTATTATTATTATTATTATTATTATTATTATTATTTGAGAAAATATTTATTATTAATATGTGCAAGCATTACACTTACCAATTACTAATAATAATGTATTTCTTTAACTTAAAAATGCTGATTTATTTTGTTAATTTATTGCCAGCCGGTAAACGTACAGATTGAACTCCTTAGTAGTTTCTCCAGGCCTGTTCCCTCAGAAGCGTGAATTAACCGGCCCGGCGGAGAGTTGACACACTACGTGACTCAAGTGCTCACAGGGCATGGCAACTTCGATAGTTACCTTTTTAGAATAGGAAAAGCAGATACGCCACTCTGCGAGCACTGTGAAAGAACAACGGAGGACACACCGGAACACACAATATTGCTGTGCCCGGCGTGAGCTTCATTACGCAGGGACTTAACCATAGCAAGTGACGGCAGTCTTAAGAAGCTGGCACACTTTCTTATGAACTCACGTGATGACTGGAATCTTATAGCTCGTACAATCGAACGTATTATGCACGCCAAAGAAGAGAAGAATCGTTTTTATTTGACAAGACCCCGTGAGGCACTCCAGGGCAGCTAAGATAAGGACGCTACTATTCACCCCCCCCCTCAATTGTTTGAAGTATTGCTTGCGCAGTTCCCAGTTGAGTGTGGGGATGGGGACATGACTGTTTTTTAGTAGGTTAGAGCCCCACACTACAAGCCCAGATTTGCAGCTGAGCTTTCCTGCCGTGGTGTCAGTGTGTACAAACCGCATTTTCCAGTTAGTCCCTCAAAAAAAAGATTGTCCAGACATGCTAAACTAAACAGTGTGATTATAAAGTCTCTTAGGAAAGTCGGTATACCATCTACGCTTGAACCGAAAGGTTTAGTGTCCGCTGGCGAAGAAAGATCTGATGGGGTGACCATTGCATTATGGTCACATGGGAAGTCCCTGGCTTGGGACGCAACGGTTTCGTGCACCACCGCGGCTTCCTATTTACATCACAGCTCAGTTGAGCCGGAGTGGGTAGAAAAGCACGCGGACGCCAGAAAACGGGTTAAGTACGCTAAACTGGAAACAAGATATACTTTTGTACCTATTGCCATGGAGACCCTAGCACAAATCAGGAAGGGAACCGAGGCATTTCTCAGAGATTTAAAGAAGCGAATTCAGGAGGTCACAAGCGACCGAAAAGAGAGTCTATTCTTGGGGCAAGCGTTGTCATTCCGCCATCTATTTTGAGCGCCATGGAGTAAAGTAATTATTTAAAGAATTTGCGATAATACGTTCAGCCCTCTCAATAATAATAATAATAATAATAATTATTATTATTTGTTGAGAAAAGATTTAATATTAATATGCGCAAGCATTACACTTACCAATTACTAATAATAATGTATTTCATAACTTAAAAATGTTTATTTATTTTGTTAATTTATTGCCAGCCGGCAAACGTTCAGATTGAACTCTTCAGTAGTTTCTCCAGGCCTGTTCCCTCAGATGCATGTCAAACATCATTCTCGCGAGACAGCGGTAAACTTTTAAAGTGACGCGTTTATTTAGGAACGCTGCGGATCGATCCCGCGACTTCTCGATGATCTGGACGATCGTTTGCGTTATGGCCATGGCCTTCCGTTTCGACATGCCTGATGATCTCAATGATGAACGCACAGATGGTGCGCTCGCTCTCCAAGGTTTCGTAATGACAAGTCTAGTCCATCTCTGATTTTAAAGCAACGCTGTCTACCGTGCGGTAGATCGCTGTTTTAAATCGACATGTCTCGAATTAGCAGTTTCCCCATGGCCCAGGAGGTCAGGGTTATGCTGGCTTGTAAGGTACTTAGTAATAAGAGGGGCGATGAGGGAGCACTAAAATGCACATCCGTTCTCATTTCTTTCTCAAGAGTTCAAAACGAGCAACGCCTCTTCCACCCCAAAAACAACGCCGTATACTAATTTTTGAGCGTACATTTCGCTGGCTATATGAAAAGCTTGCATTCCTGAGAAACCAATTTTTGTACTTACCTTTCTTGCGAAAGAACCACGTTTCACTACAGGTCACCCAACAGTTACTTAGGAACAGGCCTGTCGGTAACGAGGAAAATAGTCTGTGGCTAGTGTGTGCAAATCCCTATGCTAATCAGAGTCTTACCAATAATTGTATAACCAGGTCCAATTCGCTTCTAAAGTCCTCGGTTGGTTTTTCTCTTTACGAGTAAAACACCCCTCGTCTTGTATCGAAGGTGTCTCGGGAAAGACGTTAAGATATATATATATATATATATATATATATGTATATATAAATATGTATCCTCATCTTATCATTATAATAAGCCACCTGCTAGCGTTTGTTAGAAGTAGTAATGTTAGGATTGGTGCAAGACTCTTGTAGACTCAGTGACTGCAACTATACATCTGAATTGGGGGAAGCGGTACGGATTATTCGCCTTTGTTGGGCAGCAAGGCCGGCAGACGAACAGGTGAGGAGAATCAAGAGGATGTATTGGGCGACAGGGATGATCAGATTGGCAGAAAGAACGAGCGTTAAATTGAGTCGTCTAAAACAATGACGGTACGTCTCACGGTTTTAAAGAGAAAGGAATGGAACCAGCTTTAACTCTGTAAGAGAAAGCGGTGCAAACAGTCGTAAAAGAAGTCGCCAAAGAAACGGCTTCTATAGCTTTTTGCACTCCATAAAAGGCTACCCCTACGAGGGCCCAGTCAAAACTATTGTCCGCCTGTTGCGCGATTGAAATCAATAATCCAAAAATGAGTGGTCACCTGCACTGGAGCAGAGTTTTCTATTTTTTTTCTAATTCGGGTTTTATTTGCGTCTGTCCACTCCTGCAAAACAAAATGCTCAATTACAGTACAAAAGGCGTGTTTCTCCATGTCCTCAACAAGTGCTGACATGCTCAGTTTGAATGTCACACATAGTAGTAACGTCGCTTTTGTTAGACTCTATATGTGATAGTATAAATAAAACGACCATTGCGGTGCCACCGTGAAAAAGGGACTTAGTTTTAGTTTTTAAGAAGTTATTTCTTATATGATCAAGAGTCACTAAGGTCCTTCATCAGACGAGGTCGTGAGAAAAGCAACCGGGCAATATTTTGATTAAAGGAATGAACGGCTACGTCTGGATGGAGTCAATGAGGGTCCAAGATACCATGGAATGATTAAAACTTTTTGCGGACCCTCTTTCCGCATGCTTGGCCAAATGTATGTAATGCGGACTCGTTACGCTGTTTAAACAAAACGTTAGGTAAAAACAAAGCACAACTGCAATGGCAAGTAAAAGTTTTAAATGCGGACGCTTTAAGAATTATCTTTGAACCCTTTTTGGAAGCTTTAGATATTTAACTAGGTGGGTCCCCTAAGTTCATAAGCTTAAGAGGACAAGCGACATGTATAGGTATACGAAGCACTTGAAGGAAATTAGAAACAAAACTTTATGAATCAGGGCGCTCAAGGTATTTGACAGCTAGTTCATTACAGGCTTCGTCAATCTTCTAAACAGTCGTTTGCTTAAAAACGCCCTTGCCCAAGAAATGTACAAGGCACGTTTTTTGTCAAAGTAAACGCCGTGAAACGTTTTCTGGACATTTTAAGCGTTGGCCAATCCTGGGTCGTATTTAACAAATGCATGCGTGTAGGCCACGTTGTAAGACCATAATGAACAAAATCAAGCATTTGGTTCAAAAGTAAAACAGTTTCAGGTGGCTAACCATGCTTCCTCTAAGGATTCCGCCAGGCACTGGACACCGCGGAACTCGCTTTAATACTCTTTGAGGGAGAAACGGAAGTGACAGATCAAGGTGAAGCATCTCAAGGAAACTCAGACAATTGGTTAGTGAGGGATCGGCCTCGTGCAAAGTCTCGTGTAGGAGGCTTCAATGCTCTAGACTACATGGAGATGAAGACCCTGAGGAAATTCCACTTTAAATGTGGTAGTCGGAAGCACATGGCTAAAAATTGCAAAGCAGATTGTCCAAAGTGCTACGTTTACTGAAGAGCGGGTATCGCGCGGACAACATAGCCTGCCCCTCCTACAGGGGAAGTGCAGAAGCTCAGAGTGGGGGGGGGAGTATCGGAGAGAGCACTCGAGAGGGACAGCAAAAAGACAAAAAAATAAAATAAGGGGAGACTGGAGAAAAGGCACATGGAAAGCCCAAGACGATTGCTCATAATCCCAAAGACGACCGGAGAGTCCTAGAGAAGGGTCCTAAATCCGCTTGAAATATTAAAGATCGTCGGGAAACCTAAACCGTAATGGGGATGCTCATTACCAGGCGGGCGTGGCCTTTAGGGGCAGGAAGTCAGGTCAAAAATCCACTTGAGTTGAGGCGGATGGAGTGGCAGTCTTCTACAACTGCTGTTTGTGACCAAGGACCTCGGGTAAACTGAAGGACTCCTAAAGCAACTTGCCAAAAGCCTGGGTGGTTAAGGAGGCAAGGGACTAGTTATCACAGGAGATTTATCTGCTGCCACCAGGGCATAGTGAAGTCGGCACACAATTAAGAAGGTACAATTAATTAATTGTTATATACATAAATGCATTACCGATATAAGCCCTTTTTGAAGAGTAAATGACTTTGTGTACGCCCGTTGATATTATTATATTGTGGTGTGGGGCCTAGTACCGGTGGTTCTCAGGACGTCTTCCTGCCGGGTCTTTGTCTTATGACAAAATTGATATTCCACCTAGTCAGCGGCCGAGAAGTGCATACAGGACACGATGTCCTTCATTGTCTGTGCAACCCGACGACGTGGTCTTCAGTGTCCGAGAGGCCATGGTCATGGGACGTAAGTGTCTGATTGTCCACATGTACACCTAATACTGGTCATGACTCGTTAGACGGTGTGTGGCAAAGTACGTAACGGGTCCTTTTCCCGGCTTTTCGCATTCTGCTTGTACGTTTGCGTGTCGCTGGGACGGAACTAATCCACGTGGTAGCCCAGTCATTAAGGGTCGCTTACTACGCTCGGCCGCTGGTAGATCCCACGTGAGATGACGCGACAGCACCAGCAGAACGTCGGTACTAACCGTCTTGTACACTTTGCAAATGCTTATAGCTGTGGTGTGCTAGGCGTGCTACGGCCGCCAGCAGACGGTAACACGCAACTCCCTCCACCAGTTTTTCGGCAGAATTCTTGAGAGGTTACACGAGATCTAAGCTGCCTTCTCAGCGGTATATTCGACGTGCGCTTTTTCTGTAACGCCGGTGTCCAAGAAGCAAGATATTTCTATAGGAAAAATCTGGACGTTACAAAGATCAGGAGAAGCTCGGCCAGGCAGGACTAATGGTCGTGTGTTACGCCCGGGATGACCACGGGGGGCTGAGTCAAGTGACTGACATCGGCCCTCAGAGCGTATAATGACTACTATGTGCGCCTCAGCTTCTAACCGGCCACGGACTGTTCCAGAGCTACAGGGTTGAACTAAGGAAAGCCACGAGAGACATCTGTATGTCGTGCGACTCGGAAAAGGCCGTGAGGGGCCGCTCCATTAGGGAGGCGGTTAGCTATATACTGATGACAGCTATTGATGATATACTGATAACTGGTGCATGTAGGCTATCAGGATCTCGAGGCACTCTCTCAAAGCGGTGTATACCTAAGCATCCATCTGGCTGCAAGGGTCTGTAAATATGCGAAAAAATAGGCGAAGACACATTAAATCAATGAGAATCACCGGGACGCCAGGTGGGAAGGATTAATTAAAAATTGGTTTTTAATTAATAATATATCTACCTAAAACGTCACTACCTTCAGTTAGGTGACTGCGTGCGCAGATATTGTGAACAGACCCTGACTATAACCATCAACAGATACTACGTACTCCAGTGTACAACGTTGTTAGCTACTATAACAAGATACATATTTCTATGTATAGTCAATAGTAATCCAAAATGTAATAATTCTACCTATCTAAAAATTAATAAAATGTGATGATGAATATCCTGACATGGCGCCATATCCACACTTAGTGCGAGTAGCATGTTAATTTGTAGAACATTTTCAACAGATTTTCTAAGGTGTGATTCCCAAACCAGACAACAGTTAAGCAATATGATGACTACAAGTGCCTATCGAGTTTTTCATAAATGCAAATGGGTCTCTATAAAAAATTATAACAACTAAATCTATTTCACATATTCGGTCTCGGGTGAGGCTGGTTGTTGCTTTTATCTAAGTCAACCAGTTCTATCTCTGCATCTCGCGTGTTAGTTTAACAACCGCGGATCCGAGTGTAATATGGCTGAGCCATTCAATCAGAGCTGGTCGTAATATGACGTTATTGCAGGCATGCCCTCGCAAGCTCCTATACCTGTATATATGCACGCGACTTTAATACAATTTGTCCATAATTTAGAGGACGGCCCGCGCCACCGATGTATCTCCATGGATCTAAATCCGACAGAGTAACGTACTTTGAGCCTTTCTGGCTTCACGACTATCAAAGCCTTAACATCACGGTAATTGCTTTTGCATATGCAAACATTGATACTGGCCTTGCCTGTGAAAAGACTTTGACTACTTTAAATCCAGTTCAATCACAAAGGCTTTGCACAGTCAGTTCATGCTCTGTTCGCCAACTCTTCACCTTTGAATACACACGTGCGCGTGTCTTGATAATGATTACGTAATAAATAAGTGTTCCTAAGTTTTCATCTAAAGACGCCAGTAATTTATTTTTCCTTGGGTTAAATATTATATCAATTCGCTTTATAAACTGAAGGAACCAAATTGTCTTACAGGTTCTGCGGCCTGCCAAATACACTGTCTCAACCATTAACAACAAAACTATGGTAGTGAACTCTTTCTTCTGCTTCAATTTTCAGAACGCCTACTTTTTTAAGAACCTACTCTTAATTAAACGCTACTCGTCTAGCAATTGTATTTACAGTGCATTTTTGTAAAGCATAAAACATATCGGGTTAGTCGATTCATGGCGAAGGCCTACCCTCGTCTACATATTCAAGATCTTTAGTTAAGACCTCCCTCAGTTTAACTCTGAACTTAGGTCATAGGCAGCTAAATAATGAAATTATGCAATGGCAATTCCACCGTTTTTGCGGCCTGCAACAGCATTAGCGACAATAGAGATATAGTCTTCTCTGTGCCGGCTCTGCTCTGAGACTCGTTACGTTTTTCCCAACATGTTTAGATGTTAAACGATTAGATACAGTTTCTACTAAACTACGTGTTTTTGTCTTGCCGGTAACGTCTTGCTTAGTAATTTTAATGGAAAACGTCGTTGCAATTAGCAAGAAATATTAAGCAGGATAAATTGCGAGGAAAAACACCTGCCAATGAGCCGCCGCAACGACAGGCTACCAAATATGCATTGAAACAAATACAATTTTTGTTTCACGTAGCGGTTTAGTTGTTTGTTTGGTATATATATATATATATAGATTTATTTGTATTGATATAGTTATGTAACTTTTTTATGTTAGCACTTTGGAGTAAACCATTGTCTCCGCGTGAACGTGTAGTTACGGCTTGTTTGTTTCATATTTTATATTAAGGCTAGAAGCGCACTTGAGTTACATTTAAATTAGCGAAATTTTGCAAGCATTGTCCGCTAGGTTTCATGTTCTCGGCTCCCTCGCATCGACTTATTATCATAAGTATTTCATTTTGGGTCAGCGTAACAACGTTTCTTAATAAAAGCAGGTCTTCAATATTGAACATTTCTTTGCAAGCATTCAGGTATTACGTGGAAAAGGATACATTTGCTCAGGATCGTTTTGTTTTTTATTTACAGATAAGGCATCTAAATTATACCATCTAAATTTAAGTAAAATCTCAACTTGCGTGATATGGCGACTAAATTATCAGGTACTTATCTACCTCTTTTTTTCCTTGATTAGGCCTTGGTTGAGGCTGGGTTCCACTTCCGTGTAAGTCGACCAGCTTCATCCCAATGATTTGTTCTCATACACATATGACGAACTTCTTTAAAAGCTAAGATACGGTAGCATTCCAATCTAGCGAAGTTACCTAAGTACTCGTATAAACGGTTACGCTAGTACTAGTCAAGCCATATGCGTACAATTGATTATTTTAGCGCCACGGGTGAACACGCCTTGTCGTGGCGCTATGTCACTCGGCCCACATTCCGGCAGTGTAGGAGCCTGTCGGTCTTAGTCGGAATAGCCAGCTGAGGCCAGACGGAAAAACTCTTACCCACAGGGCTCGTGGTCGTCTCCTCGTGTGGGATGTTACAGTGTCATGTACGCTGGCCAAAAGTTACCTTCAAAACACGAGCCGTGAGGAGGGCGCAGGCGCCCGGCTCGCAGAGAACCGAAAAGTGACGAAATACCAGGAACTAGCGTCGCAATTTATAGTTCAGCCGATCGCCATAGAGACCTTTGGACCGATCAGACCGGAGTCTATAAAATTTATTAAGGAACTGGGCCGGAAAGTCATCACTGCAACTCAAGACTCCCGCGCTAGCGAATACATGTTGCAGCGCATATCGATCGAGGGTTAGCGCGACCTGATGCCGTGGAAGGATCTCTTCCGTCAGCCGCAGGGCTTCCGGAGAAACACAGTAGAAGTTGTTTTTATTCCCCATAATTGTTTGCTTACGACAATAAATGCCAGCTTAGTTGGAACTAATATACCTGAATGTATTAATTTCTGATTATATTTAAGACATCGAAACGATAGAATTTTGGCATTTTAATGGCAAACACAAAGACATTGTCTTTTTGGATTAGATCTAAAATGACCCAGAGATGCAGAATTTAATAACCAAAAGTTATCCGACAGCCTGAGCGCTTTTTGTTTTTTTGAGATTCGGAAAAATGCTTCATGCACACTCAGCGCAGATGTCAGTGTCCGGGCGTAGAGAAGCGCGTAGGTAGTGTGGGACTCCCCAATGACATGAGGTTACCCACTATAAACCCTAATCCTCACATTTATTCCCCTAGGGTTTGGTACTGTTTGCTAGTTTTTCAAGGCCCTGGGGAGAAGTCGTTCGTTCTACATATCTGGCATGGCCTCCAAGGCCTGCAAGGACCTCTCGCAATCACTTCTAGCGAGAGAAACGCGTATTTTTTTCTCCTAGACGAAATTTTCTCAGATGCTATGGTCTAGGTATGGCGCTCCTTATCTCTACGATTGGCTTGACGTCAACATCGATGTTACGATTGTTCTCGTGTCAGCTCCAGCTAGTAAATATGTGAAAGTCCGTCGGAGGTTCAAGAGTCTTAGGCATCCTGCGATCGTGTGGTCCACGTCGTCAGGCACCCCGGTTGTGCACAGAACACAAATGTCGGAGTGAGTCTCTGTCTTTCTCTTCCCTGCCTATTCTCATCGTGCATGTTTGGAATTGGCCGTGTTTCGTTACAGCTTGTGTGGCGTACAACGATAACAAACCTTGGCCTAGGCCGCTATACCATTCATGTAGATATTTCACGAGATGCGGGTCCAGCCCGCACGCGAGGATAGGGCGCGCCATTCCTCCGCCCAAGCCCGCATCGTCGCTTCCGTAGCCTGGTTGTAGTCCGTCCTGTCGCATGGTGCTCCTCTGCCCATGGGACCTCCTAGGCACCCCGCCAGGAGGTCCCATGGGAGCGTTTTGGCTAGTACTAGCGCAACCTTTATGCTGACGGTTCTGTACACTCTGCTAATTTGTATGGCGATTGATCTTTGAGCCGGCCTGAGGAGCTGCCTGTTGCTGATTGTGCGGAGGGCCATGTCAGCCCACATTGACGTCTCGTACAGTGCCGTGGACTCCGGCGCATGGCGTTGTTTGCTATGACCTTGATTATGGTCTCATGGCGTGCTGTTATAGTAAGTGCTAGGTCGTCTGCGTAAGCCAGCGCTTGTGCCCCTGGCGGAAGGTTCTGCAGACGCCAGATTCCACAGGATTGGTCTGAGTATAAACCCCCGTCAAACCCCGGCACTGATAATAAACGTACCGTGATGTTTCAGCAGATGGCGGTCACTCAGATCGGAGGAGACGATGCGGACCAGGTAAGTAGGTACATTTTGTTGTTCCACGACTTCGAGATTGTTCGCCCAGTTGGCGCTGTTAAAGGCGTTTTCACGTCAAGTAGTATCAGTAAAGCAAACTTACTGGTGTTGCCCGACGTCATAATTTCTTGTCCTGCATTTGCCAAAATTTCTTCGATGGGGTCGAATGTCGAGTGGCCCTTGCGAAAGCCATGTAGGTTAGGTTCTGAAGCTTCTGTGTCTCCTATAGCCTTTGTGAGACGTGCCTAGATAATGTTTTCAGAAAGCGTGCCAATAGTGTCTACAAGGAAGATTGCCGTGAAGGATCCTGGGGTGTGCTTGGGAATCAGGGCAAAAAAGGAGGTCTTCCAGGCAGGTGAGAAGGATTTCTCCCGGAGGAGATGAGTCGCGGTGACTGCGACAATTTTTAGGTACTCTCTTGCTATAGGCTGGATCACCCCAGGAGGGACCCCGTCGGGATCCGGTGCTTTGCCGGGGGCGAGGTGTTTTTGAAGGACCTCCTCCTCTGTGATGGGGGAAGTGTCTGCTGGGTCTATATTGGTGTAAGTTACTGTAGGGCGAGAAAGATGCGATGGGAAGAGTTTCTTGGCCTGGCGGAAAATCTCTTCTTGTAGGTAGCGGAGGTGGGGATGTTTTGAGTTTCTCCCGGACTATGCGATCGATTAGAGCTCTCCAGCATTTCCCTTTCGTTGTCCCGATCTTTTAACAAAGAGTGTTTCTTGCTGTTCGGCATATGTCTAGTAGTGTGTCCTCCCGGGCCAAGGCCATATGAAGTATGTGTTCATGGTTGCCGTTTCGGCGTCTTCTCGCAAGCCAGGTTCGGGCCCTCGTCAGGGTTTGCTTGGCACGTATGCACGCTGAGCGGGCCTTCCTTACCTCGGGTGTCCACCATGGCTGTAGGGGCGTCTACTACGGCACGGCGGGCCTCATGTGGCTTGGCACGCCTTTATTACTGTTTGTATTAGTTCTTCCGGAGAGGTGTGGGAGTCTTGATGCGTAGTGAGTCGTGTAGCTATGTGGAGTTTTAGCTTGCTGTTGTCTAGATGTCTCATCTACCAGGTTTCTCGGATTGGAAGTGGCTGTGTAGGTGCGCCGTCGTTATCGATAACTATGTACTGGTAATCGCTGAGCGTTTTGGCGTCTGTGACGACTCTTCAACTGCTAATCAGGCAAAGGGAAGCATCGTTAGTTAAGTGTGAGATCAATGAATGACTCTTGTCGACCTCGGACGAATGTCGGAAAGTTCCCGTCGTTAACTACTGAGAGTTCTAAGTTGACCAGCTAGTCCAGTGGTAGAAGCCCCCGGTAGGTGGGAGTGCGGGAGTCCTATAAGGGATGTGCCGCGTTAAAGTCACCTGTCACGAGTAGCCGGTGGGGATTAAGAGAAATAATAAGATCAGCAAAAGATGTGAGATAGTCCTTAAAGTCCTCTAGTAGGTGGTTTGGTGAGAAGTAGCAGGAAATAATATATGAGCCGCTGCCTAGTTGAATCCATGTGCACCCAGAGCGAGCCCCGTTGCCCGAGACAGAGACCTTTGGGTCCCATCCACCATATGCTGTGTCTGCGGCAGGATCAGCATAATGGTTTGCTCGTGTTGACGCAATATTGATATTGGGCTCTGACATGAGGCATAAGAATATTTGGATCTCCTGCACGTATATGTTAAGAGCGTCATGAGCAATTTATTTTGATAGCTTGGCTTTGGATCGTCTCTGGACCGTCGTCCAGTCTGAGCTGTTGTTCTCTCCTCTCTCTGTATTACTTGATGCAGGTGTGATCGAAAGGGTGTCGCTGGAGGTCGCCTCTTTCGTGTCGGGCGCGACCTCCGGTTGGGAAAGGGCCCTTGACCTGTTTGCCTCGGGTGCTCAGCCTCTGTCCTGCATTTTCGCTCACGGAGCACCTGTTCTCTGTACACCGGGCAGAACATCGCGTCCGCGCGATGACCCTCAGCATCACTTCATGCTCGCCGAGGTGCAGTATCTTGTCTTGTGCCCAGTGGTCCCGCAACGCAGGCAGAGGCAGCCCTCGATAGGTTTCTCAAGCGCGCGCGCAAACTTCCGCGCGATGGCCAGGGTGCTGGCAACGGTGGCGTAGATCTGGGCGACAATTGTGCCCTGCTTATCCGACTGTCGTGAGCTTTCACAGACGTTGGGCTAATGGGGCGGGCAAGCGCGCTAAGGCGTACCAGCGCCCACCTCGACCCTGACGGGGTTCGGTAATTGCAACTAAGGAGTAATCCGTCACTTTCAGGTACGCGGCGAGGTCGGCCTTTAAATGGAGCTTAAGGGACAAAGGGTTGATGCCCCAGAATGCCACCTGTAGGGTGGGGTCAAATAGCTTGGGGGAGGCCTCCAGTCCCGCGCCGCGGATCTTAGTACCCAGCCGTTCTTCTGCTCCTGGTGTGATTTTACCCAGTCGGATTGCTACGTCCCCGCTAGACGCCTTCTTCATTTCGTAAATAATCATTTCTGCCGCAAACTTCGCGTTGAGGTTCTCTGGGACGGCACGCAGCATGTTAGCAAAGGTTTTGCTGTTGCCGACCTTAACTAGTATCGAGGTTGTGTGTCTATGGGGGGGGGAAGGGTACGGGTGTTTGTGGCTGGATACTTGGTGGCGGTCCGGTGGGCAGCTCATATTGCATCATGAACTTGTCTTGGTCTGCGCCACCCCGGGCTTCCCGGCGTGTCGTTAGGATTGTCTCGGCCGCTGATTGCACCTCGCGGAATCCAAGTTGGATATTTTGCAAAAGGTGTTTGAGCTCTTTAAGTGTGTCTCTTGGCTCGCAACTTTAGCACAGTCCTCAGCGAGAGCATCGTATGCGTCTTCAAAGGCCTCCTTGTCTGCTTCGAAAGCACGGTGTCTGAGTCGGGGGCTTAGAGGGGGTGGAGTGTCTGCTTGCCGTTCGCGAGTGGCGATGGATCCGGCGTGGTCATGGTCCGTTTCGGCCGAGCTTTGGTGTTGGGGTTGAGGACGGGCTGAGTAGGGATAGTGCGAGTTCTTCCAGCGAGATGGGGCAAGGTGTCCTTAGTAGGCAAGGAAGAGTCAATGCATGTAGCGCTAAAGGTGGGAAGGGGTGTCCTATTGCCGAAGCGATTTGGGGACTGGGGAGCGTTGTAGCGGCATCGCTTCGGCAGACCACCTTCTAAGAGAGAGAGAGAGAGAGAGGGTGATGGGGGAGAGTTTGTTGCCCTTAGTTGAATAGTGTCTCGCTCGGACCTGTGTTGTGATCAGAAGCTGAGATATTGCAAAAGGCTCCCTGCCGGAAGGGACTTCTTTACGCAAAAGCCGCTTTGAGATAATCGCAGCGGTTTCCTTCTTACTTGCGTCAATATGCTCGTTGGCGCCCTCTCAGTGCCTCAGAGCTAGAAGGTAAGTGTATATAAGCGCGATCGTGCTCTGAAGTATCGGGAGGGCTGTTCACCAGCCTCTTACTAAGGTAGACCTACCAGAGACCTACACTGGAGACAGCTCAGGCAACTGTAATAAGTCGTAGTGGCCTAACTGGCACGATATGCCCCTTTCTGCGATAGAGTCCGGCGAGTCTTTTCCCTACAGAGAGGGCTGCACTCGTGGCGCCGCCCTGGTGGTCGGAAAAGGAACTAAATTCTATTACTACGCTGAGCACCGTCGAAGACAATGAACGCGTTTGTGAAAGCTCCCGGATACGCAGAAACACCACACCGCTTTTATTCCTGCTACTGCAGCCCTAATGTTCCACTTGACAACCTACACAGGCTTTTAGACGACTTGTCATCTTCTTTTAATCAAACTGATGTCCCACTTCTTCGTGGGGTCGAGGCCAACAAGATTTTAAACTGTAAGGATAGGACCAGAACGACAGCAAACTACAACGGCGGGCCTCCAGACGCTCTTAAAGAAAGCGTGCGAGGTCTCCCTAGGCCGTGCTGCACACCCAGGACGCCGAGGAACGCTAAAATACTGGTGGACTGCGGCACTTGGACAACTACGGCAGAAGTGTTTAAGAGCGCGGCGGTGCCCCACTCGCGCTTGACGATCCGCGCATGAGGGGAAGGCCGCCCGACGCTATGGAGCGGAGTACAAGAATCTGCTCCTTAACAAGGTCAGGTACCTCGGGGTCACCCTAGACAGAGCTCTCCGCGGCGCTGAATACATGCGGCGGGCGACGAAGAAGGCAATCTAGACAGCAAACAACTTTGCACGGCTCATGCCTAATAATTATGGACCACGATAATCCAAACAGCGCATAGTCATGTTCACAGCTGAGTCAGTTGCCCTGTACGGCTCCGGCCTGGCTCTCCGACACCCCTGCGTCGGGCCCAGAGGGTCGGAGCCCTCAGGGTAATCAGGACGTTGCTGGAACGATCCTCTGGGGTCTAAAAGCAGCCGAACGTCGCCGCTTATGGGGTAACCCCCAGCGCAAAAAGGACGAGAAGCGTCGGCAAACATATGACTTTTATCAGGAAGAGTGGGACGGCTTACAAAGCGGTGCCCCGGGCTAAAGTCTCCGCGACGTAATCCCCAACATAAAACACTGGCTGTACCGCCCGGTGGGTAAACTCATTTTTCACACGACCCAGATCCTGACAGGCCATGGCGACTTCCAGTCCTACCTATTCAGGATTGGGAAGGCTCCCAGCCCCAAATGCATCCACTGCGGCGATGGACCGGATGACACCCAAGACACCACCGCACTGAGGTGTCGAGCATGGGCGGAGCAGTGCGCATCCCTACCTCTTTCAATGAATACACAAGTTCTTAATTTACGTGACCTCTGCAGAAAATGACGGGATCGCTCTTACAGCGGAACACCATTGCTGAAGTGTTTAAAGCCATTTTACAGAAGAAAACGAGCGCCAACCAACTAAATCCTCTCCATGGCCCCCGGGAACACACTCACCAGGCGTAGTAGACTCCACCCCCCCCCCTGACTGCTTGATGAAATGCGCAAGCAATTCCCAGTCAGGTCGGGGGACGGGGACACGACTGGTTTTTAGTGGGGAGACGACACCGCACAGACACTTATCACAAATGAACCAATTTCGCTCGAAATCCGTCTCGAAACACACGGGTGCGTGACCGCACTCGACGGCTGTCAGCAGACGACTTAGCCTGAAAGCTAAGCACACACGCCGAGCACACGCGTTTAGTACCTACCAAAGATTACGTGATGTACGTTTACGGTTGGTGTTTCTGTTAAAGATATGTTTTTAAATTTATAGAGGTTTTCAAGAAAACACCAAGCACACATACAGTTCAGCAAGCGCACCCAAGTTGATCTCCAGGCCTGCCTTGGCGCTTGCAAAAAGTACGCAGGAGTAGTTTGCTTTATTAGCTAAGAAGCGTCAGATGACGTTGCTGCTTTTAATCTTATTAAGGGTAATGATTAGCTACCCCTGGCCGTTAGTAGGCAAACTTGCCTATTGCCAAAACCAAATCATGTCACCTGAGATTCCGCGCAGTGTCTGCTATAGCATGCCTTTACTTCCATACATCTTACCACGGCATTCGTTGACTTGATTTTTTTTTTAATTAAAATATATGGTATAGTTATTCTCATTGGAACCATCCTGCTTTACTTCGGCGATTTGAGGTTTTTCCATGCGTTTTATTTACTGTTTCTACGGAAACCGTTGCGGTGTTGCCGGCGCATTTTTTTGTTTGATCTCCAACTCGTTTTTCCGTATCACCAGCTATCCACCAAGTTTAATCCCTATTTCCACTTGCGCTCACTCTGGAGCATCGCAAATAAATCTATCGTCGCCGTATTTGGGGGCATTGCTGCTAAAATCGGTATAGTGTATGATTGTATCAGTGGGTACCTCTCATGTTAGTATCCTGTACCCCGTCAATACCTGTACCAGGCGATTCTTTCGTGCTTTCCGGTAAACCACCCTTCTAGATCAAGAATGACTTGGCGGATCCACGGTTCTAGCACGTCTGCCCCGTCCTGCTCTACTCCTCTTGAAACTCTTTGGGCGTCTGCTTCCGAGCTTCTCCTTCTGTTGCCAATCCTCTCTTCTCCACACCGCTAACCCGCTCCTTAATCAATCTAAGCCACGGTTCAAGTCTAGCTATCAGAAAAATAACCATTGTCTAGTCCGTGCGATAAGCGCAAGCCATTCGTACCGCCAGCTTCCGCTGCACATTCAGAACCTTTCTGAGGTTCCTTTTTAGCTTCATTGAACTTACAATTCACGTGCGAGATGCGCACAGCATGATAGAATCTGCTACTGGGGCAAAAAGTATCCTCTTGCCCTGCGTCGCTCCACGTTGGCAGAGACACGGCCAAGTTTTTGGTGATATTTTTCGTCTTGGCAGTCGCCTCGCCTACATGCTCGTTACTAGTCAGAGGCTTGTAAATTGTTACGCCCATATATTGCGTGGACGGCTTGTTTTCAACAGCCACTCCGCTAAGTGCTAACTGCATTTCATCGTGTCTCTTCCAGGCTGCCAGACGCACTTCCTCGCATTTCTCGGGTGCCACCTGAAGTATGGGCTCTATCGCCCATGATTTCAATTCCGGTCTGAGCCCGCCCTCACTGCGTGCAGTGATCAGGATGGCCAGCTCGTCGGTGTACGCAGTTGTCTGGACGTCGGACTTGGCTCTACATATCTACCGGCTAACGTCTGGTATGTATAAAAAATGTAAAGGCCCCTCGTTGGACTTCTAACTACATTAGTTACTTTTAATTAAGTTTCCTTTTCTTCGTTGAAAGTTGAAGGTCCGCACTACAAATACGTCGTCAGTTCATACTGGTAATGAGCAGTTTGCATGTAACCTTGTTGCCGCGCATTAGATTCGGATAATTATTCGTTTTTTGAGATCTTATTAGAATGCTAGATTCGTTGCGCTGATTAATTTAAATTGATTGTGAAAGCATCTGCCGTTGAGGTGAAAAACGTAGCTAAATTACCATAGCGAGTTACGTATTATTAAGTTTCAACGCAGGGCATTAACTGTTGTACTAGGCAGATGGACCGAAGTGATGAGTTTATGCGTACGCCGTTAGCGTCATATGGCTAACTAATCCTAGTAGCCGTAGCAGAAATTAACTATTTCTTAAGTATTAAGTATATAAACTTGTGACAATGGACTATGCTTTTACGGTATGTAGTTGTACAAGCTCTATGATAGTAACACTTGTTTTTTTTTATGTAACGCTCCTAAACACAATTCACAGTCCACCATTAAAAAGAACGGTAGGATTGTTTCATCAAGCCAGTGCACCCATGCACGGATCTGTACCATTGCCGGCTGAAGGAAGGTCAGAATTAAGACGTTGCGGGTACTATTTAAATAAGAGCTGAGGCGAATTTCATTAGTCCACCCTTGGAGAGCACAAATGATGTCAGATAGTGCAGCCTTGTCTTAATTCAGTACATGGCTCCGCAGCTGCAGGATAATTATTTTTCAATACAGAGTGAATGGCACTAGTCAGCCCACCGTGTCGAACACGAAAACAAGCGTAAGCCGTAAACCATGTTGCTAATTAGGGTGCTTTATTCAACACCTTGTATTAGGCGATTAAGTTGGAATCTATTCGCGCCCCTTACAGGGTTCCATGCCAAACCCCGTAACTTAGCGTCAAGACGCCTCTTTGCGGTGCCAAGCGTGTTGTTAGAAAGCGAATCAATCAGTTGTCGATTGGGCAGTGTAACGGTGTAGTTCGCAGTTGGCTTAGTTATATCGAACTGGTGAATAATAGCCTAGGCAAAATGTGGCAAGCGGACAATTGGTGGGTCCACGTTGGATGCATAGCTGTAGTCCCCCTAGCCGATATCGTCGGGGAACGACCAAACGACTCTTCCGCCGTTCACGCCACAGGCCGATGCGGTAAATCGTGGTGGTGATCGCGGCAGATGCTACTGCTGCTGTTGTCAGTGTGGCTGTTCTGTCGCAGCGACACCTTGTCCATCGACGTATAATGCGCCATCGCCTTGCATCTGCGACAGGACACGTAAGTTCCGTGACACTACTTCCCGTTGTTATGCTGTTGTCGAATGTATGCGGAAGCAGACATGGCACCGTTTGTCGTACGCTGTCGAGAATACCGCAACGCTGTTGGTACGTAAGTGGTTCGTAGCAGCGTAAAGAGGAATGTTCCTCATACGCACGCACACACACACACAAAACAAGCACTTTCTTGCGTTTCTCACCATCGTAATGTTAATGTTTGCTCGGGCCGCTATATTGCTTTGGCGGGCCTCTCACCGGCTGGCTGTTGTATTGTGCCGTACCAGCAAACGATGCTTGTTGATTCTGGGCCGTCTCCTCCTGAGCCGCGAAGTATCTGTTTACGTAGTCCATGAAGGAGTGAATCCTCTTCGCCGCCCTGGTCCGCGTTCGTCGACCTCGTCTGCTGAGGCGGCTGTTGGGGCCGTTGCGGTATTCGGCATGAGTGAGAGCCTTGCTCTTAACGCTGTTGTGAGCCGGCATGGCGAGAGACGCGTTGAGCTTGCTCTCTGCGTGATTGAATCGTAGCTTAGCCGGCCCGGCGGCAAAGTAAGTTTGTTTATACATACCCTCCAGCGTTAGGATATTACCTTGAATGTAATCAACCAGCGTGTCTAAGCTGGCTACGTCGGAGTGATTGTTTAGCGGAGGGAGCATTATTGAAGACAGCAAAGTCTCGCTGGCGCAGTATCTTTACTCGGACATATCACTTCTCTAGCAATTCGAGCAGTTCGCCGTAACTGCTGTCAATGACAACTAGTAACTGCACATGTGCGAGAGGACACCCGTTCAGAAGGCTGCGAGAAGCTTTAAGGAGGTTTTTTTAATTTCTAGACCATCCTTCGTCTTCTACGGGCTTGGAACTCAGGTATATCTTCAATGCACTAAGAGCCGGACATGTTGAGATGTCTAGGGTTTCCCCCACAGTTCTTGTGGCAGCATGGCCGCTGACTCTTAGCGGTATGACTTATCATCCATTCTCAATGAGCATCGCTCAAAGAAAATTCAATCAACAATAGGGAAGCTTCTCGATTTGGGTGGCTCCAGCCACCAGCTGGATTGTCTAGATCACCTTTTAGCAGATCGAAATGACTGCTAATGCGATCAGTCTTACTGTTGAGCGCCTTTACGGCACTGCGCTCCTGAGATTTGTGCTCTGCAGCGCGGCTAATCTCGCTGGATGCGTCATGCTTTCGGTTTAAGGAGATTTGAGGAGGCGGCGTGGGGGGTGGAGCACACGACATGCGTTGCATTGCATTGACATCAACCGTCGTGCTAGATCGATGAGACCGAAATGACGCGATAATACGTGCGCAGTTGACGCATTTTTCGGTATTATTCAATTCAGCACGACAATGTCATGGTACACCGAAACAACTGAGCAATCACTCAAATATTGGCGGCAATCGAGCGTTGCCATATGACTAATTTGTAGTAGTTATAGCGGAAATGAACTACCTTCGTTATGTCTACGTCTGCGAATATCCGTAATGTAACAAGATGATAATTAAAACATCTGTACTTTGTAAATATAATTGCCTTTTACCCGCAAACATGTATGAGTGCTTTATTTGCTCTTTCCCAAATAGCAAGCATACTGTCTATTCTTGACAAATGTCATGAAAATAAAAACGACGATTCTGGACAAATGTCATGAAAACAGAAACGACGCGAATCAGCACGAGCTCATCCGGGACCTGATGTTCCATATTACGAGAGCGTTTTGCCTTGCTGCCTTGGGTAATAGGCATAATGAGGATTTCGCTGTTCCTTCGAATGGTGTATTATACCTTTATTTGTGAACTGAACGAACCGTTGTTGCCTATGGCTTGTTTATTACCAATGGCACTATGCAAACACGCGATCACTACTCGGCCATAGATGCAGATGATTGCCAACCGTCGATGCCTCTCCTTGGCCTTATTGCTAACCCTTTGAGTTTTTATATGCTACATTATTAAACGGTTATAATGTACAATATGTAAAGAACAATAACGTTCTTTGTTAATTATTTTGTTACTATAGAATATTTAAAAATAAAACTAGCTAACTAAAATTACGTATATTATAAAACTAATAGGCACGTTTAAAAATGTAATAAATATATTTCTTCAAAATAGGTGCGTGTTGGTCAGATTAAGTACACGTGAAGTTTTGCGGGGCTCTAGGTCCTATGTTATACACGATATTAATCCCCGGCTAGGTAGCTCTGCCCGTATTCTCATTTTACCTATAAATGTGCGCCGACGACCTTAACTTGCACATCGAGGGTCATAACGAGGGTGGTAAGCTGGAGCTCCAGAATGCTATCAAACGCGTGTCGCAGTGATGTGTGAGAACGTTTATTATACAGTGATTTGAGTACTACGTTAAACTATACTTGGCTTTTGTCGCATCAAGTGGACGGATTCTCCACCATTCTGTAAGGCCATTCTGTCGCACAGACATCTCTCTGCTTTAGCGAGTTCAGGATATTTTTTCGAAAATGGTTGCTAAGCGCTAGAATGTCGCCATAGATTTGATGGCATCTCTGACTGTTACTGGCTTCCAGCAATAGGCATTTTTTTGTAAAAAAAACAAAGTGAAACCTATTTATACTATCTACTAGAACACTCCCGTAAAAAAAACATGTATTTTATTAGATTGTTGTAAAATACAGATTTGGAAACTGGTGTGCGGACTAAAATATTCAAGAATATACTTTCTGCTGTTTTAGTTTAATCGTTCTATGTTTCATATTGTACGTGCGTAATGCAAATAGCGGCATAACACATTTAGCTATTACTATTACGTTTGCATATGCTGTATAATGTGCAAGGCTATCACGTATTCCAAAAAACTACGGGTTAAAACGACGGACTCCGGCCCCACGGCCTGACTGACCGGCTAACACCCCAACTTCCCTTAAGTAAGCAAAGGCGAACGTTAACCGGAACGGTGCAGTGACTAAGCTTTCAACAATCCCCAAGATCAATCATGCAGGTCATGGGTTGCAATCTTCTCCAATACAAATCAGCACTTGCGCAACAGAAAACCATTTAAAGTTGCTGACCTCGATCATAAGCAACATTTAGCACAAATAGTATTCGAGGCGATGGGACGACCAAGCATGCTTTTAGCGCAACAGAACTTCCTGAATTGCGCGATCGACCCGTAACACAAATTTGCCTTCTTAAAGTAATTCCAAAAGGAAAAGGAGATCCTTCGGACGCTGCTGCATGGCGGCCGATATCAAAAAGAAGTTGTGTCTACAAACTACTCTCAAGCATACTGACAAGACGTCTCACGGATTTTCTGACAGCACTGGGGTTTCTTCCAGATGAGCAGCATGGCTTCAGGACCGGGCGTTCCACTATCTCAGCCTGCGAAGTACTTCTCGAGCAGATCACAATCTCATTAAACCGGAAAAAACTCCCGTTGTTTGCGGTTTTTATTGATTTAAAATCAGCCTTCGACATCGCACCCCGTAACGTTGTCTTAAAGAAGTTGGGACAGGCCGGAGTCGGACCGCGAATGCTCACTCTACTCTGCGCACTTCTGAGGGCTAACCAAATTATACTCGATGATGGTGTGTGCGAGCATAACACGTTTGACCAGACGACTGGGTATCCGCAAGGCGACAATCTCAGCCCATTGCTATTTATAACGTTACTCAGTGATCTGCCACGCATCATGAAAGAGCGGCACTCAACGGTCATGACCCTGCTCTACGCAGATGATCTGGTAATATTCAGCAGAATCCGTACTGACCTGCAGGCTGCTCTTTGCACACTGGATGAATATTTCTCGCAGAATGGCCTCATAGTAAACGTGTCAAAAACCAAGGCTGTTAAGTTTCGGCGTGGCGAGCAACGAGCCCGCGCAGATAAACTGCGATTTCACGGTGAGCAAGTGCAGTTTGTAGAGACCTTTTGCTATCTCGGGGTAATTTTCTCGTCTCGAGGTACAACTTTTTCACAGCATGTAACTGAGCGTTGTAGAAAAGCACTTATCGCGGCAGCGGGTATCAGAAACCCAACACAGTTGTCAGTCCAGACGGCCATGACATTATTTACGCTCAAAGTGGCATCCGTAGCTGCTTACGGAATTCAAGTGACATAGAAACATCTTAGCACTTCGCAGTTATGGCAGATGGATAGGGTGAAGCCAGCCTTCTTGAAGCGAGTACTTGGCCTTCCGTCAAATTCGCGCAACAGATTAGTGTACATGCTCGCGGGTTCAGTATCATTTATTGATGAACTCGTAGACCGCTTTAATTTGCCGCAGACAGTCGCTCTGGAAACGTTTCGGCATGAGTATTCTCAAAAAGTGTCTCTAATTCCCAGAGAGTTTTATCTATCACCAGCTATGACTAACCAGGCCTGGAAGGACGCTCTCCGACCATGTCGTCACCTCACTACTCGCTACAGTGTTCACGGATTTCATCATCTACTATGCCGGTCTGCTGGGTTTCATGAACCCAAGAAGGACTGCAGATGCCGTCGTTGTGGCGGCCCATGTCCCCTCTGCCACCTACCTGATTGTACGAAATCTGTGTCGCTTTCTCAGCTTGAGCGAGAATGCTCATAACTCATTTTACCATGTTTGTTATATATACTATGTTCGTATTTACATACCCAAACAAGGTGAATTTTAAATAAATAAATAAAAGTAACACAAATCATTGAAACGTTTGAAAAAGGGTAAACAATTCCACATTGCGACACTTCTCAATTACACTAAGCATATTAGATGAACGATTGTATTATGCGACTAATCACATGTGTCCCCACAGCATATACACATTTTGAGCTATGTTTACGTTTGTGGCAACTAGTGGTTAATAAAGTGTGAGTGATTGATATGTGTGCAACCTGCTCTGTCGACAGGACCGAACAGGCTGTTCCGAGTGAGAATCTCACTTTCGGCTAACTCTTCCACCTGTCGTGGTGGCCAATTGCCTGGTCGTCATCGTTTTCTACCGTTATACGGTGACCGCAATGAGTGATATGACGGTGATGATGATGCAACAACAGATGCAAAAAGTTAATGATTAAGTGTGTAGCTAAAGTGCAGCGACGCCGTCGTCCGGACCACGCATAGTAATAGCTATTAATCTACTAAAACCTACAACGCAGTAGACCACGCTTGATGCAAACAGTACAGTAGTAATGTTCTGTATTTGGATCATTACTATTGTAGAAGTTCTGTTAAGAGCTGTAATGTTCTAGAGCATCAGATATGATATCGTTATGCAGAATAGTTACACAAGTGGGTCAGGAGCTGCAGAAATTGCTGGTAGATTTGGTTTCGAAGATACTTAAAGACTCGTTCGCTAGTCTTCAGCAGAAAAGCCGCTGAGGAAAACCAGGTTACAGCTCGCTGATCAGTCTCAAAGGATTGTGGAGGTCAGACGCGGGATCATGTAAAGCTGCAGGGTTTTATAGAATTTATCCGGAGGCAGTTCAACACTTGCTGACGGAGCTTCCCAGGACTGCAAATGCGGGCGAGGCTAGCCTTGATCTTAAAAATGGGCGAGCATTTTGTCTACCGATCGATGCATCTACTAAATGCGGCTGGCAAACCAATAACAAATTTCCTCGCACAAGGACTGGAGCGGTTTCGGAGGTTTGGGTGGACTAAGTTGCGTGACTTGTTTGATAGCTTCTTCTTGAACATTTTTTCATCCGAGATTTTGTACCTCTGGTGCTAGGACGGTGGGGTAGTTCGTAAATGTAGTCAAGAATCGTTCCGAATCGCTCTGAGATATTGGATCTACAGAGCTAATCGTGGACATTTTACTATGTGAGGACCGTCTAATGTTAAGACATTTCCTGAGCTACCTGAGGGTGGTTGATTTTAAAAGGTAGGCAAACTCTTACGACTCTCCCAAAGACTGAAGATGCCCGGACCAGGAAGTTCCATCCAGTTGTGCTATTGGGTGTAAAGCGATTTCTCGGCAAAATTATGAATGCGAGACGGGCCCTTAAGGGTAAAAGCTGTCTGAGCGGCATGCTGTGTAGCCAAGAGGAGCTAGTGAAGGTCGCTACTAAACTGACTTTTAGAATTAAATCATACTAAAAAGCAAAGTCAGCAAGGCAAACAAACAGACGGAAGTAGCAGTATTCCTCTGCTGGTGTTGTTATTATTATTGGTGTTATTGCTGATGTCCTTTGTTGAGGTTCTTACTGTTAGTGTAGCGGCTGTTGTTATTGTTGCAGCTGTTGCTGTTATAAAGTATTTTTCTGTAGTTCTGGGATGGGGTCTGATGCGTAGCACGGCCGAGACAAGAATGATTTTCAGCCATCCTCCATCGGTATATATATATATATATATATATATATATATATATATTGGTTCACAAAGTACGATTTCATAAAAAGCTTCAAAGAAAACATAATTCTAGCAGTACCTGAACTAAAGTGGCGGCGAGGGTCATCTACCGGGGTGTTGCCGGTTCGATCCCTGTTGTTGGTCGAATTTTCGTTGAGCGATGTTCATTGAAAATAGATGATAAACCATATCGCTGAGAGTCAATGGCCATGCTGCCACTCACAAGGACTGTTGAGGAAAACCTAGATATCTTAACATGTCCGGCTCTCGGTGCATTGAAGATTCACCTCAGGCTAAGTTCCAAGCCCGTAGAGGACGGAGGATGGTCTATAATTAAAAACAACCTCCTTAAAAAAAATTAATTCTAGTATCTGAACTAGGTGCCAACACCTTTACACATACTCACCCACGACGACTGGTTAGGTTAAATGTACAATAGTACAATCAATATCATTACGGCTTCGTAATGATATGAATATTCAAGTCGCTCAGCACCAGCCTAATTAGTGGGGAGACTGCATTGCACTCAGTGCCGTGATATCTCACACGTAACAATATTCACAAACACATGTGTTCCAGAGTTCATGATAAGCGTCTTTTTGCATAGGAAATGATGAAAACCATGCACAGCAAACGGGCGGCTTTGTGACTATTTGTTTTGCCACTGCCCTTCCATTTTGACCTAACCGTTGCATTTGTCTTATAAAAATGTGGGTCAAGCTCTGCCAGGCTCCATCTTCATATTGCCCTATGATTTCGCTGTATGCGGGTGTGCCTGGGGGCTCAAACTGTTTTTACCTGTTCCATGAATAGTGGAGCATTTCTCACACCCAGCACCCGTCTCCGAAAAGCTGGTTTCACGCAATTGAGTGCACCTAGTTGAGTCGAGCTTAGTTAAGTCCCCTTTTCAGTTAGAATCTGTTTTTCACATGTTCTACGACCTGCAAGTATCTACTAAGAAGTGAAAATGCCCTATATATATTTATATATGCATATGCATAAATATATATACGTATGTTCACATGAATATATATATATATATATATATATATATATATATATAGTGCACGCAAGGCAAGGTATACCGTTAGGGTTACTATCTGCCTGATAGTACATATATATTATTATAGGCCGTTAACTTTGATCACTGATTCATATTACAGTTTTGTTTAAGTGAACATGCTCACCTTCAGCCTAGAGAACCCCCGGTCGGCACCATTCGGTAAACGATCTTAGAATTGAGATCGCGTTGCACCGTTGGACGTCAATGGAAAGTCTTTGGTTTGGGAATTGTGCGGCTCTCTTCTCCCTCGTTATCTTCAAACGTTCGCCTAACTTAGTAAGTAGTCTTTTATTTATTTATTTATTTTTTGTTCTGGGAGGTTTTGGGAATGCATGACGCACATGCGCCACTAGCAGCCTGCGTGACTGGTGTGAGACTCGCAAACCCACAAAACCGGGATTCCTCCCTACCCCCCCAGGCTCGGTATTACTTTGGCATTACATCGAAGCCGTCTTTTAGTAAGGGGGTCAATGGTCCCAAGATCTCAAAGGCCAATAGGCTGAAGCTATGGACTCTTGTCAGTTCGGCGTACTTGTCCGTCTTGTTGTTTTCTGCAAGAGTCGCGGCGTCGTCGAGTTTAAGATGCTTCTTCATAATATTCTATCTTCTTTACGCTTTCGGCGAGAGAAGTAATGCAACGATGTTTTGTCCAGCGCTGTGCATTCCACTGCATGGTACTTGGCACACTTCTGCAGGCAGAACCGGCAGGTGCACAACTCGTACTCCTCGTGAAAGGCTGCGTTTGAACATACCAGGTAGTGATAACTATGCACTATGTACCTGGTGTATACGTGGCGACTGTCACATGCAGGACCAGTCCAAAGGTGCACGGCATTGAAAACGTTTAAACCATTGACCTCCCGTCTGGCCTGTTCGACTTTGGCTTCCCATTCAGAAATAAAACATTCGTATGGTACTGTACGCGGCATCTTCAGCCTTAGTCGGATTGTTTCAGTAGCCGGTGGACAACCTGACATGAGATACACAAAGCGGCTCCTTGCTTGAATAGACAAGCAAAACACTTGCTTCATATATAATGAGAAACACTTCTCAAGCTGGTTAAAATTCGCCAGTGTAAGGTGGTTCCACACCCTGTCAAGGCCATACATCAGCCCCGGAACAATCTTAAGCATGAAGAGCCTCACTGCTGAGAAAACGGACAGTCTTCGGACATTGCCTACTTCCCCGTAAAGAGAGACAAGTGCCTTCCGTACTGTTTCGTTTATATGCGCTATGAACGTCGTTCTCGTATAATGAACCCAAAGGCCAAGATAGTGGAAAGAGTTAACAAACTCCAATGGTTGGCCGCAGCAACGTATAACGTCTCTGGCAGCCAATCGACCTCCACGCCTGAATTTCATGGCTTTCGTCTTCCTGGTGTTTATCTAAAGTCCCTTCGAGACAAGGAACGCCTCTATCATAGAGGTAATGCGCTTGATGGCATCTAGGTCGCGATGAGCAACTACGATATCATCTGCATACATCACCACCACGGCTTTTTGGTACTCCTGTCGGACGTAACCGACGAGGTCAGCAAGGAGAAGTGTAAACGAGACGCAGCTCAGCGGGTCTCCTTGCGGAGTTCCCACATTTTGTTTAATCTCCAATACACCCTGCTCACCGTCTACCAACAAGGTGTTCTCCTCAAAGAAATTTGCTATTACACTCAGGAGAGAGCCACCCACTCCTGCTCGTTGGAATGCTTTAACCAGCAGATAGCGAGGGGTTTTGTCAAAGGCCTTGACGCAGTCAATAAAGACTGCATACAGATGACCTCTAGGTTGTGCCACAGCTCGCTCGATTTCTGACTGAAGAACGTGGATTGCATCACGGGTGCCTCGGCCTTTCTTAAAGCCGAACTGCTCCGGTGGAAGTGCCTCTTCAGCCACGTGCTCAATCCGCCGAATAACCAACTTACAGAAAAATTTTCTTCAATGTGCGTTCTGACGCCACTCCACGGTAGAGATTTGGATCCTGATGGTCATCACCATGCCTACCCTTGAACAGAAGAGAAAGCCTGGTGACATGCCAGGCTTTAGGCATCCGCCCTTTCTTTATAATTTCATTAAAGAAATCACAAAGAGTTTCTGCCAAGAGAGGGAGTGACTGGATCCAATGCTCATAGCAGACCTGATCGGGCCCTGAGCTCGTTCTCTTTGGGAGTGACCGTGTTCATGTTGTGCTGCTCCAATGTAAGCGGATGCTGTACGATTGGAGATACGGCCGCAACGTCACGATTGAATAAAATATTAGTTAGGTGACTCTTTACCTGGCCGTCACTAAGCGGATTCCCCGCCCTACGAGGTCGCACGATGTAAGCTGAGGGCTCTCGTTCTGCTCTTTCAAGGAGCCGTCGTTCCTCCCGCCTCGGATGCTCTCTTTTATGATCATAGCAGAGTCTTATATAGACTTTTCTACGCTCAAAGTAGTCCCGCCTGGCTTGCAGTGATGATGGTGCTTTGGCTCTTGCTTGGCGCAGGAGTTCGAGCACTTCAACGTGGGCTCGGTAGCAGGCTCGAGAGTACCACGGGTGTGATCTCTTCTGCCATAACTTTTTCCACTTCACTGCACTTCTCATCGTCCTCTCCAGCTGGTCACAGGTGGTATCGATGTCAGGGCTTACCTTAAGACCGCCCACCGCTCTGTCCAAAAAAGATAGATTAGTCTGCCTCATTGCAGACCAGCGCGGCGAGTTATGTCGGTCTCGCCAAATACCGGGAACATCGACAACGGCCAACACTGGTTGGTATTTTCGGGCCGCTTCATCGAGAACATCGAAGCTTTCAATTTCACGGCTGACAAGGTTGTGAAACAACAGGTCGATGGTGCTGCTTCCATTGCGACTTAAATATGTATAGTCCTCGCGCGCGTTTGCACATCTTAGACCAATATTTTCCATCACCTGAAGCAGCACCTCGCCTCTATCATCGTTGGCCCCACAATCGATTCTGGCATGGAAATCACCGCCGACGATACTTTAAAAAAAAGACTAAATTAAGCTTATTTAAAAAAGGAAACCAATGCCGTGTACCAGTTAAAAACATGTAGTAGAATATTGTTCCGGGTTTATTCACCATGAATTGGTAGCATAACAATAGTTTTCATATCATTTTGTAGGCTAATAATGTGAGTGACGATGTGTCAATGAACGAGCAGTGAGTATGTGGCAACGTCCGATATTGCACTCTCCACAATATTTACATACGCATTCGTCGATTTCATAACAGTTTCCGCCTAAGCATAGAAGGTTGTGGTAGCCATGCCATGTTTTTCGGCATATTATAGATCTGTTTTTCTGTGATGATAGATTCCATTTATTGCTGCAAAAAGCAGGAGCCTCGACATAGCGACTCATTACAAATGCCATGTTGCGGTTTTCTCTATATTCTCTGTAGGTTTCTAATATTTGTGTACTGAACGGTATCTTGTCCAGTACTAAATCTTCTACTAGTGTGCGTTCGTGGCATAGTTCTAGTGCGAGCGTTGGCGATGCGTACTTCGGCAAGTCTAATTTTTATTCTAAACCATTTTAGCGCGATGTTTAGTTGTATGTTAGTAACGTCTCCCACTAGAATGGTAGCCGCGGTGGCCTTGCTACGCATTTCCTCTATATGTCTGCTGAATGACAGCCGGGGGTCATTGTTATTCCTAGATAGCAAAAGTAATTGACGAGTTCAATATTTACCCCCCCCTATCTTAATGCACCGATCATCTGCAGCGTACGATCCGCCTCTACTAAATCGTAGTACTTTTGTTTTGGCGATGTTAATTGTCATTTGATTTTGTAGGCACCAATCTGAGGCTTCCTTTAGATAAAACTGCAGGTGGTTTCGTGTCTTTGCAAGCACTACTAAGTCGTCGGCATAAAATGCATGTATCGCTTTTACGTTTCTGAGGGCGTACGCCAAGCCAGCTATATACAGTATAAAGAGGAACGGGCTTGCGGAGTCACCCTGGACGACTCCAGTTTTCTGTGCTACTGGCCTGCTGACATAATGAGCCCCGTTCTTGATAGTAATTAAGTTCACTTGCAGCATGTCACGTACTAGATTATACATAGTTCCCTCTATAGAGTATCGGGTTCAAAGTATGTTTAGGAGTTTGTCTCTTCTAACGCAGTCGAATGCAGTTTTAAAATCGATAAAAGCGGCATATGTCATCTCTTTTTGATCTTGGCAGGTCTTTAGATGGTCTAAAAGAACGGCAACGGCATCCGACGTAGATCGTTTTCTTAGCAATCCGTGTTGCTCGTATGGTAAATCTGAGCCTACGGCGTCATATAAGCGTTCTATAACAAGTAAAGTTAAAATTTTATAAACGACGCTAATAAGTGCAATTCCGCGGTAGTTGGTTGGGTCGGTTGCTTCACCCGTCCTTCTGTAAATTGGCTGCAAGAAATTTTTCTCTATTCTTCCGATATTTTGCCGCAGCGTAGGCATGCGTTATACAATCTGGTTAATGGCGGGCACAGAAAACGCATATTTGTTTTAATATGTTCATACACAATTTGATCTGGACCCGCCGATTTACCATTTTCTTTGGATTTAATTACATTGGCGACCTCTTCTTCTGTAAATGCTTGATAATCACAAACGTTCTCCCTCGGAGCTAGTAGTAGGTCACCATCGTATAGGCTCGTAAAATGAAGTATCCACTCGCTGATGATTAATTGTGGCTGCTGTGCTGAGTAGTACCACATCGGTCGCACTTCTTCCATTCCAACTGACGTATGTAGCCTCGTGTTTGTTGTTTTCAATCTGCAATCCAAGCTCACGTATTCCTGATATAAAAGCTGCGCTTTGTGCGTTATCTTTTAATAGATCGCACTTAAAATCGCTCCCTATAACAATATGCTTATTTGTATTAATACAATAGCTCATTGCGTGCCCAATGTCATGTATTACATCAGCGGGTTGCCTATCTGGTGACTATAGATGCATATCAGGTAATGTTCTTCTAGTTCCAGCACAATTTCTCTTGAAGTGCATTTGTGTAAGTGTGAGCACTCTATCGTTCTGACGGCAATAGCCGTCAGACCGTCAGAGCCGTCAGGTTAAAAACATAATAACTATGTTGAGAAAGTCGTTTTCGTCCGACTTATTATATGATGATTCCAGTGATTCAACGTTCCACAACATACATTTGTATTGGTTCTGTGTGTATACTAGCTGTGTTGCAGGCTGCGCTATTGCCACTTGTGAATCTCTCGAAGATACCATTGTGATGTCGTCTTCTTCGTCAGTTTGTCTGCTGCGCTTAGGTCCCGGGGTCGTCGTTTTTTCTGCGCCGTCTATTCTAAGTGGTTTTAGTTGTCCGCGAAAAGGGCGAAAGTGTATCCCTTCCGACCACATCCCAGGCTCCAGTAGTTCGTTAAATTTGTCGGCTGTTATATTTATATGAAAACTATTATAATACGCCTGATTCATTCCTGAAAGTTTCGTCACTATAACATCTGCATTGTTACCCACGATCCGCGCTACATATTGTTGTATGTCCTCACATACGACCCGAACGGGAGTGCCCACCAGCCCGAATTGACAGGCCAGCAGATCCCCCACCCTCCCCCCTATCGAGGTTTGGAATGGGGGTACCACACTACTCCACCGTACCGATTAGACGCATTCACCTCGCGATTCCGCGTTACACCCCGGAATATACCTTCTCCCCGAAGGGCATCGGACCACTCCAGAGCAGGGGTTCCCCGTAAAATACGGGGCCAGAAGGCCCTCTCGACCGGTGGTCTGCGTTCGTGTGGCCACTTCTCGCTCATTTTGCCTATTAAGCCAAGGCAGCAGGCGTCCCGGACGGTACCACCGAGTGTCACTCGGGGCGTTAACCGTCCAGCCCGGGGGACTTCTATGCAGCACGAGTCCCCCGTATTGGCAGTAGCCTTAACAGCCCTCGAATGGGCCACGACAGGATGACAATATAAATTCGTTGACACCCAAATCTATCGTATGCCTTGCCCCCCGGTTAGTTCTTAAAACACGGGAGTGTCGGTTTCGGGAGTTTGTACCGTCTGACTAACTTACAAGTGGGCCAGTGAAGGTCCCCGCAGCGCGTGGCAGTCACGCACCAGCGGACCAAGGCCGGTAAGAGAGTCATAGTTACTCCCGCTAGGCGGGTTACAAATAACGCTTTCATGCGAGGTCTTTCGGGCACGTCTTGAACGTTTACGACTTTCAGGTCCGTCAATTTGTTCGTGCCAGTTGTCGCACGTTGTTCACGATTCGTCACGTGTCCTCCTTTTCCAACTGTCAGCCATGCATTCTTGCGTCCTCCATTAAATGTGAACGGACCGCTGCGGCTTCGATGTTGTTTTGGCACATCTTGAATACGCAGACGTCGAGGGGTTCCGGTATTGATGCTTGCTTGCGAATTTAGTTGAGTATTGCTTCTGTACGTTTGCAATGTTTGTTGTCGTTGCGGTGCTGGTTGGTCGTTACTGGTCCGGTGAACAGCTAGTGTTGTGGCAATGGTGCTACTAATATTGCCAGTGGCCAATTTATTGACGGTTTTTGTTCATTCGTCAATTTTATTTTTGAGTGAATGTAGATCGCGCACAGAAACTGCGTCCGTCTGGAAGCCGCCATCTTGCAAACTGAATGTGTTATTTGGTTTTTAACACCGCCAAATCTCGTGTTCTTCACATCTTTGATCCAAACTTAAACAAGAAACGCCGCCACCGATTGACTTAACATTTTCTAATAGAATATGCCAGTGCTTATTAGACGAAGATCTGAGATCGTAAAACAGCCCTGTGTGCAGCAGCTTACTTGAACAGCTCTGCATTTGTCATGAAAAGCAACATATCCGTTCCATGACAACGAAGCAAGTGTGAATTGTTAGGACATTTTTATGCTGTGCGCTCCGTTAACCTAGGAGTCAGCAATCAATAACTTCAAAAGCCGTGACCCGCGGTGAGTTCATAAACAAATTGTTTGCTTTGCTGGTGGCCAACTGAGGGCATGCAAATTCAAACAGTACTCGTCTATTTGGCGATTAGTTACATTGTTCTTTCAGAAGTACGTATACTGAAAACAATACATATTAGACGACGATAATCTCACCACATACCTTTTATGTAATAACAAGGGCGATTTTATGGTATGTTATTTTTAAACACCGATTTGTCAAATTTTGTTTAAAATAATAACAACATCTTAAAAACTTGTGCTTTGTGACATCTCAGTGATGTGATGTATTAATCGAAGTTGGCTGTGCCAGAAACACCTCCTTCCTCTTCGAGATAAATTTTAACTTTGAAACGCCGGGCGTACACCGCGTTTAACAAGGGGCGGTGGTAACCGTTCTCAACGGCATCAACACAACCGGCCTCCCTCATTACATCGACCGCCGCATGAAACCATTGCAACATGCTAGTGGCTTGTTTAGTATAGCAAGCCCTTTGTCAATATCATGCTGATAATCAAAGGAAAGTGATTATTAAAACTGGTATCGATTATGACGAAAAATGAGCGCTATGGTTGTCAGATTGGATGGGTGGCCTGGCACGCAGCAGTGCATCGAACTCCGCTGATGCCTTCTCATCCTCTCCGACCGCGATGCCACCTAGAGCAAACATAGCGGCAACAGCAACCGCATCAGGCGGCCAGAACGTTCGACTGCTAGCTGCTGCTGCTTGCAGCTTGACTTTCTGTCACAATGAGTCGCAAAACAACATCAGGCGGTCTTAGCAAACCCTCGCTCAAACAACAACAACAACAGCATGCAGTGCAAGGGACAGCGAGTGGAATAGAAAAAGATCAACAGACGACGCAATGGACAATGGTGATAACAGGAAAGTAACGGAAAGCCTTGAGAGCGAAGCAGAAGGAACAGAGAAAGCCGGCAGCTGCTTCTAATGCCACGGTTGTAAAGTGCCCTCTAAACGGTAGGTCGTGATACTGACTGTCAATTGCGGAAGGAAGAGCGAAGAACGGTGCTAGAGAGGAAGAAGGAAAAGATGTTAGTTGTCAAGTGGAGGAAGAGGAACAAGCAAAAACAAAGCGTCTTAGAGAGCTTCGCTATCTTCCGCCCTGCTGCGGAGGAAAACAACCGCCTAATGACCTTTAGTGTGCAGCTTAAGGATATTGAGCAGACGACAGAGCTGGCAAAAAGCTCGAAGCCGATCAAGAAACGGAATGAGTCGACGCTGAAAAAAGGGAGTTTAAAAAAACAACGCCCTGTGGGCGGCCGGTAAACCTGCAGGAGATGCGGGGGTTTGCAGAAGTGAGGCAGCGGAGTCGCAGCGACAGCAAAAACATAAGCACGAGAAAGAGAGGGAAGTTCAAACAATTGCTACAGCACTGAGTTAATCCATGAGATTAACTCGATTCAACATCTATATGCATTTAAAACGCCCAAACCCAATTTTAGAGTGGGTTAGTCGACCCTTCATGCTTTCAAGAAGTTTGCCATGAATACACCAGGTTGAGACGCAAGATGCAAATTCCGTTTTGAAGCGCATAAGAGAGAATTGTTGTCGATGAGAATATTGGCCATCTTGATATGTAGTTGACAACGGCTGGTGGCTGGCTGGCTGTCTTGCCATTGTTGTTGCTGCTGCTCATGCTGCGGCTGCGATGCTGATAGAAGAAACCTACTTGTCAGAACTGCACTCGTATCGCACCCTGGCTCGTAGATAACTCGTTTGTATCATCACATATCGTCTTCAAGATGGCGGCGCCCGTGCAGACGCGTTTTCTGTGCGCTCTGATGGTATTTTACATTTGTACCCAAAATTGGACCGTTAACAGACAGTACGAGTCAGTACGCGATGGTGACAACCCCTACACTCTATATAGACCATCACTGAGGCCCCAACTACAGGATTCACTACTGAGCATGGTGAGTCTGTCCATTCACCCACCCCGGCACTGGCCTGTGAAGTCCCGACTTCTAAGGGTAACCGCGCTACTAGCACTGTTGCTTTTGTGTGGGGATACCGAAACGAACCCCGGACCTCCCTGCACTACCTGCGGTGGACAAATCCTTCAGATTAGAGAACGTACTGTATGTGAGGTTTGCAACAAACCGTTGCACACACACTGTTCCTTCCAGATACCGGAAAATAACAGCACAAACTGCAAGTCATGCTTCTGGCGAGAGGTCTCCTTGCACGTTGCCAAAAACACTACTCCAGCAGGAAACAAATCGACGACCTTACAAGGAAGATCCTGGGCAAAAGTAGCACAGCACTAACAACACTAAAAACAGCTGACCACCGACCCAACCAACCGACTATCAACAGATACCAACCGAAGCAGCAACAACAGCAACAGCAACAAAACGTGCAGTTACGTTCGAAGCGCGACGTGCCTACTCCACGGCGTCTCCGTTTTAATAGCAGCCAACACTACAACGTGGTCGGCACACCAAACGAAGTGCATACTCCACACACCCCTCCCTGGCACACAGTCGGAAAAGGCGGACGTAAAATGCACGTTACGACCGGCACGAACAAAATGACTCAGCTAAGAGCTGTAGAAGCACATAGCGTACCAGATCGTCCGCGTGTTAAAGCACTCTTTCTTAGCCGCGTAGAACTGTCACACTCTGCGGACGCGATCAAAGAGTATGTATGTCGAATATTAGGGGCAGACACAGAAGTTAAAGTGACAAAACTTGCTGGCATGAACCAGGAGTATTACAACAGCTATCATGTGCAGGTAGCTGCAAATAGATTAAATGAACTACTAGACCCGTCCGTCTGGCCAGACGGCATTCACTTCCGCCCGTACCGCGGCCAGTTACACCAATATAGAGTGTCCAGCGCAGTGCACGAAGTGGGGGCGAGCATTGGCGCCAAACGATACAGGGCAAGCGTGGAGGAAGATCACAGTGAAAACAAAGAAATGGAGACAAATCAATGACAAAATAGCCAGCCAACACCCCAAGAACACAAAACAGCTCCATCGAAATGTCTGCTATGAAATGTCGAATCTCTCAACCAATTATATCGAACAACAGGAGAGAACATATTCAGCAAATACGACATATTGCTCTTAACGGAAACCTTCGAAACAGACCCCACAAAAACCCCTTTCCCCCACCACAAAGTATTTCACGGACTGGCAATTAAGCCGGAGGGACGAGGAAGACCAAAATGGGGCATATGTATAGGAGTAAGAACAACGGAGAATGCCAAGCTTCTTCCTAGCACTGCCAGACACATTGTACTAGAGCTCACCGATTATTACTTAATCTGTATTTATAGCCCGCCTGAAAGGGCGGTAGATCAAGTGATACAGGACATTGGCGACTGTATGGGACTTTGCACAGATGCAAATAAAAATGTAGTAATAGGTGGAGATTTTAATTGTGACTTAACAAAAGAAAATTTTAGAAAAATTAGTTTTAAAACAGGAATTGACGAGCTTGGACTGGCCTTCCACAATAATTATTCAGAGCCTACATATATTAGTTGGAATGGATACAGCGCGGTTGATATTATTCTCTCATCAGTATCACAGACGACAGATACTATATTTGACATCACTATCCGCCCATCGGCTCATCGTAAACATTCTCAGGTCGAGTTCAAACTGCACCGCAAACAACGTGTGGTCACGTCCCAAATTAAGCACGTCCACCGTTCACTAAACAGCCACCTATTGGAACAAGCATTACAGCTAGCTGAACACAGCAACGACATGAACGAAATTGAAAGAACAATTAAATGGTCCATTCACCTCGCTGCAAAATCAAACGTAAAGGCAAAAATCCAGAGACACAAGCCTTGGTTTGATGAGGAATGCCGGAAAATGAAGCACGCAATCTGTTCAATTCAAAATAGGTCACCAGCAACACTCCGCCGCATAGCAGAGATGAAAAAGGAATTCACGCACATGAAAAGAGAGAAAAAATTGCGTTACGAAGAAAATCAGCGTGTACGGCTTATAACAGCAAGCGTGCAGAAGCCGTGGCTGCTTCTCCCGAGGAGACCAACGTCGCTAAATCCAGTGATAAACGATAATGACTGGGTAGATCACTTCAGAAGACTACTGACACAAGAGTGCGCATTACCAGACCGAGATGCCTGTGACGATGATAATTTTACAGATTTTACCGAAAACGAAGTCGAAGCCGCTATTAGGCAAAAACAAAATGGAAAGTCGACAGGGTCAGATCTTATTGCATATGAACACCTCAAGAAGAATGTAAATGTAGTTTGTCTAATTTTAACAAAGCTCTACAATGTATATCTTAGACAAGGGAAAATACTCGTCGAGTGGCGGCAGAGCTTTCTGCAGCCTATCTTCAAGCGTAAAGGAGATCCAACTGACCCGAGAAACTATAGAGGCATCGCACTCACAAGCGTGCTCTATAAGATTCTAACATCGCTAATCGTTAACAGGCTGTACTCGGCCACCGAGGAGAAGGTCCCGCCGTAGCAATATGGCTTTCTACGGGGACGGTCTACGTCAGATGCGGTCTCATTTGTAGTGAAACATGTATCATATCGCCGCTCAGTGAACGAAATGACATACGCTGCTTTTATTGATTTTAAAACTGCATTCGATTGTCTTCCGAGGGACTGTCTGCTGAACACTCTACGATCAAGTTTTGACATAAAGGGAGCAACTTTTAACATTTTACATGACATTCTAGCATATAACGTCAAAACGATTAAAAACGGCGATCACTACGTACAAGAACCCGTAACACAAACAATCGGAGTGGCCCAAGGAGACTCAGCTAGCCCTTTCCTTTTCATTCTGTACGTGACTGGACTCTCGGATCTGCTCCGTGGTCTCAAAGCCCCACACGCTTTCTATGCAGATGACTTGGTTATCCTAGCAAAATCCCGAAATCATCTTCAGTTTTATCTCAACGAGACTGCACAATGGTGTGAAAGAACAAACTCTCGATCGACACAGATAAAACAAAGGTAATGCGTTTCAGCAGAGGCGTATCATATGCTGCTAGAGATCATCGCTTGAAAATAAACGAGAGAGTGCTTGAGGTGGTCAACAGCTCCACTTACCTAGGGGTTATCCTAACCCCAAGGCTCTCATTTAGTACACATGTTGACGGAGTACGGGCAAAAGCGGCGGCCACAATCACCTTACTAGGAGATCTACGCGACGTAGACCTAAAACAGCAATGAACTGTTTTAAAATCAAACTTCTCCCGACCATAACATATTGTCTACCCGCCATAGCACCGCATTTGACAATGAGTGATTTAAAAGTCCTAGATAGAGTGAAGTCTTGCTTTGTCAAACGCATATTGGGACTGCCTGAAAACGCATCTGCCACACTAGCCTTAGAACTGTGCGGAGAAAGAACACTCACGGAAGACTTGGTTCTCAACAAGGTCCCGTTCAACACAGAAGCATTGGACTGCTACCGAACATTCAGAGAATCAAGAAACATACAGTTTGCAATTGAAAACTACACTGATGGCCCAGCATTTTGTTCTGATAAATGGAAAGGAAGCCCAACGGAATCGCACAATTGTGTGCCGAACGACATGGCACGGATACCACCATTTTATGTGCATGAAGCCAAATTGTTTTACCAATGAAGAATGTGTATGTAGTTTTGTGGACAGTCCGATATTGGGCGGTACCACATGCTTGTATGTAAGGAAATTGTTGAAACCTCCCTTACAGCCAGAGTTGATTATATAATGTCAGACCACACTGTTGTATTGTGACTGCAACTACCAATTCTATGGTGAATAAATCATGAATGAATGATATGTAGTTGAACTGTACACACTGACATATTGACTTAGTCTATTAAACTTAAGCTAGTCGAGTACGTAGGAAAGATCACACGATTGCCTACGGTCACCTGTAGTGCGGCACTGCACACTTCTTTGGTGCTGCATTTATTGTCTCTCACAGGTTGCTCTCGAATGCGGTAGATCCGTCTTGGTTCAAGTAGACACGTCTATCGAATTTTCTAGACGTCTCTCTAACATACTTATAGAATCTCTACTCTCTGCACTGCATGTTCGCCAGCACGTGGCGCCTAGCCCCGACAGTCGGATGTCTACTTGAACGTGCCCAGACACAGCACATCTCAAACACTAATCTGCACCGTCGCACTAATTAGCTGTCTCGCATGCTGGGATTAATGACGTCGTGAATGATAGTGTGCGAAATGGCCGTTGTATTAGGTTGTAAAATAAGTTTGTAGCGTAATTTGACAACGATTTTTTTTTAGCATAATGTTTATATGTGTTTAAAGATGCTTCGGTTGCTGCTTTACAAAAAAATCCTTTCCTTTTTTAATTTCTTTTTTAATAATTTAATTTTTATTAGAGTAATGGCTTAGAAATGTATAACCCAGCAGAAAAAAAATCTCTACCTGCGTTCTTTCTGGGCCCTTCTTTGAGGCCAAAAAGCTGGCGAAGCTGCTAGGGACATTTGCGACGTATACGTAGAAGGTGTGCTAGGCTAGTCTACTACAGCACGGACATGGCTTGCGAAGTGAAAAAACAACGACATTGACCTAGGACTGAAAAAAACTCGGAGTTTGCGCGTCTCACGAGCTTAACAAAGAAAACAAGGGCAAACGCTTTTAAATTGCGGTTTAACATCTTCCCGCCAGCGAGCAACACGTGGACAACACACACAACGTTTCTGTACCGACTAGTCACGGGAGATGAGAAATAGTACCTATATGGGAATAGGAAGCATAGAAAAAAGTGGGTGGCTCCAGGAGATACGCTGAAGTCGAGAACCAAGCAAAATCTCCACTTAAAGAAGACCATGATTTGCATTTGGTAGGACTACGAAGGTATGGTGCATTGGAAAACGCTCAAATAGAACACCACGGTCAAAAAAGAGCTCTACATTGCCCAATTGCACCGCGTAAATGAGTACATTCGACTGAAAAGACCCGATCGACAAAACCATACTGCTTCACGACAACGTCAGGCCCCATGTCGTACAAGTCGTAAAAACCACACTTCAAGAGTTTAAATGGTAGGCTCATTTCTTCATTCTTTCTTCTTCTCCTCTGACACCAAACCGGGCTATTTATGGCGGAATTAAATTAACAAATTGGTCAAATGGTGGAACGAATCATAAACAGCAACGGAGACTACATTATTAGTTATGTATATATTTGGCTCTTTGATATGTATACATTTTGAAGTGCATGGTAGTCGCCTGATTACTCGGCCTATCGGGCGCGAAGTAACGAACCGCCTGTGAGCAGGCTAGTACAATACAGTTGGGACTTACGACGCCGTCGTACAATACGGGGTGGCGATTTGTAAGTCGTTTTTCCGGACAATCGGTGTAAGACACTGATAGTCCTTACAGTCCCGCTAGTCTCATCCCGTCACGGGTAACTCATTCAAATATATCGTACTCTCAGCTCCAGCGAGAATACTTGTATTTCAATTTAATAGATAAATAAGTTAAAGTACGCTAAAAATAATAAATATAAATATTTTAGTGTGCGCTCAAAGGTTCTTCACAACGCGCATCGGAACAGAAGTTAAAAACAAGTCATATCTCCCTCCAAGTAGGCGGTTCTGCCGTTCCTTACAGCTACAAGGCAAAATGCCTTGGCAATATGCTAAACAAGTATATGAAATGGCACTGTTATGCGAGGTCAAGGGTCCGGGTTTTCTATGCCGTGGTGGCCTCACTCGTACGTTTGAGGATAGCTAAGGCTTTGCGGGACTTGCTGGTACATGTCTACAAAGCGCTTCTGGAGCCAATTATACCGTCTTTGTCGCGCAGGTGTAATTCCGTGCTTCACTAGGCTCGGGCTTATCGTGATTGATAAGCTAACACGTTTAAAATTAGCGACACTAGCCTATAAATTGCAAAATAATGAAATCCTTTTAGATAATGTTCGTTCTAAACTCAGTACCGCCGCGGCTCTACGAAGGCCAACTCAGGGTCCCCGGGTTCAGACGCATTTTTCTTCGACACCCCCTGGTTTACTATTTTGAGCGAGCTTCTATTGAAGCTTTGGAATGCAGGTCGAGCCGTTGTTTATAAACGACATCTTACTTTGAAGCTAAAGAACGAGGAAACAAGCGATTTATTAATTAATTTAAGCTTTTTATCAAATTCAGCTACTCCAAAGTGCTATACGACACACATAGTTTTATTAGAATGACGTTCAGTCGGCGAGTCTTATCTGTGACATAATTTTTTACTGCGTTGTACTGAAAATACCCGGTTTTCTCTTGCATTGTATAACAATACAACCTCACAAAATGTGCAAATTGTGGCAAGGTCATCGGATCGTATTCTACAACAGACATAGAAGCAATTGAGTATGTTCAATCGAAAGTCATACGACGAGTAGGTATAGAGAGTGGTACTGTTCGGTTTGCAATATCCTTTAATCCTATAATTAATCTATATATCAAGGCGGACCTAAAGATGTATTATCGTAATAAAAAATCATACGATCTTTCTAAATATGTCGCTATGCACACCAATAGTCTGAAAATTTGTCACACCGTATCATCAATAAATATATTTAAGACGGATCCACTAAATAATGTATTTTCATGGCGCGTAGTACGCACCTTGCACATAACTAGACATTAAATTGAATTACTAGTGTACGTAAATGTTATCTCTATTACCAGTTATTATAGAAATTATTAAAAATGAATTTTAATGGAATTGAGAATACAGCTATTGTGGAAAAAATCGTTAAAGGGTGTTGCTTAAATAACTTGATACAACCTGATAGATATATTGTGTCGACCCATAGGAAACCATGAATATATTCGTGTGTGACACACCAAAGGCGTTTTTGATATATTTTACCCCGATTGAAGAAAAAAAAATGTTTTCTATATGGTTTACTGTATAGTGCGTAAGCAAGGCATGTTTCTCGTATGATAAGGTCAAACACTCTGCCTGACTTAGTTAAGAGTTTATATAAAATAGTACCCATATTCAGCACTATCAGTATGGCAAGGGCCAGCATTTTCATTAAGCGTCTTACCCAGCCTCCTCGAGTGGCTCCCTATTTTAAAAGCTTGCTCGCTTGATCTCCAAGTTAAGTTAATCCACGTTAACAGCGATAATCATACTGATTTATATATGGAATTAAACTGCCATGAACTTTAACCAAACGACTAAAGCTAAAATGTGCCGCGCCGGCGAGCTCTGTGCGTCTCATCCGCGTTGAACATATATATACATTTACACCTAGTGAAACATGTCCACCAACCAGCCGGTGGCAGGGCAAAAGTTCTGGAAGCAATCTAGAATAGAGTGGGATGGTCGGGAGGTGTACATACATGGAATTCTTTGTGCTTTTCGTGCTTGTACGCCTTCGGTGTAAGGGAGGGCAAGGAGATGTAGGAGCCGTCCAATCCGATACGCGCTATCTTGTTTCGCTTTGCTCTTTTTCTCCCTTTTGCTCTGTATCTACCTAAAGTCGCCCGGAATCAGCCTGTCAACTAGTGCCGCTCTGCCTGCATACCTGGCGCGGGCTTCAACGACGACGATCAAGATGGATGGCAACAACGTTGAACTTCGCGCATAGCGCCAATAGCTTTGGAATGCGGCAGAGAATAGGACGGGCGCAGTGGGGGGCAGGTCTGATTTCTCTAATAGTTAGTTACCGCGAACAGCCCGCGCAGCAGTGGTAATTACTGATATAGTCCCATCTAGCTATAATTGTGGCGTGTTTTTTTGGTAATTTTAAATTACGCAGAATTAGCAACTGGTAAAGACTTCGGTGGCATCTTATTAAGGGTGCCAATCAGGACAAAGGTCAAGCGAGTAACGCTTTTACGTTAAGTCAAAGCCAATTATTCTTGAAGTCTTAAAGCTTTGGATAATGCTGTCGTGTGATTGAATAAATAGCCGCCGCAGCTGAGTCATAGGACGATTGGTGGAGGGTTCTAAGTAGAACTTGCTCCTCAGCGCAAAACAATATTTGTCGTATCTGCGCAGAGAGCGCCGTTTATTTAGTGACGATTCAGAAGCTCATTCAGCCGTGCTGTAGTATATCACGGTTTATCCGAACAAGCAGCGAAATAATTATGTTGTTATCAAGGCACCTCCCTACACCGCGCGTCGTTTTGTAGTACTAATCGATTTAATAAAGAGCTCGAGAACCACGGCAATATTTCTCAATCTCCGTAAGTACGACACACGGAAAACCTGCCCTTCATATGCCACACAGTCTGATGGGGCTGAAGTGGCAAAAATATCGATTGTTGAGCATCCCGATCTTCCCGTAGAACCTAATAAGTGGGGGTGCTTCTCTCAATACACACTCACAAACTGTACGCATTGAGTGACTCTAACAGGGCGGTAGTCTGTTCATCCGGGGGTCTTGCTCCAGTCGACAATTGAGATCCCTGGCTAGCAGTATCGTCTGTCCAACGTCAACGAAGCTCATAGCAATGCTAATCTTCTCCAGTAATTGGTCTGTACTGTCACCGCTTTTCGAGTTAGCACTGCTGTACATGTGGATGTAAATGTGAATGACGAAAGGACTACAACATTATTCTCTGAATATAACAGGTTCATGCTTCCAAGGCGTGAACCAGTAAGAACAATTACGCTAGCTCTGGGACGACCGCGAACGACTCACTGGGAGCAAGAATGGAAACTATAATACCCGGGGACATCGAAACGTTGGACGGAAAATGTTTCTGTCGGGACAACGATGTCGAATCCTGGTAGTTGGCTATATAATCCAATGCTCTCATGCGTCGAATTTTTTTGGCAATTAAACTGGTACATCATTAGTTGTGGTTGCGTTTGTTGTGACTTCTTGCCTTTGGCGTCCATCAGTTGTTGTGCTGTGAGCTGCGTACTGTTTTGAGTTCTTTGAGGTCCTCATCATTTTCATGACGTGCTTTTGATTGGGTTTCGGAGCGCGTATAGTCTGACGTGGTTGTTCCGCGGTGAAGCGACGATTCACTGGCAGTGCTGGCTCATTTCTTAGGGTTGTTGGCCAAGGAGCGGGTTTTCAAACCCCCTTCCTTGGCGGCACTGTGATGCTCGGGATCACCCTGCTCACTTTTTCTCGATTCTGCGAGTTCGTCGTTTCTGCGAGTTCCCGGTTTGGAAAATCCTGTTTGATCTGCCATTTCGGGGCACTACTTCATTTGACTAAATCAAACAGGATCCGATATAAATTTTTGTCAGAGACATGTACTTCAGGAAGTTGCCTTCAGAAAGACTCTGCTGAACTGGCTTTTTGACAATACTCTGGGATTGTGACAGGCACTGAAAGCACCGTAAATTCTGAATCAGGATGTTTTGCCTTTAGCCACTCAGGAAAGCCACGGACGGCTACTAACATTTTGCTACCTCCTAGTTGTAGCACCTCCTGGATGAAAGAAGACTGCGCTGGTCTTTTCGGTGTCCAGGTCTGCCATGGCCCGTTTTAGTATATCCTCCGCTGATTGGCCTGATGAGTTGATAACTTTGATGTCCAGCCTTTTGGGAAGGAGGGAGCGGAGTTTCTTCTGGAACAGCTTGACATCGTTTCCGATAAGCAAGACACAGTTATGTTTCCGAGCAGGCGCCATTTTGAACTAAGTTGATTCTGTTGTATTATAATCTTATTCTCAAGCTGAGCGATGTGGCGAAAGATAGACGCCAATGCCGAGTTCAACGAACTTACTCTAGAGTCGGTGGATAGCAGATTCATGCATTGATATATCACGCCGCCTCGGTCCACAATTGTAATCTGTCCGCCGTCAAGTCGACAAATTAGGCAGTTCCACGGTTGTGATACCGCGCCTGTTTGCTGCGCGCATAATGAATGGAACTAGTTCGTGCACGAAGCCCATTGGAGTATTACCGGTTCGAATTCTGGGCCTGTTTGGCAGATGAAGCAGATATAACTCGCATGAGCCATGATCTTATTACTGACTAGTTACCAATGATAAAAACGTGAAATCATTGCATCCGCAAACACTGTGTTATCAGGCAGCGCAAAAGCGCTAAAAATCCTGTAAAAAAATTACCGGGTGTTTGAACCAGGAAGATTGCTTTAGTTATCTGAGGCCCTACCACTCAGCCAAATCGTCGCTTGCTTTTGGTGACTGACGATATCCAATAAGCCCCTCAACTGGGTCCAGTTTTGAAAATGGTGTAAAGTAAAAATTCCAAATTAAAATTCCCTGATTTCTACTCGAAACGCACACACTTACTGACACGTTTGGATTTCACATTGGTGCGAAATATTGGCAAAGCTGCTGCGGGTGCTGCTATGTGCGCTAGTACAGCTGTAAATCATAAAGGCAGTCAAACGGCGTGAAAGTTCCGCATTATCTGTTTCCAGAACAGTAAGAGCTTTGGATTTCATCCAGAACGCCTTAAGAACTGTGTTTAGTTTTCGCGGTACAACGTTGTTTTAGAAACGCCGCCTAATCACCAGATTAACCACAGATCAACGGAGCACACGCAAAACACAACCCGCGGTCGTGTCCGCAGTTGCTATCAGCGAACATTTGCCGACCAACAGGAACGTCTTCTCATACTAAAACACACGCACAACAAGAACCTCACCTCATTACACGACGGTATAACTTTACGAGGTGTCAAATTATCTAAAAAATCCTGGGTCACTTTCAAGCAGCTTTCACCCACGTGGATACGGTGTCTGTCGAGACTCCTATTTCATACGAGCTCAAAGCTCTCTCGAGATTTTTTGCTGAGGCTCTTGATGAACCGTTTAGTCTAGACGAAATCAATGTTACTCTCGCTGGAATATGAAACAACAAAGCCAGATCTTCGAGTCAGATCTCGTAAGGAATGGACACCTTCGGCAGGGACATCTCGTCGTATCTATATGGCAGTCTATTTTTAACAGATACCCCTCTGAGAGCGCTCTGCCAGCCAAGTGGTATGAGTGCCTTCTCAAGGTAATCCCAAAAGAAATAGAAGATCCTTTGGACCCATTCGCGTAGCAGCCGATTTTAAAAAGGAGTTGTGTCTACAAATTACTCTCAAACATACTAACATGGCGTTCCATGGATTTACTGATAGCACTGACGTTTCTCCCAGACGAGCGGCATGGCTTCAGGACTGGGCGTTCCACTATCTCATACTGCGAAGTACTTCTTGAGCAGATCATTATCTCATTAAGCCGGAAAAAAAACTTCCTTTGTTGGCGGTTTCTATTAATTTAAAATCTGCCGTTGGCATCGCACCCTGTGATATTGTCTTGACGAAGTTGAGACAGGCTGGAGTTGGACCACGAATGCTTAGTCTACTCAGCGCATTTCTAAGGGCTAATCAAATTGTCTTTGATGATGATGTGTGCAAGCATAACACGTTTAATCAGACAATTGGGTATCCGTAAGGCGACAATCTCAGCCCATTGCTATTCATTACGTCACTCAGGGATCTGCCACGCATCACGAAAGAGCGGCACTCAACAGTCATGATCCTGTCCTACGCAGGTGATCGGGTAATACTCAGCAGAATCCCTACTGACCTACAGGCTGCGCTTTGCACACTTGATGAATATATATCGAAGAATGACCTCATAGTAAATGTGACAAAAACCAAGGCTGTAAAGTTTCGACGCGGCCGGCATTTCCTGCGCAGAAAAACTGCGATTTCGCGGCAAGCGATATATATATGTTTTTTACGCTCTCACAACCACATTTAAGACGCTCGTATTGGGCTAAGTTGTCTGTGGCACGATATGTCTAAATGCATCTATCGTCTTCGCGTTCTCTGTACTGGAATTATATAGGCTTTCTCCAGCAGAGGTATGTAGCTAACCGTGGTTGCCATGGCAACGTCCCGTTTCAAACGGCGTCTAAGCCACCGCCACTACACATTGGATAGGGTAAAGCCAGCTTTCTTAAAACGAGTACTTAGCCTTCCGTCGGATTCGCGTAACTGATTAGTATACATGCTCGTGGGCTCAACATAATTTATCGATGAACTCGTAGACCGCTTTTATTTACCGCAGTCATCAGTCAATTACCGACAGTCGCCGTGGAAACGTTTCGGCATGGGCATTCTAAAAAAATCCATGTCCCCTGTATCACCTACCCGATTGTACCGAATCCTTGTCGCTCTCTCACCTCCAGCGAGAATACTCATAAACCATTTTTACCATGTGTTGCCATACATGTTATGTTTGTATTAACATACCCAGACATGATGGAATTTAATTGACCAAAAATGCAATTATTGCAATAATTCGCCACCTGGTAGTCTAGATATTACCCAAGTTATTTGCGCGTATACGCTCCATCTCAAAACTAGTCCTGCATATATGAAAGCCGCAGATCGCAGTCTCTGTTCTTGGAAATCTACACGTACTTATTTTTATCAACCGATGGTTGGCTTACATATTGCGCGTAGGGGTAAAACAAACGTTCACATAGATGTATATTCATCACGGTTCCAAATGTACTCTGCTCTACGAACTGCTCTGTCGCATTGTTGCGTGTAGATCCGACCGTCGGCTGGTTGACGGTCAAGCGCTCTAAAGTTTAGCACGAGAGTACAGCAGTAAAGTTGCTTGCAAACATAAGCGCGTCCACATGCGAGTGTCGACCCTGTATCTTTTTAGAAAGGTCGCTTACTAGCACTAGAAGTAGCAAGGGGCTTGGAGTACTATCTTGGACAATAATGGTCTTTCAAAGTGGCTAGTATGATCCCCGTATATTTAGCAGCTCCATCATCTATAATGAATTGTCTCCCCTGTAAAATGCCTTTAGTAAGTTCCAGAATAATCGCAAGAACCCAGAAAAAGCATGCTTTTGGAATAAAGTCTTTCGTGCGGCCGTGTTAAAAGCCATATCTCATTAAGATGATGAAGCCAACGGACCGCCTTTTCTTTTAGACATTATGCTGAGGAGACTGATCCTCCATTCCGTAGGTAGTTGGGACGTTTTCATGACCTCGTTAACGAGTGTAGTAATGCAGGGCGCTACGTAAATCGCTCCTCTGAGATGCTGATTGGTGACCAAATCGGGCCTCGGGGCCTTCCCGCACTACGTTTTGGTTATCGCAATCCCTAAAAGGCCGCGACAAGGCTTAACGGGCTTCAGTGAACCACAGTGAAATAACTACAGGAGCCCATCTCAGAACGATTTTGTAACTGGCGAACATACCATGTTCTACGTGGGACAGAACTCGCAGTAAAACGCCTGCATGCAGCCACTTATGAGGTTGTTCATTCTTCATGTTTCTTTGTGGCGTTTTTACAACCCTTTTATATATGCGGTTAAGGCTATTATAAAATGAAATCATCTCTAGGCGAATTATTGCTAGGATGTATGCTTGAATCAAATAATATTTGCAAGAAGCACCGAGCGCTACCAGTAATGACAGTTTGAGTGCTGGTAGTTTAAAGTTCCACGTTGATCGCAGCTGGCACTGGGACTATACTTTCAGAAGTAAAGGCAAGATTAAGATTTGGTACTTAGACGGGGCCGCCCGCGACATATGCTTTTAGATTTCGGCTAAATTGGTGTTTTCACTGTAACGGGTAGGTGCCGCTTTGCACTAAACGCCAGAGTCTTATTTTATACCCTTGTATCTGACATGTCACGGGTTGGGATTCGTAGCAAGTATGTCCATAGTAGATTGTCCTTAAGATGCGACGAAGGTCGATTTTTCATCTGCGGATATGACCCGCTTACTGCGTTAACTATGACACCATTCTTAAACATTTTGGCTTCTCAAGCTGACAGTTGAGGTCACATAGTTCAGTAACTTTTTGTGGGTTCACAATATCAAGGCATAATATCAATTTATCCAGCGGTGTTGCTGCTGCTTTTGCACTTATTTTCGTTGTATTAGGTTTTTACGCCAGATAGCTTGCTATTTTATACAACGTACAAAGTCCCCCACTGGCTTTACCCAGTCCTTCTGTTTGTACACACATACATTCCGTTTCGCACCAACTAGAGAAGAGCGTGGGTTTGGTAGCCCATGTCTCCGCAAGGACCAACACGCTGGGGTCAACAAAGGCGGTTTTACTCGATTTACTATCCATCTCTCCCCCGGTAACCCTAGAGAGCAGAGCAGAAAACAGCTTTTCAAATACAATGGTTACTGCTGTTTGAACCGCTTTTATGAGACAATGAACGATCTTGTCTAGCAAATCTTGTACAAGATCTGTGACGATGTCTTCAAAGGGCAACGCTTCTATTCTTTTTCCACAGGCTTTGTTCCTGAGCAAACTGCTTAAGTTTTCATCGTGTTGTTCTTAATGATTTCTCTTTACCACAAACGACCAACTGCGTTTCGAAAGGCTAAAATATGGCTGAACATATTATATTGGAGCAAAGTGGTCATGTAGGCCTTTTCATAATATCGGGGCTGCTGCTTCGACATATCTATACGGCTCAATCGAGTGGGACACGAACCCCACGTGACCTCATGCTCACCGCCGCTCAATACGTCCTTATACGTTCTAAGATTTTCCAGAGAGCTTCAACTTTACAATTTGGTTTAGGAACCTTGCAGTCTGTTACCAAGTGATCCATGCTGTAGCATCTTAAGCACTGCATTAGTTAGCACTACAACACAACCCCACGATGCTTTACATTCAGGCGGATTTTCGATGGAAAGCGATTGCCTGTGAATATTAAAATTATGTATAAAAATATTAATGCTGACACTTGCACACACAGTTTGATTCGCTTTACTAATTTCTCAATTTGATTTTTTGTCAGTACATAACAATGTATCCAGAGTAGTTGACGTTGTTCGATGTAATTACACCTAAATCCTATATGGTTTTTACAGGTTTCAGTGCGTGACCGCCAATATTATAGCTTTGGTCTGGACTATCATGATCAAAGGAAAGGACGGCGTATCTTTACTGACAGCTTTAAGTTGCGTTTTTACGGGTGACGAAAGTGTGACTCCTGTGAAAGCTACGTTAGACAAAACTTAAGAAGGCTTTGACCTTGGATGCCAATTCCATCCATGAAATCCTGCACGACTATCTCGGACTTACCCAAACGTTTGCTCGACTGGTGTCTCATATATATTACAGAACGAAAAACGTTTTTTTTCTGGCTCGCGGATTTCTAATGAATTCTACGAGGGCGGCATTCCTTATCTTAAGGCTAGTTACAATTAATGAGGCTTGGGTTAGATTGCTATGACTTGCATCAGGTGCCAATTGATTCCATGTAGAACATTAAATGTTGACTTAATAAAAAAATATGTAATGTGGAAACACAGAGGTTAAAACATACACACCTCCAACACACAAATGCCACGAATCCAGTGTATGTTTTATTTCATAGAAACGGCCCCATGCAAGCAGCAAGATCTAAAATCGTGACGTCTCTAACGGTATGTCGGTATGTCATTGTAAATATTAGATAGCAGTACATTCGACAGCACACCATTGCAATAAAACGTGATAAAACGTTACAACGTGTAAGGCACAATCAAAATACTTTAACAACGGCCGCATGAACGCCAGAATCCTGATGCTCTAGATGCTTGTAGATGTTTCAGACCGGTTCGATTTTCTTCCGATGGATTATGGCAAAGTCGCTAACACCGAGATGCGCATTACGCCAGCCCTGACAGTCGAGGTAAAAATAAATTTGGGATCGCACAAAACTCAGTCTATTCATATTTAAAAATTTATGAATAACTAAATGTAAGTTAGATTTTAAAAAATAGACCACAAAGAGGTGAATGCTTCTACTAATTACTTTAAACTACCTTCGGAGTGTCAGCACTCAAGCCTTTCATAATGGTTCAAAGATGGGAACATTCCTGCTTCCGCAATTGGTCTCTATGTGAGGCAAAGTATAACAGCGTCTTTTTAGGAGTAACAATGTGTTTCATCTTTCTAAGTTGGTCTTTAGCCGGTCGGACGCTCTTGTTTTAGAGATTCTTGTTGTAGCGGACAGATTTACTCAAACTTCAGGGCTGGGGGGTGTGTCAGTAATGAAAATTCTCACAACTGCAACATAAGTCGGAGGCGCCAAAAAAGGTGCTTCTAGCAAGGATCATGGGACTTCCAAGGAGCCAGGCGAAGCACTTGCGGACTACATGTCCGGGGCGTCAGGAAACTTCGTGCTAACCTGTCGTACGAACTGATATTTTTCGTACTTTTGCTCTATTTTTTAGTTTTACACCTTCTAATGGGTAGGATGCCGAATAAGACGAGTATGGCCGCGATAGTGGACACATTTATCTGTTTGCTTCCAAATTACAGCCATGTATCTAGCTTAACCAAATCTCGCAGAATATTTCTAAACATTTCGACACTCTATCAGTAGGGAACGATCTACGTGCAGCACCATCTTGTCTTAAAACAGTCTCCCTCTGTTCAGGCATGACACCAATGTGCAAGTATTAAAAAATATTTGTCTGAGTGTCCTCTTTCAACACACTTATTCTAGCACAATATCCCTTCAAGCCTTTAGATGTTGTCGTTATAGCAATATCCAGAAGCCTCGACCGATCTGTCGCATCGTTGGCTTCCTACACAGTGCTCAATTAGACATGAATATACCCACATTTTGTTTCAGATTTGAAATGAGGGGTATAGCTTGTCTGGCAGCTCTGTTGGCTAGCTTTCTTAGGGTACACGCAGTGGGGATTACCGCGTCGATAGATCAAATAGGTTATTTACCTGCCCTATGCGCGCGACGGTTTTGATAATCGCGAGGCGATTCTTTAGACCAGTCGCCCACCTAATACTTATGTGAAAGCAGAGGCATGGACATTAGACTAGCCATTAAATACAACTCTAGTGATTTAATTTTATCAAGGGTTAAAGTAGTTTTCATCGACAAACAATTTAAGTGTTCTACAATAATTAACGTATAACAGCCTATTTAAATTGTTAGAAACTTAAGGGCTTGGATGCTTCAAGGATACCGCTAGATAGCATTTGTGTCATATGGAGTGGCTAAATCCCTTGCTAGGTAGCATGCGGAGAGTTTATTTACATGTATATAACGTATGTCTTAATTATCAAGTAAACGTACGCTATTAATCGGACCATCAATTAATCGGTTGCGACCGTGCCTTAAAATATCTGTAGATACAGATGAGGTTTTAACTAACATGTTAGTCCCATACATAGTATCTTCTGAGATTAGAGTAGATTTTATGTAAAATGTGGGGGCAGATTTTTAAGAGCAGCGAAAAAGGCATAGGAAATAGGCTTGATTCAGACCATGCGGCCTTGCGCCAAACACATCTAAAGTAATTTGACAATCATGAGACATATTACAAACAGCAACTAAGCAGAATTTTTTTTTGGAGCAGATAAATTTGTTAACTTTGTAGGTAAACGTGGTACGCTTGCCGGCAGGAAATACGCGTATAACCTAAAAACGTACCACAAACATCGACCGATCTGTCGCGTCTAATTTGGTATCCACAGCTCAGCCAGATACCGCCTAGCTGACTAGTTTAGATGACCGTGGTAGTTAGTAGATTAACGGTGACCATCCGGTGTACCTTTTGCCCGCCGTAGGAGCGGTAATTAGAACTTGCACACTGCGTTGAGTCGGATCTTGTGGAACGCCCACCTGAAGGTATTATTTGTTGCTTGCTCCCTTGACGCTCGTCACCGGATGAATCGGGCAGCAGGAGCCGGGATTGTTCTTGTTTTGTATCCTATCTATCGGCGAAGGGTATCGCAGCGACAGTTGCGAATCGTCCTCACGAAGCTCATGCAGCAGGCAATCGACTACTGCTGTGGCCCAATCGCATAACGAGCATCAGCGCAGCCCACCCATTAGCCAGAGTGACTGGCTGGGTCGCACAAGTTGAGGAGCCAGCCGTTACTTGCGGGCCGCCGAGACCCTCTCTGAGAACACAGACGTAGAGACCCCGATCGACCTCTTTTGCTGTACGACGGATGCCTCGCCTAGTGGGCGACGCTGATGTCGCTCGGCGGTAATTGGATCGGAAATTGCCGTGGCTCTGCCTATTGCTGAGGTGCCATCACGCTTGGTGGCAATGTTGGCCTGTGTATTTTGTTATCCGCGGCCATGGAGGAGAACTCAATCAACGCATCGAATGTCAACCGTCACTTGATCAGATCGACGCGTCTTAAAATTTTGAACTAAATTCGAATTAAACAGATTTATTTTCATCTTGAAATTGTGCGAATCAGCTGAACAGGCCACTAAAATGCTTCCATATACTAAACCGTGTAAATGGCTGGGCAGGAGGACCGGCTGTGAATAACACCTTGTATATTTACCAGCACTTAACTAAGAGTCAGTCTACTTAGTCGACGACCCAACGTCACCTTGGCAACTCTGTTGAGCAAGTTCATAAGAGCCTGGTAGATCACCAAACGCCACAGGAGCCACACGCATGCGAGCCTGTCATTGGATGCCAGTGTAGGATTTAGAATCTAACGCATACAATTTAAAGCATTCATATAGCGCTCCTCGTTTGTAAATTCGTGTTTTTTTTCGACTTTAAAAACTTTAGGAGATCTATTTAAGCTACATGCATATCAAGTGATCCACAGACCGCAGGTGTGGTTGTTTAGTGGTACTTCGGCAAATTAGTGGTGATTTAAAAATGTAACTTTATGATGATTTCCGGGCATGCAAAAGGGGACGCTTATATTCGGGTGATTGGAACGGCAATATAAAGACATCACAAAGATGTTATTACATCCCACACTGCTGCTGAAAAGATAGTCACGAAATGTTGCTTCTATGGTAGTATATTACTAATATTATTGATTACTAATATCTTGAATTGCTCACCAAGCAATTAGACTCAAGGTAAACTGTAGATCAAATACGTCTGACAGCAGTCAAAAAAAGTACACAATTTCTATAGGATAACGCCGGGCCACACGCACCTTTTCTCACAACTTACGTGCAAAGCAGCACGGCCACTGGTAAATCATATATATATATATATATATATATATATATATATATATATATATATATATATATATATATATGAAGTAGCATAAGGGTTTCTGTTTCAGGAAATCCTGTAGTGGTTGCAAAGTTTGATTGATTGATAACCGCTTATTGCAAAAAGAAGCACACTCAACGGAAGCGGCCCTTGCTTTTGCGCGCCAGATATCTAGGGGATAGAACCTTCGTGTGTCTCCGATTAGCGTTCTATCACAATGTACGGCTCTACTACGTGCATAGTAATGTTTTGGTTTTACGCTCCGGTTTACGGGATTATTAAGGACATTAGAATAAATTTATAGAGAAATAATTCGATTTTTAATAGGGTGCCGTTTTAATTGTAGCAGAGAGTTTCTTGAAGGAGAAGGCCGTATGTCAAAATTCGTCAAAAGAGAAGTGCAAAGTAAGCTGGAGTATTGTAGTAGAATTAAGACATTAAATAACGAACGATGTGGCAAAAAGATACAATGGGTAAAAAGGCAATGGAAGTAAAAGCTAAACGGGACAGAAGCGTGGAATTTGCGGCTAGACAGATATGACCTTGTAGTAAACAATGGACAGACACTGCTAAGTCCAGTGGGCAAACTAAAAGTAGGGTAAATGCAGCATACACATAGACGTGGCAGACAGCACTTTTGTAAAAAACTAGTTTAAAGGAAGTATACAGGAATGTCAAATTAGAAAGGGCTGAAGTAGCATAGTTTTATGATAATAGAAGAGACAGCGGGCTGTTAGCGGATACAAGAGCCGGTATGTTACCCACGAGGGTGCAACAAAACTGCTGCGAGGAATGAGAGACAACGATTTTGTCGGATATGCGGTAAGAGAGAGAAATGGTAGATCTTCTACTGGTTAGGGAGTGTGAACAATTGGGGGGGGACTAGGGATTTAGGACTAGGGGAGGCGCTAGGATTAGGCAAGGATGCAGAAAAGGCACAGGTAGAGATCATGAAGCAGAGGCTTCCCGATGGAAGGTGCTTAACACATAAGGGAAAAACGGTGGAGTACAATATAAGTAAATAATAGCTACAGCGTTTTGTGCTTCTAATATTAAAGGGTGATATGTGTGCACACACTTTCAAGCGAATAAACCAATTAATGAATTAAACAAGTGCTGAGAAGGTTGACGATCTTCACATCCGTGATAAAATGAACGGTAGTGCACACGTTGCGCAGAGGCTGTGCGCACATCACTTATCAGGTAGACGCATACCTGATCGTGGCATGTTTGAGCGTATTTATTGTCAGTACATAAAGCTGGACGACCGCTGACGGCAAGAACGCTAAACATAGAAAAACTTAACAAAACTCAAGAGATAAGTCTCCTGCACTTGTGCTCGTCACGGATGAAGGTTCGTTCACATAAGAGGATACAGTAAGACCATACAGTTCCGGTCTGGCAGTCGTCGAGTGCGGTCACGCGCTCCGCCTGCTAAGATTTGCAAGGAATTTTCGTCGGTTTCTCGCGATTCCCATAGACGTCTGTGTTATACTCGACATCAGTGGTGCAATTGTGACGGACTTTTGGATACTTCTCGTGGACTTTACCGAGCAAGATGGCTTAGTGGCAAAGCCTTTGCCTTGCATTCGGGAGGACTGGGTTCGAGACCCAGACCGGCCACTCTTAAATTGGTTTTCATGGTTTCCAATTTAGACAAGGTAAATGCCGGAGTGGATTAAAAATTAGCCATGACATGAAAAAACCGTACACGGGCCCTTACGGAAATCTAAAAAAAAAAAAAAAATCACTTTGGTGTGTGATAGTGCTTGAAGAGCTTCGCAAGGCGCGTTCGCCCACCTCAACGGCCTACAGCTAAGTGAATCTCTGTTGTTCTTTGGTTCTCTGCGGATTCCGCCGCCAGGCGTCGCCGCCACTCCCAGGGTGCGGCAGCCTGCCAGCGCGCGTCCGTTTAGCTCGGCGGTTGACGCTCAACTGAGCGGAGAACAGATCGAGCGAGGTCCGGTTGTAGTCACCAGGGGGCGTGCGGGTCACGTCAGTAGGGAGAGGATCGCGTAGACGACCCACACCCCGAACCGCGTGACTGTGCGACCACTGGGGCAGGAGCTGGATACTGCGCCGGTTCTGCGGTGGCGGCGGGTCCCAGTGACCACCCTACCAAATCCTAGTCTCGTAGGTCAAGCCGGCTACAAGCTGGAGCCGGTGGCACCTCGCCACCTCTCGATAGCAACGTCCCTCCTTATATAGGCAACCTGCGCAGCCTCCCTGCACCGCAGGGAACGAGTGCACGTCTTTCCTAAACTTGGGAGGTTACCCCGGCAGGAGGGTCGGAAGTTCGTGCTCTGCCCAACTCCACCCACCCTCGCCGCGGAGGTGTATAACAATCTGAGCAGACTTCCGTCCTCCCCCAGGGGTCCACGCTGGAAAAGGGTCCTGCGCCAACGTATTAGAGAGAGCGGCCTCCAAGTGCCGCTCCCTCCCCGAGAATAGAACTTGGCTATATCCGGACCGGTTGGTGGTACAGAGCTGGGACTTGGTGGACACATACGGTTCCCTCTTCTCTACCGTCCGATCACCCCCCCCCCCCTCCCCCACACCCCCTGCAGTCCACTCAGGAGTGCGGCGTCGGGAGCGGGCGCGGAGGAGATGCTCGGCGGCCGCAGCCCCCCCCCGGGGCTTGCCGGATCGGCCAAACCGACACAAGAGGTGGCAGCAGGAACGTCGGATGCGCCACTATCGACCCCTGTGACCGAGAGAGGAAGCATCTTCCAACCCCGGAAGATGCTACAACGGTCACCGATCGCTAGTGCGATCACAGCGGACGCGGAGAACGAGGCCCAGCCTCTCTCCCACACTAAGGACACGGCGAACGAGACTAGTGCTCACGAGCACAGCCACTCAACGAGTGAGCTTACCGGAGAAGCAGGGGAAGGTGAAGAAGTGAGCCCAGTTTTCAGGGCCATAGACCCGATCGCTTGCTACATCAACGAAATGGAGGCCTATACACAGACCAGGGATAAGCGTGACCACCTCGTCAAGGTGGACAAGAAGCTGAAATCACTCATAGAAGGGGCAGCGAAAAGCCTGAGGGTTGCCCGGCTGAAGGGAAAGGAACGCCTGCTGGCAGAACCCAGCCCAACGTCTACCGGCGCGCCGGAGCAATGCCATTGTCGCCAGGCCGACCAAACAGCTAAAGTGAAATCGGGATGCCAGACGGAGCGCGCGGTCAAAACGCGGTCTACCGGCTGCCAGACTGACAACACAGACGCAGACGCGACGCTCAGCAAGGCCGAGCTAGAAAGGTTTGTTACCGAAGGCGGCTCTATGGAAGGTCTCAAAAAGATCACAGAAATGGAGTGGACAGCCGACCTGTTTCGCAACACGTCGATTGCCACCGGCAGCATAACAAGGGACTGCCCCATGCGGATCCTCATTGTCCAGGAGGCAAATCGCAGCGACGAGGCGATCTGGAACGTCATGGGTGCGCAGTTCAGCAAGCTGAGGACCGACGCAGCCCGAACCTTCACCAACAGGGTAGCAACACGCTGCATCGAGGAGAAGGGAGAGCAGGGAGAGGAGCCAGTGACCCGGTCCCTGGTCACCCTACGTCTTCCCAAGGAAGAGGACGACGCGATAGGTGAGACGGAGAAGATCTTCGAGGCGCTGCAGGCGGCCGCCCAGCAGCGGTCGGCATCGGACACGGACCCCATTCCGTGCTACGTGACCGACCCTGTGAGGTCACAGAGGCTTCTTGAGGTCTGCGCCCGCAAGGCCGACATCAAGGTGGCCCTTTACACGTCCAAGGCGACGCGGAAGAGGGCAAACCGCGAGAAGAGGGGAACCGATAAGGCGACGACGAGAAGTAACCAACAGAATACAGCTCCGAAGCGCCCCGCGTGGAGCACCATCGTGCTGAGGAAGGGCGAGGGGACCCCCGGCGTCGACATAAGCGGCGTGCAGCAAAAGGTACGTCCTGATGCACACAACGTCACAGTGCAACGGCTCACCCAACTTAGAAACGGAGACGTGGTACTGAAGGTAGCGGAAAAGGAGGCCGGGGGAACCCGCTCCTTCCTAGAAGCCCTACAGACGGAGGGGGGTGCCTCAGCCAAGATAACGGCGGACGCGGCCGAGGTCAAAATGATCGTACGCAACCTCCCTACAGGCACTACAGCAGAAGACATCAGAAACGCGCTGACGAACGTCTCCGCAGTGGCCGGAAATTTCACCTTGGAGCCTCCGGTCGCGAGCGCCTATGGCCTCGTCTCGGCCATCGTGAGGTTCCGCTCACGTGAAGCAGCGGCCCCCCTTGTGGCGGCGGGTCGTCTCCAGGTAGGCTGGAGCACCTACCCGATTAACAACTGGGTCTCGGTGCCCTGCTGCCTGCGGTGCCAACGCGTCGGACACTCGGCGCGGGACTGCACGTTCGAGCGATGCGAAGGCAAGCGTTGCCACCGCTGCGGCGACCTCGGCCACGTGGCCAATGGGTGCTCAAACGCCCCCAGGTGCTACAACTGCAGCGGAGCGCACGCAGCCAACTCGACGGCATGCCCGACCTACCGGCAGAAGATCAAGGACTCCAACGATGGCGCTCCACGCTCCCGACTGGCGACAGCGAAAGCGGTGTCTCAGACCCCCATCCTGGTCGAGTCAGACACGGATGAGAACCACATGTCGGCCGCGGATGAGGAATCCGCTGCCGGAGGCTTTTCCAACGCTCTCCGCTCCGGAGACAAGCGAAGGCAAAAGAGGCGCCGGAGCCCCGGCAACTCACCCCTAAACCTGAACGTCAAGACTGCGGTTAAGGCCCAGAGGGTTGAGCACACCAGCCCCCCAAAGCATAATGCTTAAAGTCCTCCAGCTGAACTGTAACCGAAGCCGCGCGCCGCACTCCCTGCTCGAAGAAATCGCGACCAGACGCGGGGCGGACTTGCTCCTATTGAGCGAACCAAACCGCAATCTGGCGCGATCGAAAGTCGCATGGGTGACAGATGCGGATGCCGACACAGCCATCATCGACTGCACCGGAATCATCACTAGACACGGAAGCAGGAAGGGATTCTCATGGGCGGAGGTGGGCAAGGCGGGCAGGTTTTACTCCTGCTACGCAAGCCCAAACGCCCCCATCGAGGAACTGGAGGCCTTTCTGAGCGAGCTGCGAAACTCGATCAGGGGGGCCGTAAACCTCCCGGTGTACGTGTGCGGAGACTTTAACGCAGCTAGCACGGAGTGGGGTTCGACGGTGATCGACGGAAGGGGCCACAAACTCCTCGAGTGGATGGCCGAGCTGGACCTCACGACAGTGAACGACGGCGTTGAGCCGACATTCGTAGGGACACGAGGTTCCTCTTTTGTCGATCTTACAATGGCTCAGACCACGCAAGCGACACGGATCAGCGGGTGGCAAGTGCTAACCAACGAGATCACTCTGTCGGACCATCAAACGATCGAGTTTTACGTAGACGCACCCCTGCCACCCCGACCCCGCCCCCGGGATAAACTACGTTTTCAGGGGCGCGTTTCGACGATTGAGGCCATACGGACCGAGCTCGCTCGTTCAGGCGCCCCCGCTGACGCCGAGGGACTGCAACGGCTCCTGGAGTCGGCCTGCGCAACTGCCAGGGTCCACCCAAAACGGCGCCACCAGGTGTCCCCGAAACACTGGTGGACGGAAGAGATCGCCGGAAGGAGAAGGGACTGCCTCCGAGCCCGCCGCGAGGTCAAGACGCTACGTTCGCTAGTGGGGCATAACGATGACCGGATGGCGAGAGCTGTCGGGGAGCTCCGGAAGTGCCGTGCCTTGCTACGGCGAGAAATCGCCAAAAGTAGGGAACGTGCATGGAAAGAGTTCCTGGATAGCGTGGAACAAGACACATGGGGCAAGCCGTACAAGCTCGTTCGGGGGAAAATCAAGGGAAGGTGCGAGACAACGTTAACTACCGACGAAAGGAAAGCAGCCCTCGAGCAACTATTCCCGAGGCAGCCCGAATTTGATCGAACCCCGTACGAGCGACCTCTGACTCCCGACGACGAAGCACTCCCGGTAACACGCGCCGAGATCATCCTAGCTGCCGAGAGAATAAAACCTGGCAAGGCTCCTGGCGAAGATGGGGTACCACCGGCGGCCACCAGGGTGCTCCTAAAGGAATTCCCTGACATGGTCGCCGAGGTGTTCACGGGGCTGATTCGGAGAGGAGCCTTCCCGACGTCGTGGAAACGCGCCGAGGTGGTGTTGCTGCCGAAAGGCAATGGGTCGTTCCGGCCCATCTGCTTACTAGGCACACTCGCGAAGGCCTTTGAAGCGGTGATCGAGGCACGGCTACGGCGGCACGCCGAGGAATTTGGACTCCTGTCGGATGGGCAGTTTGGCTTCCGGAAAAACCGGTCTGTCCTCTCTCCTATCCACAGGGTCCTGTCCAAGGCGGAAACTCTCCGGAAAGCAACGCGTAAAACCCGGGAACTGTATCTGGTCATACTACTCGACGTACGTAAGGCGTTCAACTCCCTTCCATGGAAGGTGATTCTGCGAACGCTGAGAGCCAGGAGAGTCCCACAGTACCTGACCAGGATGATCTCGGACTACCTAAAGGAGAGGGACCTAACCAGCGCCGGGACAGAGCTAACTATGACGGCGGGGGTGCCACAGGGATCGATCCTTGGTCCACTGCTGTGGAATCTGGCGTACGACGGAGTTCTGCGGCTCAGAGACCTCCCCCCCGGAGTTGACCTGCTGGCCTATGCAGACGACGTTGCGGTGACAGTCCAAGCGCGAAGTCCCGGCGAACTGGAAACCAAGGCCAACCTGGCCCTGTGGGAAATTTCGCTGTGGATGAGGCAAAACGGGCTCGAACTCGCCCCGGAGAAGACGGAGGCCGCCCTCCTCGTCGGCAAAAAAGCCTGCCGCGACCTAGATATCCGACTTGATGGTACGGCGATAAAGACGTCCAAAGTTGTACGATACCTTGGCATGCACCTGGACCGTGGACTGCGAGGGTCGCCTCATATACGGATCGCGGCGGCGAAAACGACGAAGGCTGCCGGACAGCTAGCCAGGATCATGCCTAACATTCGAGGACCCAAGGAGGGCAAGCGCCGCCTGCTGGCAAGCGTCGGCGAATCAATCATGCTTTTTGGAGCACCGGTCTGGGCGGAATCTACGCTCCGGACCGAGTGCAATGGAAACACGATGATGAAGGCCCAGCGCATACTTGCTCTCCGGACGGTCCAGGCCTACCGGGACGTTAACGGAGAGGCGGCGTGTGTCCTTGCGGGCACAACCCCGTGGGACCTCAAGGCCGAGGAGAGGAGAAGGAAATGGGCGGACCCGACACTCGCCGCAGAGCATCAGAAGGCCGAAACATTGCTCGCGTGGCAGGCCCGGTGGGACACGGTAGTCGGAAACCGACCCGGCGCCTCCACACGCGAAATCATTCCGGACATAGGAGAATGGATCAACAGACCAGGTGGCGGCACGACGTACTTTATGACGCAGTTCCTGACTGGCCACGGCGACTTCAAACAGTACCTGGCCAGGTTTAAGGATATTGCTGAAAGCTGTACACTGTGCCCCGCCTGCGACGTGGACTCCCCACTGCACACCCTGCTACTATGCAGTGCGCTGCAGGACGTCCGAGCGGAGCGGATGGATCAACAACTAGCCCGAGAGCTCGGCGCACACGGAATGAGAGGCTTCGTCAGGTATATCTGCGCGTCGGAGGAGCACTGGCACAAAGGAGCCCAGCTTGCTGAAGAGCTGCTGAAACGCAAGGACCACCTGGAACGGGCAAGGATCGCCCGGCTGGCCGCCACGGCGGCCCAGCAAACCTGAGGACTAACCGCGGGATAAGACAAGGTTGGCGATAAGCGCCGACTGCTGGTCCCTGCAAGGGTGCTATTCGAAGTAATATTCAACTTTAGTACGGAATGGCATCCCCAAGATACTTACCGGTTGGGGGTTTAGTCAGTAAGAATCTGACACTACCGCGGCGAATACCAACGTATCGCCTGGTGTCTTATGCAAGATTTACCTTCAACCTCAGGTTATAAAAAAAAAAAAAAAAAAAAGTAAGACCATACATAATTACGTGCAACAAAACCTTTGTAATTGTTGCGTTGTGTGTATTTTGGCTGTCAGACGCTCGTTCAGGCAGTTCCTGTAATAGTAATTAGTCTCAAATGATTCTTAAAATAGCACGAGTGATTTGTTTGATAAAGCAGGTAAAAATGCTAGCTGTATAGCGAACTACATTAGCCCTACATCCAACCTTGTATTGACCATCTGGATAAGACGTTCCCATACCTTACCAATACCTCTCTCGGTAATTTTACCTGTCCGCCCTCTGCATAGTTTCGCCTACCAAACAACATAATCAGCTTGGCAAGCGCCATGACTGACTATTAAACGCCTGCGTACGGACATTCAAGGAGCACTCGAGGACACAAGGGTAGCCAGAAGATTTAAGGACACGAGCCAGAATATCATTTAAATTCGTCCTAAGACCTAAGTTGCGGATGCAGGATAAGCAATGCTGATCTAAAGAGGTCCCAATAAAGAGACCGACGCAATTCCTAACGAGAATGTTTTCTAAAGAGTCTCAAGGGGTTCATTTCAACGTAACCGTTTGACAGCAATCTATTATACCTAACGTTCTTTCCCAGGCGCTAGACGTCTATGCAATCATCGCGGGAACTGTGATCGATGTGTGGAATGTTGTGTGGAATGTCTAAGCCTTTTTTACTACCGCTAGAAGTGCTGTACCTCTGGTATATTTCTTCCTTCTGGCCTGGACTGAAGAGGCTTCAGCAACTTCTTGTTTGAAAGCGGAGCTGGTATTCACCTAATATTTCGCCGATTAACGACGTGTCATGCCAGCAGGCAATCGTCACTACCCTACGGAATGTATACAAGCAGCGGACTGTGCCGCCCTTCATTCTCTAAGCAAACAATTTTGCTCTAAAATATAAAACGATATTTTCACTGCGCGGTATATATTGTCTCTTAACACATAGAAGTTATCCACAGGAGACGTTTTACCAGGAGAATCAGCCCACTGGTTAGTCCACCGTAAAAAGTGCGTCGCTGCGCACAAATACATTTTGCGTAGAGCTTCTACATCGTTGGGCTTGACACCAAACATGTTGCACAAGCTTATGAGCCCTGCGGCGCCCGACACATCACCATCGGTTGACCTTAATTGCATTATTTCCTATTCAAATCTTCTTCGAAAGCGCTAAGTTTCCGGCGTTTCGACCGGGTGATCGACTCGACTAGCCAACCCCTCGAGTCTGAGACCATTTTGGAACTCCCCAAGGTTTCAGTGTAAAATGTCACCCAACGGTCACGGGTCACTCTTGACGTTTGGAAGGCGCAGTGCAGAGGAGCAAACGATAGTAGAGACAACCATGCCGAATAATGATGTTTAGTACTACGTCATTTAAGGACTCTTACAAAACATTTTATGAAAATATTTCTCGCTGTCTTGTGCATCATGCGTATTATTCTCACGTGTTTAAAAACAAACTAAATGTGAGTTGTCATCTGTGCAAGTTCTGGACGTGTGGATATCGTTGCAGGCGGCCTGTGGGCTCTCGATATCCCTTTATACTTAGAATCTATGTGTCCCTGTAAGCCTTTTGAGGTAAGCGTATGTCGACATATTGGGCACTCACATGTATGCCTTACTTATGCGAACTTCGGGATTTTACGACGGGAAACGATTATTTGACGTTGTGAACTGTCTCGGAGTTTTTATTGCTGGCGGTAGCACGGCTAATATAACCTGAAGGCCCTCTGTCACCATCTTGTAAGCGTCCGCCAAATATGGGCTAATAACTTAAAATGCACCTGTTTTCTAACTTTCCGGGAGTATCCGGTAGTATGACTTCAGGAAAATTCAAGATACCTCTGACAAATAAAAAAATTGGCCTGGTGTCGCAGTTTTTGTGATTACAGCAGTCTGACGAGGGTTTTCGGCATCTCCAATGATATTTGTAGGGTAAACTGCCGTCATTTGTTGAAAAGTTTGTGCTTCCAGTAGGATGCGATTGTGCTCCCTGCCGGTGATCACCCTTGCAGTTCACGCATCTAAGGTAATCAGCCGCCAAGTTTTCTACTCCTGCGCATTTACGGCATATCCGTTGCAGCATGCACGTACTTGCTGTTTGGCCCGAGCGTTGGCACTTAAAGTATAACACTGACCGGCCTGCTTATAGGACCACGTTGTATACCTTGTAACCTAAAAATAGCAACGCGAGTGGCTGCCGTTTGTAAGTAAGAACTACTTTCGTAGGCGGCTTTATAGTGTTCCGTCCGCTAGTGCATAAACGACGAACTTTAATTGTACCAAACGCACACAGTTTCACTTCTCTGTGAATGCGTGCGCGAAACATTGAAGTTATTGCACAAATCAATTTCACTGGTATATTGCCTATGATCCGCAAGTGTTGGCTTAGCTGTGTCGGTAGGTGGGGTCCACACTAGAGTGCCTTCACAACCACCGGGAATTCAGAATGAAGGAAAAATCTTAGAAAACCCTCTAAAACCAACATTTTCAATAGAGATTTCTCTGCAAATTTTCATTTGCGATACTCTGTTTAATTTTGTCATTTACATTTGTTTGTTTTTTGTGTATGATTGCCTTAAATGTACCCAGCGGGCCAGTTTGAATGACTTTTTGCAGTATTTCCGGCTGTTTCTGTTCCCGCGATGCAATCTAGCGAGTAGATTTCTTCTGGATTGTCACGAAATCCTGGGTATCTTTACCGTGGCCCGAGTTCTTCCTCCGCTTTGTACCGGGATGCTAGCTATTCCTCGCATTGAAAACTAAATATGGGTCTGAATGAATCGATCGTGAATGCATTTTATGGTCTTTTTAATACAATTAGTACTTCAGTTGTCGTCAGTGTTATTAGCGCTCCAAAGTATATTCATACCTAGACTATTTGTACGGGGGAAGTGTGCTGCACGTGGAACCCGGACCGGACGGTTAACGCACCGGGCTTTAGCAACCCGGTGGTACCGTCTGGGATGCCTGCTGCCTTAGCTTAATAGGCACAATGAGAGCGAGTTAGCCACATGAACCCAGACCTCCCGGGGAGAGGATCGTCTGGCTCCGCTGCTGCCCTTCGCAGCGGCGGGGAACCCCTGCTCTGGAGTATATTCCGGGGTGTAATGCAGAATCGCGAGGTGACTGTATGTCTAATTGCCGGGTAGGAGTAGTGTAATACCTCCATGCCGAACCTCGATAGGGCGGAGGGTGGGGGATCCGCTGGCCTGTCTATTCGGGCTGGCGGGCACACCCGCAAGGGGTCCGTGCGTAACTACGCGGGCGGCGGGAGTGTAAGTATCTCTCTCTTTTGCTAGAGAGATTTGTCCCTAGGGTCCAAAAGCACGTTTCTATATGTCGCGTTGAACTGCTTTAACTGCCCAATTAAAAATGACCTTGCATGTCCTATTTCTTTGCGATGTCGTACTTTGACTAGATAAACAAATCACGTCGACTGGGCAGATGCAGAACATGTCCGCGCTTCGTCGCATCGAACACAACAGATACGCTTTTTGTAGTAGTCACTCGCTGATTGTGCCTAATAAGCCATGGCAGCAGGCATCCAAATGATACTACAAAGTGCACAATAATCAGTTGGAGCGAAACATAGTGGTAGTTGCCTACCCGGGTTTAGTTATAGGCCTACTAGCCACGCATTATATTACAATACTTGTTTGTTGTCATATACTTGATATGAAATGCTTTTCCTCTCGTAATCGGATGTTGGACATACACCCTTCAGAGAACACAAACGTTAGAAGTGCACATTTACATAACTCCAAGCATGTTTATAAACAGCGCCATATGGTCTGCTACGGCGAACGTTCAAGTAGCATCAGCCAAGCTCTGCTAGACATAGTTTTTGCTACTGGATCAAGCGTACTAATTACCTCGCCAGCATATAAACGTTTTAATGACACTACGAGCGTGCTCCAAAGCAATCTAGGCAATGAATGGCGTTCAATGAAAATTACACTGCACATAATTAGATCTATTACTTTCAAATAGCGACAGATAGACAAGCTCGCTACCAGAATCCATATAATATTAACATAATTAATAACAACGACAACAATGATTTAGTACTAAGTAAAATTTGCTTACGGCGATCAATCGCACTTGGTCTTACCTCGGCACTGCTCATCTCGGCTGTAAGAGATAACAAGACAATTAGCAGAAAACTACGCTCGGCAGGCTACCCGTGGGTTTTGGAGCCTCCCGGTTTAGTCAGAGACGACGGGAAGAGACCTGATGGCATGATTCTGACCATCTTCAAGCGGAACTAAATTCTCGTGTAGGATGAGATCGTCACCAACTATTTAGCCCCTTTAATGGTCAGCACGAGCTTAGCCCGCCCTGGACACGCAGTAACCCTAACGGGCAAGTGCAGAAAGTATTCAAGCCTTGATTATCCCCACTTGTTCTCATCCCTTGTGTTCGAGACACTGGGGGTGCGGGGGAGAAGTTGCTTACAAAGAGCGGGCGAGTATTTAGTGCAACGTCTGTCAATAGATGTTAGGAAGGGAAATGCCGCCTCGGTGAGAGGAAGGTGACCAGATGAAGGCCCCAAGCCTGAACCTAATATTTTGAGTTAGGCCCTGAGCTGTACTTTGACTAGATAAACAAATCACGTCGACTGGGCAGATGCAGAACATGTCCGTGCTTCGTCGCATCGAACACAACAGATACGCTTTTTGTAGTAGTCACTTGCTGATTATGCCTAATAAGATGTATTGTATACAATATGTATTGTATCTTCTGCTATATATATATATATATTTTTTAGTACGACTGGTTACAATAAATACGAGCATTTATTGTAACCAATCGTGCAAAGACTACAGTGCTAAATGCTCATAGAGTAACAGCGAAGACTTTCATCGACATTTGGGGTCTCGGATTACTTTGAATCACGGGGTTTCTATTTTTGACGTAGCTACAGCGCGAAAAAATTATAAAGCCAGTAACAAGATGCAATGTCTTAACGAGTGAATTATGCGAATTAACGGCGTTTGGACTCATATTGAGTATGCATCTAACATAGATAATTATACAGATTATACAATTATACAGTGAGCTGCTCGCGGCACGTTATTCGAGAGAGGCAGTGCAGTGATCTCTTCGCAAGGGCCAGGCAGGCAGACGCATGACACTGCGTACACGCCTGAGAGCACAGTCGACAGATGCACTCGGCGAACTCTTCGTGGAAGCTCGGGTTTGAACAGACCAGGTTATGATAGCCATGAACTATCTCTCTAGTAGTTGTTCGAACGTCGAAGCGAGCGGTTGTGTTCTTGAAGGTTCCTACCTTAGAGTGGTGTTCTTGGTGCACAAGCATAGTTGAGTTTCACAAGTGAACCAGGAAAACTGTCTGAGGATTGTGTATCGAAGTGGAGACCGAAATCATTTTATTGGAAAGTGGTTGCTGGAGTGTTGGAAATAAACTTTTCGACACTGTGAACTTATAGTTGTTTGAAGTGATCACTTGGAAGGTGAAAATATATACAGCAACAGGTATATAGCGTATATACATGTGCTGTGGAACGCATTAGAGCGTGTGCAAGTGCAAGTGCGTGTGTGAAGAACGTGCAAAGAGACGTGCAGGGTTGACGCCGTGTCTGCATGTAGATTTATATATACAGGAAATAGGCTGTCTGTACGTGGATCATGTTTGGAAACAACGGTGAGATGGCAGCTGACGGTAGCGATAACCCCATGAATGTATCTGGAGCCGTAAACACACGGAGTGGCGCTGCGTCGACTACATACGTGCCCTTAAGTAGAATAGCAGTGTGCACGTGCGGAATTATGATGGACAGGAAAAGAACTGCAGAGAGAAATCCGCCGTTTGCTGGTTGCACGGGATGTGCTACACATCGGCAGATGAATGGAGAGATGACGAAAGTGAAGGCAGAGGCGGACAAGTGGTGCGGCATCGCGAACGCAATGCAAAACAAGTGGGAGACGTGCATGACCGATGTGCAAAAAAGGCTTAAACGAATCGAAGAGAGAGAAACCGTATTGGAAGCGAGGGAGGAGAAGATTGCCGCGGTCAAGCAGGAGCTGATCGAACGAATCAGCAGAATTGAAAGGAAAGTCAAGGAAAGCCAGCGGAGACAACCTGCTGATGCTGCTGCTGGCGAGAGCAGTGATGAAGAGGAGAAAAAGGAGAAACTAGAAAAAAGAAATACAGCGGTAGAGGAAACGATGCTGGACGTAACGGCCGACGTGGACCAATTAAAAACGTGGATACGGGACAGAGAGGCAAATGAGAAGGCAAGGCTAGCAGAAGAGGAAGTGATAGATCTTGAGCTGAGTTGTAATTACGAGGACAAGAAGGATGATAATATTGATGATGACAACAAAAGCAAGATGAAGAAGTACGCGGAGGTGACAGCCGGCGAATGATTCTACAACAACAAAGAAGAGGTGAAGATGCTGTCGTTGCTGTATTGGAGGAGACGACGCACCAACAAAATAAACAACATCAGAAACAGCTGGAGACAGGGAACCAACCGCAAACGTTACCACCTGTTGGCAAAAGAGTTGTAATTGCAGGGGACTCAAACATATTAAGGATAAAGAACAGTTGGGAAACATTATTTCGAGGAGTACAGCAGGGTTCACGGTCATTGGAAAAAGAGGGGGGACATCCAGGGCTATTGTGGAATTAATTGAAGAATATATGGATATGTTTGATAATGTAGAACAGAGATTGGTGTTTCATGCAGGGTTAATAGATGTAATACAGTCAAATAGTGAGATGGAAGGGGTTAAGGAGGTCAGTAAGCAGGTGGAAAGATTAATAGGTTTTTGCACTAAGCGTAGAATAAAATTGACGGTATGCTCATTGCCAAAAACAGTTGATCGAAAAGCGGGACGGGACTACAGGGGAGCTTGCAGGGCTGTTAATATGAAGATAGCTTCCATGGTGCGGGCAGCAAAGTTTGAATACCTACCCCTGGAATACATACAGGATACCGCTGGAGCCATGGCTCCGGACGGTATTCACTACGGTGAGGTGGGTGCTCAAATGGCGGCACGACCAATTGGCCGGAGAGCCTGCGAATGGCTTGGAATAAAAATGACAACTCGGAAAATAGGGAGAAGGGCCACACATAGACAGGAAAAACAAGAAGAATATCCACCACGATTTGTAGATCAGGGACAGATGCCATATAGACATGAAATGAGGATAGCTCAGGGAAGTAACCATTGGGTGTCGGGAAATGGGCATATAAACAGGGAGGGATACTACGGGGGGAGGACACCACAAATGATTGGATGGCGAAACAAAAGCACCGCATACAACATGAATCAGAGAAGCAACTGGGGGGACAATGGCTACAGAATACAAGGGGACAACAGATATTTAAACAGAGAGCACAGCAATCGCGGAATGCAAACACAAATGGAAACGAGGCAACGAGGAGTCTTGGAACTAGAGGGTGCGTTGGATGTGATTCGGAGGTTGGCCATGGGCAACCTTGCGAATTTCGAGAAATCTTAAGCAGACACCAAAATCGATATAGAAGAGGGAAAAAAATAAAAATAAGAGAGCACCTTTCCGACGGATAGCATTGCTAAATATAAGAGGCGGTAGACAACGGGGTAAGTGGGAGGAACTATACAGGGTGATAGAAAAGAGAGGAGTAGATATAATGGTAGTAACAGAGACACATCTATGTGAGGCAGAAGTTCCACCGGGGATTCATGGATACAATTGGTATGGGACAAATAGAAGAACGGGGGCAGGAGAAGATAGGTTTGGAGAAGTGGGTATATTCATTAACGAAAGCATAATAAGTAGAGAAATAAGTGAATTAAAAATGAAAGATTTGGTGGTGGTTGATATTGAAGGGCTTAGCGGGGTAACAAGAATTATAGGGGTATACAGAGCGCCGAGTAATACGTTAGAGGAAAGTAAAAAACTATACAGTGGATTAACAGAGGCGGTCGCAAATAGTGGGGAGATGGGAACTATGTGCCTTGGAGATATGAACGCCCACATTCATCAGTTAGACGGGAGAGAGGATATAAAAGGGAAAATGATATTACAATGGGTATCAACGGCAGGGCTAAATATACTTAATTTAGATAAAGTAGTGGTTGGAAAATATACGTATAGCCAAGGAAATAGGAAATCATGTGTAGATTATATTATGATCAAAGGAAAAATACGGGAATGGATGGGCGAGATGATTGTTGATGAAGAAAAGGAATGGAACATTGGCAGTGACCATAATTGGGTGGAAGTTACGGTACGGGGAAGAGCTACTAATAAGTTGAAATTAGACAAAAAGATAATAGACAAGCAGAATTGGGCACATAAATAGATGAAATTAAACAACTTTTAGGGGACACCATAGAGATGGATCTAGACAAAATACATACAATAATACGGGGTAAATATGATGAATGCTATAAATTACTTAAGGGCGTAAGAGGGGGAGAGAGGGGCTGGTGGAATAAGGAGATTGAGGAGGCTATATTGGAAAGAAAAAGTGGAGCAGGGAGCACAGAAAGATAGTAAATAGAGACCCGGGTAAGGGCGAGGAATACTGGCAACGATATATGCAGGCAAAGGCAAAGGTTCAGCATTTGGTACAAGAAGGAATAAAGCGGCAAGACGAACAGGAATTTAATAGTATATTATATATTGTTTATTTCGCAATAATTTTGCATTTCAAGATGGTACATAAATACAATACAATCATCATTATATACAATTTTAACACTTTAGCGACCGTCCCACCGGGCAAGAAAGTGCAAAGACCGCCGATGCGACTGGCAGCTTGCTGCGTGGTATTTAGCGCATACCTGCGAGCAGAACCGGCAACGACATTGATCGCCAACTTGGTGAAATCCTTGAGTTGAACACACCAAGTGATGATAGCCATGTACAATGTACCTTGTGTACACGTGCCGGCTAGTGCATGCCATTCCCTCCCAAAGCTCCCTGGTGAGGTACACATCTAACTGCGCTACCTCAGCCGAGGCCTCGGTCACTTTTGCCTGCCACTCCAACAAAAATTGTTGAAGTGGCATTGTAATAGGTGACTTAAGCCTGACTCTGATTATTTCCACTGCCGGTCCGCAACCCGCTAGCAGGTACACAAAGCGATTCCTTGCCGTGCGCGGCAAGCAAAGAACGCGCTTCATATATATTGTGAAGCATCTTTCTAGCTGCGCAAAATTTGCGGCGGAAAGATGGCCCCACACCCTGCCAAGGCTGTAGCTCAACATTGGCACAATCTTAAGCTCAAAAAGACGCAATGCAGCACTCAGAGACAGTCGTCGAAGATCTCTCACCTCTGTGTGAATAGAGGCAATAGCCGCCCGACACCTGTCGCCGATGTGCTTGGTAAAGGTCGTTCCCGTATAGTGCAGTCTCAGACCCAAATACGGGAAGGAGTTGACAAACTCCAGCGGTTGGCCACAGCAGGGTATTACGTCTGCTGCAGCCAATCGACCCCCACGGCGAAACTTAATGGCTTTCGTCTTCCGCGAATTTATTTGTAGGCCCCTACGGTAAAGGTAACCTTCTACGTCGCCGACAATACGACGAATGGCACCGCGGTCCCGGTGGGCCACTACTATGTCATCCGCGTACATAACGACGACGGCGTTTCTAAACTCCTTCCGCACGTGGCGGGCTAGGTCTGCAATGAGCAAAGAGAAGGCTAGGCAACTGAGAAGGTCCCCTTGAGGGGTCCCTACGTTTTGCCTTAGCTGCAAGGTGTCTTTGCCCCTTATGTTTACTTCAAGGCGGTCTTCAGCAAAGAAGCTGGAGAGCACTCGTAGAAAAGAACCACCCACCCCAGCATGTCGAAATGAATCGACTAGTAAGTGACGGGGAGCTTTGTCGAAGGCCTTGACACAATCAATAAAGACGGCGTACAAGTGGCCCCCGGGCACAGCCAACACCCGCTCAACTTCCGACTGGAGTACGTGGATCGCGTCCTGTGTACCTCGACCCTTCCTGAATCCGAATTGCTCCGGAGGTAGGGTCTTCTCCACAGTTGGAAACACCCTCGAGATAATCAACTTGGCGAAGATTTTCTTAAGAGTGCGTTCCGACGCGATACCCCGGTAGAGATTTGGATCGTCCACGTTGTCACCGTATTTGCCCTTGAATAGCAGAGTAAGTCTGGCCTCGTGCCAAACCTGGGGTATGTGTCCCCCGCTGAGTATCTGATTAAACAGATTACACAGCTCCCCTGCTAAAACATCGGACGACTCAGCCCAGTGTTCGTAATAGATCCCATCAGGACCACTACTCTTCCTCTTGGGCAACCCGCGCAAGATCTGCACCACTTCTTCCACCGTAAACGGCGAATTCATGCAGTGCTGCTCCAGAGTGAGCGGTCGCTCAATAACTGGGTTAGGCGCAGGGGCGTTTGCATCGAGCAGAAGCGCACTAAAGTGCTGCCGCAACTGCTCCTTTGTCATGCTGTGCATGCCTTTGCTCAGCCGGCGAACAATGTAGACATGGGGTTCGCGCTCTGCTCTCTGAAGCATGCGAAACTCCTCCTCCTCATCATACCGGCGCTTATTCTCCACGAGCAGTTTCTTGTAGGTTGCTCTATGTCGGCCATAAAGCGCCCTACGATCAGCAACTATCTGGGGGTCGGGGTGCAGAGCCCGTGCTCGGCGCAGGAGCCCCAACACTTCCCGACGTTTTAGGTAGCAGGCCTGTGTAAACCAGGGCCGCGCCCGTCTTTTTCTGTACTTCTTCTTGACTACAGCCGCTTTGACAGTGGCCTCCAAAGCGTGGTTGCTTTGTTCAATGTCAGAAGTTGATCCCAGGAGCCGTAATTTGTGCGTTAATACACGCAAATCTAGCTGCCTAGACAAGTACGTTGTCGGCTGCCGCCGCGGGGCGCGCCCCTGGCCAGGCAGACACAGAGACGCTAGCACCGGCAGGTGCTTCCGTGCTGGAATATTAAGGACCTCGCATCCCTGAAATTCCGTCGGATGTTGAAGGTTATGAAACAGGAGGTCGATAGTGCTTCTTCCACTTTGGCAAACGTACGTGAATTTATCACGCTCATTCGCGCAATGCAGGCCTCTATTCTCTAGAAGCGTAAGAAGCACATCGCCCTTCCTGTCGGTGGCGCCACTATCAATACGACAGTTGAAGTCGCCGCCGACCAGAGTGGGTAGCTGGAGGTTTAGTCCCGCTAGACCAGCACTGATCGCATCGGCAACCTCAACGTCATCGTAGTGAGGTGGCAGGTAGAACAATGCGAGGTTGAAACTACCTGAGGTGAGTGTCATGCAACACTCACCTCGACACACACATTGCATTCGGGGTGACCCTGTTCGTAAATAGATTGAAAGTCCACCTACTGGTCTTCCCCGCCCTCCGTCTGGAAGACTCGCTAGCAGATGAAAACCTCGCATCTCATCGAGATGCAGTTCCACTCGCATAAGAGTTTCCGTCAAGAGTACAATGTCCACACCTTCAAACAAACGTTCTGGTGCTAGCTGTAAGGCCCCAGATAAACCTTCACAATTCCAAAGCAATAATTTGCAGCTGCGAGCAGCATGCAGCTGCCTTGGCAGAAGGCGTCATTGCTGTCTAGCTGTTAAGCCATGCCCGTCAGTAAACTCTTCGCATACCCTAGCCTGAGCCGGCGGAGCCCCCAGCCAGCGCCGGAAACTCACGCCTTTCGGCCAGAAGGCGCTACTTAAAACGTTACTAAAGTCACTATCACCAAAGGCCACGCAGAAGACGGAGTCCGGCCGGGAAACTTTGAGTTTCCAAATAGCACGCACTACAGTATGTCTCCCGGTTAGCCAACCACGCAGCTGTTCTGCCGACGTTTTCCGGCTGAAGCCCTCCAAACGGAGAGCTCTCACGGGCAACACACGGTTTTTACACAGTGTTATCTCACCCAGGTCTACTTCAGCACTTCCTGCTCGAAGAGGACGGTGCTTCCTATTCGCGTTAATTTCGCGTTTTTCTGCTGCCGTTTGCTTGTGAAGTTGAGAGGCATCGCTCGGCCTCGGCCCCAGGCGTCCATCCTGCTTCTCTGGGCTGTTGTTGGTCGATCCACCACTTTCACTCGCAAGCTTTCTCTTCTTTTTTCTTCTTTTCTCCACCAGCTGGAAGCCTTCGTTGTCCAGCTGATCTACGTTGGCTGTCTCTGTACAGTCCATTGTGTCGACAACCGGCTCGCGCGGCTGCAGCGGAGTGGTGATGTCACTTTCTGCTGCCGGCGCCGGCTTCTCCTTCTTCTCCAGCTTCTCCCGCTGTCGTTGCTGCCGCTCAGCCGCTCTCTCTTCCCGCCGTTGTTGGCGCTGTTGATCGAGATCGACAACACTCTTGGCGACGTCTGTAGGAGGCGTCTGCTGCTGCGGTTTCTGCACTCGCTGTCTCTGCTTCCCCTGACACTGTTGTTGCTGTTGGTTTTGTTTACCAACAGTACGAGTGACGGTGGGCGCATCTGAGACGTTCGAATCAATTACGGGCTTGGCGGCAAGTTTTGAGGTGCCGCCAGTGCCCTGTGCCACTTTGTGCTGTGCCACCTGCTTCTTCGTCTCGATTTCTACTCCCGATGTGCTTACGCTGCTCCCGGTGGGACGGGAACGAAGCTCGGAGACCAGTTGTTCAAGCTCCGACACTCGGATTGTATTTGCCGCCGCGAGACGGCTAATCCGCTGCAGGATCTCAAGCAAGGCGCCGTTTGGGCGGGCGCCTTCCAGTTCAGGACATCCAGGGCACCGAGCGGGCTGGTTTGCCCCTACATCGGTGCGCGGTGATGAGCACTTCACATGGGCTACACCCACAAAACAGGTAGGACACTGGGTCCACTCGCACGAGCTTTTTATCACGGAGCTACATACAAAACACAGCGCACTGTTGGGCGCCGCCATCTTGTCTCTTTAATAGTATATTAGGGCCTCCAAGGGGACAACGGGTAAAGCGATTCTGGGCATATGTAGTCAATGCAGGGAAAAGCATGACTAACCTTGAGAATGAAAAAGTGTTCACAAAAGAAGAGATGAATGCGGCGGTAAAAGCACTATTTTTTATTAGTAATAGAGTTAGTAAAGGAAGGTCAAGAATAAAGACAGGTATAATCACAGGGGTAGAAGAAATAGAACAAGTTATTAGAAGAATGAAAGGGAAGACGGCATGCGGGTTAGACGGAATAACAATGGAGATTGTAAATGCGTTGGGAGAGAACTACAGAAGTTATTTATCCAAAGTTTTTAATAACATCTTTGCCGGAGGTAGCATCCCGAGAAGTTGGCGTAAGGGAAGGGTATCTTTGCTGCCAAAGGATGGCGTCGATAACGATGATTTGAGAAATAGACGACCCATAATTATTACACTGATTACGTACTGTATTTTCATGCAAATTTTTAAGTGCCGGATACAAGAAAAGTTAGAAGCGAATGGTAAAATTGGGGAATGGCGATGTGGGTTTAGAAAAGGATATAGGTTAGACGACCATATTTTTCTACTGAATCAAATAGTTGAAATATCCAGGATTAGGGGACAGGGTTGTATTGGGGGCTTTTTGGATCTAAAGAAAGCTTATGATACGGTTAATAGAGATACACTGTACAAAATTATGGCAGAAGAAGGATTTGACGTAAGTTGGATAGGCTTACTGGAGGAAATTTATAGGGAAAACACAGTAATGATTAAACGAAAGGAGGGGAATCGAGTGAATATAGTGTTGCTAAAGGAGTGAGACAGGAATGCCCTTTATCATCAGTTCTTTTTCTAATATATATAGAAAGAATCGCTAGAAGGGTAAATAACACCGGGTTGGGGTGGCAGATCGGTGAAAAAGAAACCTTCATTAGAATTCCTCTTTTGTTGTTTGCGGATGATATAGTTATTTTAGCAAGGAGCTTAGAAGAGGTTCAAGGAATGCTTGATGCCTGTGGGAAGGCAGCAGATGAGCTAGATATGATATTTAACGAAAAGAAAAGCGCTGTTTTAGTGTTTTCGGGGGTTACAATGGAGCGGAAGCTAAGGTTGCAGGGAAAGGAGTTAGGGTATCGGGATCAATATAAATATTTAGGTGTAACTATAGCGTCCAAGGGAGAATTAATGAAGGAGAAAGAAATATTAAGAATAAAGAAAGCAGACAGGGGTAGTAATTCGGTAAGGTGCAAGAGTCTATGGGGGTTCAATAGATATGTAGTTACAAGAGACATTTGGAAGGCAATGTATGTTCCAGGGCTGACTTTTAGAAACGCTGTTCTAGTGCATAGCTCGGGTTTATGGAGAAAGTTAGAAGGGATTCAAAGAGAAGTAATTCGATTCTCATTGGGATGCCGCTTTAATTGTAGCAGAAAGTTTCTCGAAGGGGAAGGCGGTATGTCCAAATTCATTGAAAGAGAAGTGCAAAGTAAGCTGAGATACTGTAGTAGAATTAGGGCATTGAATAACGAACGATGGGTTAAAAAGATACAATGGGTAAAAGGGGCAATGGGAGTTAAATCAAAATGGGACAGGAGGGTGGAATTTGCGGCAAGACAAATAGGACTCAGTAGTAAACAATGGGCAGACACTGTTATGTCCAGTGGGCAAATTAAAAGTAGGGTAAAAACAGCATACACAGAGAAGTGGCGGACAGCACTTATGCAGAAAACTACTTTAAAGGAAGTATACGGGAATATAAAATCGGAAAGGGGTGAAGTAGCATGGTTATATGATAATACAAGAGGCAGCGGGCTGTTAGCGGATGCGAGAGCCGGTATGTTAGACACGAGGGTGCAGCGAAATTGCTACGAGAACTTAAAAACAACGATATGTCGGATATGCGGTAAAAGAGAAGAAACGATAGATCATCTGGTTAGGGAGTGTGAGCAATTAGGAGAAGTTAGGGATCTAAAATTAGGGGAAGCGCTAGGACTAGGTAAGGATGCAGAAAAGGCACAGGTAGAGATTACAAAGCAGAGACTATCCCGATGGAAGGTGCTCAGCACATAAAGGCAAAAATCGGCGGACTACAACATAGATAATTAATAGCTGCAGCGTTATGCGCCCCTGATATAAAAGGGTGATATGTGTACACACACCTATCAAGCGAATAAATCAATCAATCAATCAATCTTGTATAGACGTGGCGATTGTCACATGCAAGGCCAGATCAGAGGTGAGAGGCACTGAAAATATTCAGGTCTCCAACCTCTCGTCGGGCTTGTTTAACATTATTTTCCCATTCCGCGCTAAAGCTCTCGAATGGTACTGTACGCGGCGTCTGCAACCTCAATTTAATTATCTCAACAACTGGTGCACAGCCTGACATTAGGTACACAAAGCGGCTCCTTGCCCGCATTAACAGGCAAAGTACTCGCTTCATGTGCATTGTGAAACACCTTCCAAGCAAACCAAAGTTTGCCCAAGTGAGGTGTTCCCATATTCTGTCAAGACCATGCATCAGCGTTGGAACGATCTTGAGGTAGAAAAGTGCCACTGCCGTCGGGACGGACAGTCGCCGGACGTCGCCTACCTCTTCATAAAGAGAGATCAGGGCCGTGCGCACAGTCTCGACGATGTGAGCAGTGAAGGTCGTCCCAGTATAATGAAGCCGAAGCCCCAAAACCAGAAAAAGTTGACGAATTTCAAGGATTAACCGCCGCAACGTATAACGTCTTTAGCAGCCAATCGACCTCCTTTTCTGAATTTCATAGCCTTGGTCCTTATGGCGTTTATTTCCAGCCCACTTGTGACAAGGAACACCTCCACCAGAGAAGTGATGCGCTTGATGGCACCCAGGTCGCGATAAGCGACCACTAGGTCATCTGCGTACATCACAACTGTGGCCTTCTGAAACTCCTGTCGAATATGATTGATAAAATCGGCAAGCAGAAGAGTGAAGAAGACGCATCTCAATCGGTCGCCTTGCGGGGTTCCCACATTTTACCGTACCTGCAACACTTCCTGCTCACCTTGTACCAGTAAGGTGTCCTCATCAAAGAAGCTCGAAATTACGCTCAAAGAAAGCCACCAACCCCTGCGTATCAGAATGACTTCACCAAAAGATCTCGAGGTGCTTTGTCGAAAGCTTTGACGCAGTCTGACCGAGCAAGATGGCTTAGTGGCAAAGCCTTTGCCTTGCATTCGGGAGGCCTGGGTTCGAGACCCAGACCTGCCACTTTTAAATTGGTTTGCATGGTTTCCAAAATAGACAAGGTAAATGCCGAAGTGGATTCAAAATTAGCCATGACATGAAAAAACACGGACATTAGCCTTACGGAAAATCTTTAAAAAAAGTATAAAGACTGCATACAAATAGCCTCCGAGTTTGCCACAGCTCGCTCTATCTTTGACTGAAGCACAGGGATTGCATCACACGTTTCTTGACCTCTTCGGAAGCCGAATTGCTCCGGCGGAAGGGTCTAGTCAACAACGTACTCGATCCGTTTTATAACAAATTTACAGAAGATCTCCTTCAGCGTCCTTTCAGACGCTATACCGCGGTATAAGTTTGGGTCTCGTCCGTCATCACCATGCTTGCTCTTACATAAAAGAGAAAACCTGGCGATATGCCAGACTTCTGAATTTTTTTTTGTTTCCATGATCTCGTTAAAAAAATCACAAATATAGTTTGCCAAAAGAGGCTCAGACTGCACCCAGTGTTCATAGTACACCTGGTCTGACCCCGCACTCTTTCCTCCCGGAAGAGAGTGCAGAACCTGACTTACTTCTTCTACATCAAAGGGCAGATTCATAGTATCCTGCTCCAAGGTAAGCGGGTGCTCAATCATTGGAGTCAAGCGTACCGTCTCGCAGTTATATAGAAGACCGGTCAGGTGACTCGTTACCTTGAGCTTGCGTTCTGCTCTTTCAAGCAGTCGGATTTCCTCCCGCCTAGCGTATTCACGCTTGTGGTCAAGGCATAGCTTTATATAAGCATTTACACTGTTGAAGTAGTCAAGCCTGCGTCTGGCTAGTAGCGGTGCTTTTACCTCGCTTGGCGCAAGAACTCAAGCACCTTACGGTGGGCGAGATATCAAATTTGAGAAAACCACTGCCGTGATCTCCTCTGCCCCGATCTCTTCCACCTGATTACACTGGAGCAGCACCTCGTCTTTATCGTTAGTAGCCCCACCATCAATACGGGCATTAAAGTCGCCACCGACGATGGTTGGCATAGACAGGTCGAAACCTGATATACCAGAACTCACCGTGTCGGCGACCTCTGCCTAGTCAAGATGTGGGGGGGTATAAAACGGCTATGTTCACCCTCATAGACGAGAGGCTCACACAGAAACCGTTCTTTCTCACACATTGCGCCGGCGGTGAACGTTTATGTAGGTAGATTGATAATCCACCCACTGATCTACCACGGATTCCAGCAGGTAGAACTACTACCAGCTAGTGGAACCCTCGCAGATTATTGATATGCAGTTCCTCCCGCTGGTAGGTCTCCGTAAGGAGTGCAATGTTCACCGACGTAAGCATGTCAACTGGCGCTAGGTCTATCGCTCCTCTTAGTCCCTCACAGTTCCAAAGAAGCAGCCGTAGAGACCTAGTAGTTTCCACGTTAGCAGCATCTCTAAGTCTGTTCAGTCACTTGCGAAGAGCCGGACCGCCAGGCGCGATAAAGCTTTCTATAACCATTTTCTCGTAGGGTTTCTGGATGATATTAAAATCAGGTGAGACTGCAGGCCAGCGTAGGACTTCAATGTGACGTTGGTCGAACCAGTAATAAAGAATAACCGATTGGTTATAATAAATGCGTGAAATGTGGCAAAAATGGGTGGCTTTATATTTTTTCAGGGACTGTATATATAGGATAATTTGCTGAAATCACGCAGATGATGTAGAAATTTCTAGTTGTAGCCTTTTCAGGGTGAAACAAGCAGTGGATCGACTAGTTACATTCATGGATGAAAAGGGCTTAAAGGATAATTGGGAAAAGACAGTAGCCATGAAATTTCGAAGGGGCGGCCGTCTGGCCAGGAGCGACGTGCTTCAAATCAGAGGAAAGGAATTAAAATTTGTAAATACATTTACATAATTAAGGCTCACTTTATCAATAAGGGGCAGTAGCTTTCGATCACACATCCAGGAGAGCGTTAGGAAGACCACTATCGCAGCTGCGGCAATTAAATGCCCACATATGCTTTCAGTTGATGCAGCAGTCGCTCTTTTTGGGATACAGATAGCACTCACCGCCACATATGGTATTTCACTAATATGGGATAAGGTGGGATTGGACGAATTGCGTTTTATTGATGGAGTAAGGTTTTTCTTTCTAAAAAGGGTTTTTGCGCTTTTAAATACGTACATAAATAGGGTGGTCTACGTGTTGGAAGGTGGCTCACTGCTGACAGAGGAGCTGCAAAAACGATGGCCTTTACTGTCTGCTGCCTTTCCGCTAGGTATGACCTAAACCAAAATTACAACCAAGTTTTTCGAGCATATGTAAGAACAGCGAATGATTTACACAGTTGAAGGCGGCAGAAACATTCAAAAAGACGCCGAGGCAAAGTTGGTCGTTTTGGAAAGAATTAGCGACTTCCTGATATCGATGAGCGAGGGCAAGCTCCGTTGAGCGTGCCTTACGAAATCCACACTGATTCCTCGAAAAAAAACAATCGAACTAAGGTGCCCTTCGCATCTGGACTTAAGTACCTTTTCAAATATCTTTGAGAGGTAATCCACTAAAGAAATTAGTCGGTAATTATTAGGATTTTAACGATCGCCCTTATTTTTAAATAAGGGAATAATTGTGAACACCTGTAGTCTAGCGGGAAAAACATCAGGTTAGGAAACGGTTTATAAGATGCGCCAATAGACGAGAAAGAGTGACGGAGGACAGCTTTAGCAATCGGTCTGGGATTCCTGCAGCCCCAACTTTCCAGGAAGCCTTTGTGGATTCCAGCCCTCTCTGTACCTCCGGCGTACTTACTGGCAAAAAAGAGAATGACAAATCTCTCTTCAACCAGGTGGTTCCAGAGCTGGCTGAACGTTTTCCTTGACTTGAAGAGCCTTTACTGTATTGGATCCCACCGTAGAAAAATGGTGATTTAGCTCCGTCACTATCTCCGCTGGCTCAGTCACAAGCCCAGAACTAGCTTCCAGAGTAGTGGGAAGTTCCACCGACTTTCTGGCTCTGCCACCCAAATCATGAATAAAGTTCCAAAGTTTAGAAGTGTCACTCTGGAGTTGCCTAAAGCGCGTCTTATAAAAATTAGCCTTGGCGTTACGAAGTTCACGCTTGTAGCGCAGGAAACTACGATAATAAGCAGACTCTGATTATACCGACTGCGCTTTTTGGCGCCAGCGGTAAAGCTTGGTAACGCTTTGCCGCTAGCGCCCCAACTTTGCAGAAAAATTGAACTTTGGATGCTGCCTCAAATTATTCTAGCAGTAATTGTTAAAGCATTTATTATATTCATTGACTAACAATTATATTCATTAACTAACAATTATATTCATTAACTAACAATTATATTCATTAACCAACAATTATATTTATTGACTAACAAAATATAATGATCTGGTTCGATGTAGCGATTACTGGGCGTTCTTACTCCTGCTAACGCAGCCCCAATGTTCGACTTTACGACCTAAACAGGCTTGTAGACGATTTGCTCTCCTCTTTTAACCAACGTGACGTACTGCTTCTGGTCATAACTATTAAGTTAACGCCGCGGCTAGCGCGTGGGGCTATGCCGGAACCACCCGAAGGGGATATGTAGTCCTCGACTGGCTGGCAGAAGAGAACTTTGTCGCCCTTAATACGGGTGCTGCTGACATGTCGCCTTCAGCGAGCTTTGCCTGCGCGCTTATTGCTCTACGGCGGACAGAGTCTGCAGCGGAGGATAACCTGGTACTTGTTCTAGTCATGTGAGTGTTATCCGGTATAGACACACCCCTCTGAAAGCGAATCAGGTTCTTGCGGACTACAAACGTTAGTGTTCGGTGTTTCTCCTTTTTTGCCGGAATACTAAACACTGTCGTCGAAAAGATGAGTAGTCTATCCCAACATTCCCGGCTCCCCGAATGGCTAACACCGGGGTTTTTGCCAGCTGAACAGAAACATTGTTCCGCAAACTGCGTGGGACGCAAGACAACGTCTTGACGCCCGCCTTGATCTGGGCCATCTTCAAGATGGACCAAGTCTGATCTAATAGGCGCACGATGCCAAGTGGACTGGTTTGCTGGAGGTACTGTGAGCGGCATGCGCGGCTGACTGTGGCTGTGTTGGAGAGAACCAACGGCGAATATCGGCTTGAATATTTAAAACATGTTGCTAGGTTAACTGCCTGTTGCTAAGCAAACTATCGTTGTTTTGTGTCTTCGTCCTGGTACAAAGTTGTGACTGCGCGGCCACCGGGGAAAGCGCTGCTCTTATTGCCTTCTCAATCCCGTGGCGAAGGTTATTGCCTACGGCGCGTCAACTCGGGGCGTAACCTCCCAAATGTTTGCTCTTGTCGTGACTAAACCCGTGAGGAGCGACGACAGGACAGATTAGGCAACAGCACCAAATTTTTCCGCAATCGTTTCCACCAGACAAAGAATAATCTTCTTCATGATTAACTCTACTAGCAGATCCACCTCATCCACGGAGGGAGCAGCCAAACCACAAGGGGCAGCTTTGGCGTCGTGAACCGTTTCTGAAGACGCAATGGCCGCTTGCGCCTTAACCTTGAATACATTTTGTACAACGGCAGCAAAACTGCGCTGAAGGAGGCGGCGGGCTGAATATCTGAAACGGGGGCGCACAACTTCACAGGCGCGACATCGGCCTGCGGCTGGATAAGTTTTCTTTGCAGACCACTTAAGAAGCTCTATGCGATTCAGTCGATGTGGACAAGAACTGTGGGCAGAGGCAGCAGTGCGCGTGATTAGTGCAGTCCTTCCGGATATATTTGCTGGATTCATAGCGATGGCAGCGCGGAGACGACAGTGGGCAATCGGCTCTAATATGATCGAAGCTGTAGCACTGGTAGCATTGTTGTGGATCGCGGTACAAGAGAACTTCGTAGGTTTTTCAGGCAGAGGCGCACCTCCACTGAAAATTTCAGCCCGAAAAGGTCAAAATAACATTGTCGGTTGGCATGACATAACCCGTTCTAACATTCTTAGAGCGTACCCTGACTGCTTCTATTACCCCGTAGGGCCTCAGAGCGCTAAAGATTGTTGCGTCATTCAACGATTAATGGGCTCCGGTAATTTGCCTTTTTACTGACAAAGAAGAGCCGCTTAACCTTGATGATATCGGCACTCCGGCAAGGGCCTGCAAACTAAGCAGGACAGCCTTGTTCTCCTCGTCCTCCATAATAATGAGTTGTCTATTTCGGGTAAACCGTGGTTCCTCTACTTCCCCTTTATGTGGTGAGCAAGAGCATCGCACACAGCGTTTAAGTTTATTTCCAGTAATTTCTTCTCCGCCGAGAAAATTAAAGCCTCCGGCCTGTTCTTAGCAGTGACCTTCGGCCCGGCCGCTTCTGCGGAACTACTATGCGGAGCGACAATACTTTTACCCGCCTTATTCCATTTAACATCATCCTCTTCTCTATTGGGTGTTCTCTGCACCGCAACTTGATTCCTCCCCATTATAAATATGTCTTCCCGATTAACGGATGACATCGTCTTATCGGCCAAAACACCGTAGCGTTCACTGCGCCATTGCCCTGCTCATTTGCTTTGCTCGCATCGTTTATGCTAGGTGGGGAGCATTCAGTCTGCGATACACGCATACCTTTGCTGCGGAAGTTTTTCGGGGCTTGATGCGGCCCGCTTCTTACAACTCGTTTTTGGACGACAAGCTGCACCGTGTGAATTACTAATTGCTCTAACAATGCACTCATCCGTTGCCACTGTACGATTTGCGTGCAGTGACATGCGTGCTTCGAGTAATCGCTCCTTCTCTTGCCGTTTCGTCGGCGTCCGTTGCACGACCATGACCAGCTGCTGCGCCACACCTGTTTACAAACGAGGTTATTGTTTGTTTACAGGCGGACGCAGGCTGAAATTAGCGTTCGATAACCTAATACTAACTCAGGTGAATGATGATGAAAATGATGCTGAAGGTGTTCCGGTAATGATGATTGTGAAGGTGTTTTAATGATGGTGATGCTGAATGCGGGAACTGATGTAGAAAGTTAGGCACAACGATGATAATGATGACTAGGATGCTGATGGGGACGATGATGGTGAAGATGAAGCTGACGATAACGACGATGATGATGATGAAGGTAATGATGATGCTGACGGTGGAGTGCTGATAATAACAAACGGTGGTAAAGGCGACAGGAGTGCTGGCAAGTGATTATGGAGTTGAGCGGTAATGATGCTGATGATGAATGAATAGTTATTCAGGTATACATTGCACGTATAGTTAATGCGCACCAAAGTTAGCAGCAGAGTTTCACGCTAGTCGGTTCCTCTAGCCTCAAGAGTTGCTAAGCTCGCGGTTGTCTATGGATTTCTTCACTAACTTCTAAATTTAAAGATACTTTCCAAGAGCCACACACGAACACGTCCGCATCGTTGGGACCCATAAATTTTATAGAATAGAAGTTGCTATAAAAGAGTGCAGTGCAACCATCACCATTCTTGGGCGCCAAGTCACTCGATTTCGCCTAACGGAATTAGATTTGTTGATTACGAACGGCCTGCGGTCACAAGTACCGTATGCAAGAGCCTGTTGAATAGGTGTATAGTGTGATCATGATCGTATTGATATATGTAAATTACAAAAAAAAATTATTATGATTATTATAGTTTATCAACACCCAGGTTCGGTAAAATTATAAACATATACATCAGACACAACTAGTGCAACTTTTACCTCATTGGGTCTTCTCTCATCTTGCTAGTTCAGCTATTGGCTGAACTGCTGTACATGCTGCGGCATGCTGGTATCTATCGCACTGGGCAGAGCATCTCATGCACCTGCAACACTTCTGGGGATTGTGGAATTCTTCCGTGCTGCATAACACGTGATGACACCCGTGGGCTGCAAACGCCGTAGTTAAATGTCTGCTTTTGTATCCAGCTGCTCGCCAGGCCGTGCTTGTCATCGGAATTGGATTATATTAAAATATTTTTTTTCAATAGAAAGAGAGAGTGGAAATGTTTTGTATAGGAGTGAGATGATGTTTAATGCATTTTACTGAATTGTGGGGGTGTTTAAAGGGTGGCTATCGCGACATACGTTTACAAAATGCACGATTGTGAGAGAACGCATTCCTCAATTGAAAAACCGGAACATCGGCGCATTCGGGAGAAAATTCTACATTGTCTGAAATATACCTGCCCTTAACTAGAGCAGGAACTATAGTGATGTATAGGAACTATAGAGCAGATTAAGAAGCGTTCGCAAAACTGTACATTATCTGAACCTTAGTTGGTAGGATTGGTTGCGCACGCATAGTAAAAAAAAATCTTGAACTTGGACGCGAAAGTTTGAACATAAAAAAGTTCAATTATTATTTTGCGAAATCTTTTTATTATCGCAATAGTTCCTGCCCTAGCTATGGCCAGGTGTAATTCGGACAGTGTAGAATCTCTTCCGAATGCGCCGGTATGCCCGGCTGTTAACTAAAAAATGCGAAACATTTCCGCTCCCCCTTTCTATTGGCAACAATTATTTTCTCGCCGAGCTTGACCATACCCCAGAGTTTCAAACACTCAAATCTGTCCACCCTGTGTATATATATATATATATATATATATGTCACGGTCCGACCGTGAATGATTGATTACATTGAATAAATATAGAAAATATTGTGATATTGTATTAATCATTTACAATACGTTTGCACACTCGGCAGTGCTCGCCTTAATAAAAATGGTGATAAAAAGGTGTCACGTGAGGCTAAGAATCAGCTGTCCGAGTCCTTGCTTGATGGTAGCCCCCGCTCTTATGGACTTGGTGCGAGCGGTATACCCTCAAGGTTCCTTGCAACGTTAAAACGGTAAGTTCCATAAGATTCCTCTTCGTGACCCCGAGCCCCAAGAGCGTCCTCGCAGATTCGGAGTCCCATACACCACTCATAGAGATAGTGATGGATCCGAATCTGCGAGGTTTTTGCGGGTCGGAGAGCGGCGCTCTTAAGAACTCGACGTCATATTTGGTGATCTTGTCCTGCCGCGCTTTTGCCAGGTCCCGGTTCGGGCCGCAAACCTCGGCATCTAAAACCGAGACCTCGGTAGGTGTTGTTATTACGAGGTCGGGCTTTAGACCCGGTGCGCCCGGTCGATGGAATACTCGCTCACGAACCACCTCATGACCCCTCTCGCGGAGAAGACGCACCACGCGATCACAGACGTCGTCATGTCTCTTTATAGTTTGTTTGTGTGTTGTATCGCACATCTGAGCGACATGAGCCAACGTCTCAGGCGCATGACACCCGTGCCTACAACGTTTGTTTTAGCCCGGGCGTCCCCTGGCCAATCTGGCACGCGTTGGTAGTGCGTTGATCCTGAGCTTTAATAGGTTTAAATACTCCTTACCAGATAGGTAGGGCATACCCTTAATCCAGTAATGTACAAAGCGCGTTTCGTGTGCTTTTTTAAAATGTGCCCCATCGAACGTGTTGTGTAGTTGTTGAGACCAGTAATCGGTCTCTTGTGTAGCGGTCTCAATGGAGGTTCCCAAGCGCTCGCAAAGAAGTCTTGTTTTTGCAAGGTCTTTTTTGAAGTGCTCGGTGGTTAGCATCGATTGGACCCCAAGGTGCGTGGAGTGTTGTAGTGCTGTCAGGCGGGAGAGGCGGAGTCTGGGGATGAATGTTTGGAGGCAGGGGTTGTCCAGACCGCCGTGTGCTGTGTGCGTGTACAGGTAGGCGTTCGGCACCGAGTTTTCGAGCTTAAGCCATTTCGACTTAACAACCTTTCTGATCTCTTTATCTAGGTCGCTAAGGAGTGCGTAAGATGGTCTGGGACTGGAGACCAGTTTATATAGGAGGCGGGGAATGAAAAAGTGTTTCAAAAATATGAGCCTTTGGTGGGGTTTAAGGGGAGCTATCGTGAGTCTGTTGAGTAAATTAAGGAGTATATCCTTGGTGGAGTCAACTCTGCCATTGTTGTTAAAGTTGACTCCAAGATATCTCCATCGATCGCTCATACCCTTAGCTAGCAATTGCCGATCTCCAACGTTAAATTTTGGTGCGGTATTAATAAAACCTTTACCGTCCTTCCTATTAAATAGGTGGGAGATAGTAAAGCTTTTATTAGTATTAATTTCAAGACCTCGGAATTTCAAAAGGGGGTCCGCAATATTAAGGAGCCGTTGGAGAGTAGATTTCGTGGAGGCTAGGAGGACGCGATCATCCGCAAAGGCTAAGCCCATAAGGCGGAAGTCATCAGTAAGTTGGTACCCGATATTAGTTTTGTCTAATTTTGAAAGAGTGTCGTCGAGAACTAGATTAAATAAAAGGGGGGCAGAGGATCTCCCTGCCTAACACCCCTAGTTGGCCGAAATGTGCGACATTCTTGTCCAAATTCTATGAGAGTTTTAGATAGGAGGTACAAGCGTTCGATATAATTAATGAATACCTCCGGGTATCCGCGAGTCCGGAGTGACCACAGGAGTCATGACTCACCATGTCAAACGCCTTACGGAGGTCGATATATATATATATATATATATATATTATGAGACTGTTTTCTCCGGACGGCAAATGTATTCAGTAATTCCTCAATGAGCTTGAAATGTATATAGTTGCACAATTCAAAACGCTAAACATGTGTTGCACTCGGTGATCGAGCGAGCTGCGGTGAAGCCATGAGACCACTTGTATGCAGTTTTTTTAGGCTGTGTTAAAGCCTTTGGCAAAGCTTTTCGCTACTTACTGGGAAACTTACTTAGGGAAACTCACTGAGCTGTATCTCATTTATCTTTCTTCTCTCTATCCTCGTTAGCCATGTACAACAGAGATTCATGAATGTCTTGTCGGTAATACACCTTGATGATATTATTGTCGCCCATAAGATATTAGCACCATCAAGCACATTGCTTAAATGGTTAAGTCAGACTTTTTTGGGAATTGCAGCTAAATACCCCGAAAACCCAGAGTCACATGCTGGATATATGCGAGCCTTGGCGTCACTTAGCTGTGTGGCAGCTGCGTGTTGCGTTTGTTGATTGTAGCTGCTGTATCTGCGATTTGATTTATTACGCTTTGCTCGATGAGCATGTTGCAGGACGTAAACAGCTCGCCATTAATGGTTAACATTAGTTGTTTGACCCCTCTTGTAACACGGACTAAAGAATCTAGAGAAGGTCCGTGTTCGAATGGCACACGAGTAATTGGGTTTAATCATCCGAGGGCGAAGTGAAATGCAAACGTATAGTTAGTTGTGGTTGCTCCATGATTAAGCAATAAGCTACTTATGCCGTCTGGCAGTTGTAGACTAAAGCGTGATGTTTGAGACCCGAGAGATGACCTATGCCTAGTCAAGATTAAGCCAGAGGAAATTCTGGCGGAGGTCTTAAGTTGTTCTGCTGTGCAAATCGATAATGTGGGCATGACGCAAGAGACTAATCGAGCTACCCTGGGAGGCCTCGACGTTAACAAAAGTTATGCAGGAATCCTACATAGACCTCACTATGGTTGATAAAGCCAAACTCTCTATAGTCAATATATAGAGAGTGGAGATGAATGACCATTTATTTCAACCTGGAAGTTTTGTTATGCTGGGGGTAATTATGGTGACCTGGAGAGAAAAAGCATATCGTCATACCTTATTTATTATTACATCAGCTTTCGGTATTGTTAATTACATTACATTATACGTGTTCATTAAGTCTCGGAAACGGCATTCATTTCCGTTAATCTTGGAAATATATATAATATGTTGTATATGCATCTTCGGAAAGTGTCAGCGACCTAACGCTCAGATAGCTGGCGCTAACTGACATGTTTCATAATGATATTTGGTGCAAACGAGGCCGCAAAATGTGCAGCAACACTCATTGGAAGGGTTATGAAACCTAGTGCAATAGCACAGTTTGTGGTGGAACCCATGGATGGAGTAGCGGATGAGGAGACCATGACGCTTCCATCCATGTATTGTCCAGCATTGCCGGTGTTTTGTAGGACGCTTCTGGCACTTCTGTCATCATCTGCTCAAAGTGCCTACGAAACTCTCGCAGTGACGCGGTAGTCGAAAGATGAAAACGATTTACCAGATCCTCAATGAACGGCGTCGTCCTCGACAGACTATAAGTTAGCCTGTTTTGTGCGTTTCTAGAGAGGCCCAAAACTCTTTCAATAAACGTTGCCTTCACCGTGTCGAGAGCGCTGAGCTGCTGAGGTGTTTCCAGATTAATGTTATTCCATATGATGCCACCGAGGCCACTTTCAGGTTGAACAGTGTTAGAGCTGCCTTAACTGAGAGCTTGTGTGGAGCCGGGATTGAGGTCATGGCGACAATGCTGCTATTAATTCGTTGAGATATGTAGGCCGAGAAAGAGATGCCGCTTGGCGTTAGCTTAACACCTAGATAACTAGAGTCCGAGACAAATTCTACAGAAACACCACCCAAGCTCAGTCTATTACTTATCTTCAGGGGTCCCCCGGATCTGAACTTCATGCCTTTGTCTTCGATACGGTAATCGTTAAACCATTGTGCTTGCTGTATGTTTCCAGCATCCTCAAATACCGTTTTAGATCCATAAACACTCTACAATATACCACTAGGTCATCGGCATAGAGAGTTATGCAAACGCAGGGGTAGTAGTCATTGAAAAGGTCCGGTAGATCACCAGGTTGCTGGAATTTCATCTGTTTCCAAGCACTTGTTAAAGGGTGCTGTCCAAAGGGGCACTAGAAGAACCGCTGCCTTTATATGTTTATTCCGGACGAGATCTGGTCCGAAGGCCTTCTTATTCGTCAAGTTTTTAATCGCACTTTGAACTTCCATAAGTGAGAATGGAGCTTCTTTCTGCTGAGATAGTAGACGTTTGTATTCGTCTGATATTTTACACGATAACGGTATAATCCCAGTTGTAAATGCGTCGGTAAGGTGTTGGCGCAAACGGTCGGAGGGAACTGGACAACTGGAGAACATTTTACGAACAACATTTTATTGAAGTCTATTAGCTGTCAGTACAAGCGACGGTGTCTACGATAAAAGTCTCTCAACTCTGGGTGTTCTCGGGAGAGAATAAGAGCTTGAATAACACAAGCTCTTACACGATAGCAATATGACTCGAACCACTCGGGTGACCGACTTCTCCTCAGTGTACGCCTATATGTAGACAAAAGCACCGCTCGTGTCAGCATGTCGAAGAGCAGACTTGGCGACATTTCCAGCAGGTGATTGGTGATTTCGCCATATGTGCGGAGGACATCGAAGACCTACCCAAGGGCGTAAGGACCTTAGCCCGATCCAGCTCTTGTGGTCTCAACTCCCCGGCGCGTGGGGGCTCTAGAGGAGGTAGTCAACGCAGCGCTAACCAAAGTTAGAACAACTGGGCCATCTAAGTATCAGAGACGCAACCGTGGGCGCCTCGCAGGATGACTGGGACTGGTCGGAACACGAACAATGCACAAAGAAACTTGTGCCAGTCCTAAGTGCCTGGTTCGGCTGCAGTTACTGTGTGCTCTCGTATTATGCTACCCAAGTGTGCAGTTCCAGTCAAACATGGTCAAGATCTGGAAGGCTAAGTGGTATACTGTGTGTTCCCTGTCTTTCGAGGGATTTAGATGACACGAAGCACATATACAGGGTGCGTCAGCTAAATCCAGACACATTTTGGCGGGCTACCCATCATAGACGGAAGACGTTAATTCAGATCGGTTTGCGTTAGCAGACAGCCCACTCACAATAGAACAAAAACGCATTGTCATCATGGACGGCCGCCGCAACCTGGGTCCAGAATATGACCGAAGAACAACCGTTATCCAATTCCTTTTTGCCGGACATCGGCCAGCCGAAATCGTCAACATCACTGGATTTAAAAGAGTAACGGTCTACGACATTGCCCGACGCTACAGAGATGCAGAAGAGACAGGGCTAGGTAGTGCAACACCTGGAAGGAAGATTCACAACCGCCGACGAGAAGTGAGGACGCCAAAAGTGATCATAATGGTGCAAAACTGCGTTTTTAAGGATCCAAGTCTATCGATGCGCCGTTTAGCGATCAAATTCAATATGAGTGATTGTTCTATGCGTCGGATTATCAACGAAGAACTGTGCTACAAGTCTTACACGTTTAAAGTTAGACAGATGTTGTCTCAGGCCGCGAAAAATAAGAGGATGGCTTGCTGCCATCTCATCCCCACGTTTTTGAGACACGAACCACGAATGGCGGGACATCTTCGATTCTTCTCCGACGAAAAAATCTTCACCATTGACCAAAAACATAACCCGAAAAATGACCGGTGGCTCGCAAAGAACCCTGAGGATGTAGCAATCGTGCATAGAACCAAACATCCTGCCAGTGTGCACGTCCTAAGTGTTGTGTCGAATAAAGGAGACGTGATGCCCCCAAATTTTTGACAGACACGAAACCGTAACAAAGGCAGTGTATTTACGTGTTCTGCGAAGCGTGGTAAAACCATGGACTGATAGAGTGTCCAATGGAAGACAATATGTCTTTCAACAAGACGGCGCTCCCGCCCACACCAGTAATCTCGTCCAGGATTGGCTACGGGGCAACATGACGGCGTTCTGGGACAAACGATAAGGCCCCCTAGCAGTCCAGACTTGAGTCCCCTGGACTTCTATGTATGGGGCGTTGTTGAGCAAGAGACTAACAGGTCTTGACATACAAATACAGAAGCGCTACGCAGAGTCATTGTCGAGTCGTTCAAGAATCTCAATCCGCTAACTTTGAAGAAGGGTTGCGGGCGCTTTCGCGCCAGAATTGAAAGTGTAATTGCTGCTGGTGGTGGCTACATTGAATAAAAATGTTCCTCAGGAGTGTACCTAACGGCACGTAAAAAAATCTACCGAAATATCCGTTTTTCTTTAAACATAAATTGCGAAACGGGCGATGACGTTTAGTCCGGATTTAACTGACGCACCCTGTATATCACTGTACAGCCCTGGAACGCGCGAGAACTGTCACCGCGCGAGCGGTACGTAATGGTGGCCTCGGAAGCGGAGTGAAGGGATGGAAGAGCAGCATTTGATTTCACGAGGCTGATGATAGCCCTAGAGCAGAACAGGAAAAAAAAACGGCAGGTCAGGGAGCCAAGAGAGGACGTGGGAGTGGAGAAGGCGCAGCCAGGCCCTTAGCGCGGTCTCGATGCACCCCCTCAAGTAGGAGTCGAAAAATGCGACGCAGTTCCGAGCTTGAAGGGGCGTAGAGAGGAAAGGGGTTTAAGTGGCTTTGTGTGAGTTGTATACTAGTAGCTGACAGCTGCCAGCGATGCATGTGCATTGTGCATTCTCGAAACTTCTTATTAAAAAAACGTCCTTCTCTCATCGTGATCGTGGGCCGAAGTGGCCTGGCACAGCAGGTACTTCGTGCATGGCTATTACCATCTTGTATGTTTGTCCAATTAATTTCACGAGGGGAACTCTCAATACGCTTGTTCTATGCGCAGAATTGCGCATCTGCTCTCCTTGCAGAATTGCGCTGAGTACCACTTAGTCAACTGTCCGGGTGCTACACTTTTTCTCTCGTAGAGATGGCAGGGAGCAGGAATCAGCTGCTCCTTGTATCGTATTATATAATACACAATCTTGTTAAATATACTCTGCTTCAGAACAACAAATAAATTATTATTTTGATAATGAGGACACACAGCAAAAAATAGAAGCGGAGACTAAAAGAGGTTCTGACAAGTTTAACACATTGCGGACCGTGGTCGAGTCATTACGGATAATTAATTGAATTCACGAGAAAGTGAGTCACAACATTTGGTTTATAAAGACATGGGTAGGCCACTTAGTGGTTGCTTGGCGAGTGAGCGGCTGACCAGAACACTTTCGCAGCTGCAGTGGCGATCATTAGCATAGAGATCTTGCAATTTAGAATTGTTGGGAGTTCCGCATATTAAGGCAGACTAATCTACGAGCTCCAAGACGAAAGAGTGAAGTCGAAGGCCTTGTTCATAATTTAAAAGACTGGCTCTACTGTCCGGGAGACGAACTAACATTCCACGCGACGTAGGCCCACGTTTGTAGCAAACATTCCTGTAGTGGTATCCGCGTGTGCGTACCGTTTTTCCAGTTTCTCCTCTAAAACAATATACGAATTCCGACAGAATCGCCGAATATTTATGCACGACGTTAGCCGCTCACCAAACAGTTAATATCAAGTTAAAATTAACTTAAATGACAAAATTAATTTTCTAGAGAATAGCGAATGTATGGCTTCTAGACAGTTGAACAATCTGGGTACAAGGGCGGGCCTAACCACAAACCGTAAGTTGGCTACGTTGAGAAGGCTCGAGAATTGTTTGATAAGGAGTTTGCAGCTAATTGCACACAGACAAGCTAACTGCACACAGTAACTTACTAGTCACAAAATCTAACAAAATTCAACAGCTTTCTAACGTTCCAGTGGCAAAGAAAGGCAGCTTATTGTTAAATTGCTGCATAGAGATACAACGAATTTTCATATACTGTCCATATGACTATTGTATCGCCTTTATAAAGCCGCCTGGGTCGGCGTATTAGAACGGCATATTTAATGGTGAAAGTCCACGCCAATCTTAGAAATAATCCGTCGTCTTTTTGTTTCGAAACGAAAATGCACTGGCAATGGACGTACCCCGTATGATGACAGTGGTTACGTTCGGGGTCTAGAATAGTCACTTTACTTACAAAGCTAGTCAGTTGCAGTCCGCAAACGTGCCAAGCAAGTTACCCAACTAGGAAAGTAACCTAGCAAAATGTATTAGAATCAGTTAAAACAAACACATCGACATACTAACATTCAGCACCAGCCATTGTAAGATTTTGCTGGACAAACATCTCCAACCTTGCAAACATTAATGGGAGTTATATTTATTCAGCAATTACTAGTAGTAATAGACACAGGATGGGTTAATTGCTAGCGATTCTTTATGACTTGATTTTATTTCTTTGAGCAAACAACGAGCCCTTCTGTAAAATAGCAAAGCACAAATTTTTACATTTCGGTCCCTTCTTGATAGGAAAATTAGCTATAAATACTATTTTATTAAACCGAGCACAAAATCTTCCACAAGAGAGCGCTCCCTGTACAACTCGAGCGCTAGGGTCGCAGACGCATTTTTAAAGCAATCCCAGGACATGATTCATAAAGCAAGATTTTTCGCGGCCCAAGCTTTTGAGGCCACTTAATGTCAAAAGCGGCGCGACCACAGAGAAACAGTATCGTATTACTAGAGATATCTTCATTCTGAAATCTCCTCATTGCTGTTCCCACACTGGCGTCTCTGAGATCTTCGTGTGGCATATTAGCTGCAATTGCCTTAGCTAGTAGTTTCTCGAAGTGCCTATGAAAAGCTAAGTACGGGGTCAGGGTCACACCTATATAAGAGAAGTAAATGGCGCGTTCGACGCTGAAATCGTTGGACATGAGACGGCGTGAGCGGCGTTGTGCGTTTTGAAACCGAAAAACGACTAAAACCTTGTTTGTTGATGCCTCGTTTAAGTATTGCTACAAGACTCGTCATAGAAAATGTGTGGTTTTCTGTTGATACTCGAACTACTCTAGTGGTATATTCCGAATAGTATCCTAGTATAACTTGGAGACAATGGCCGATGTGAGTAATTTATACAGGACACTGATTACCGCGCTTCTACGGCAGTTCGTTGGGTCAGTCGGGTGTTATTTCTTTTTGTAGATGGGCTGCAGTGGGATTCGACACTTATTCGGTGTTTTCACTTAGTGGTCACAGGCGTTAAAAAGCCTAGGTAAAAGTGGTCGTATAAATGGGCGGTTCATCAGTGCCAGGTAATACAGTCCATGCAGGCTGAGATCTGCATGTCAATAAATTGCGTATTTTATGGCGGATATGTGCATAGCCCAATTGGGCCCTCTCACTGCTCTAGCGCTAGTGTAAGGGGGTTTAACGACCGGCCTGTCGTAGGTGCGGTAAGCGCGATGCTTGCCTGGGCTCAGAATAGCTTAAATACGGCTTTGCAGTCTTCATAGTGCACTGAGGGTATTGCCCAGATAGAGTTTGCTACAATTCTTAGCTGTGACGTTAAGGACAAAACAACATTAACTGCGCTAAGGCTATTGCAATTCATTTATGTTACTTCTGTACAATATTTTTCAATTAATCGCAGTTCTAACTCTCGTGTACAGGTCTTAAATGCATTATACTAGTTTTCCAAGTCGCAGTTGGCGTCCGTAACAAAAATAGTGTTTTTTCGTCTCAGTACAGAATATTCCACCACATATCCACACATCCACTAAACTAGACTATACTAGATAATAGTACGTAATTTCCAGCACAACAGAGCAGGCCATAGCGTGCAATAGTTGGGCCCACTCAGTACTCCATTTAGGTCATCCCTTTCATCAGGCTTTACAGCGAGGCTTTTAAAATTCCTTCGCTTCAGCCTCTATAGCTGCAACTCGTGTCACGTAATCTTTTAGCAGCTGTAGGCGGCTGTCTAACAGTGCTTTCGCTCTACATCGTTTAGGTTCGTCATGCTCTCCTAGGGCTCTCGGATACACTTATACACTAGACATTGATAAGATTGAAACCGAATTGCGTTTGTTGGAGGTCGAGAAATATAATATGTCAGACCCTCCGGTGACCATGGAGAAGAATAAGTACAGTGTCGTGTTGATTTTTTAAAGGCTTTACTGCGATGGAACTTTACAAGTGCCTTATTTAAGAGAGGTAGAATGAGCACCGGGTTTGCAACACGTTACGGACGGCAAAAAACAGCTTGGGACAGCTTGGAAGTTGGGCAGCTATTATAGAAGTCTACAAACTTGCAATGACTGGTTGCCGATTCCAGCCGCACAGAATAGCGGAGGAGAGAGGCATTAGCTAAGTGATACATCGATCGCATGTGGTAAAAAGTCTCCTACAAGGGTAAAGAGACACATTTCAACCGAAACGGTTTTTGTAACCTTTGCAACCAGGATGCAAAATTTATTCTATTAATCGACTACACATCAACAGGAAGAGCAATCACTGAGGAGTAATACACAACAATGCTAAATCAGCAGTAGGAAGCTAAGCCTTTATAGCATTTTGTGGTACCGGCATACCTCTATAGGCAAAATCGGCAGCTACACTCGTATTCTTTGTGAAACGCGGCGTTTAAACAAACCAGGTAGTAATAAACATAAATCCCCCGTCACATTAGACAAGGGGGAGCAGGCAAGGAAGCGGCTCGCACCCACCAAAGCCCCTGCACCGGGCGGGACGCGTATGCTTTATCATGTTAGCGACTAGATCACAAAGTACCTCAAGTGCAGATTTGTTTTGCCTAGATTCCTTACGATATGATAAATTGGCTAAATACAGCCAACTGGAACGCTATAATGGTCGAATAGAGTGAAATAGCATATTGTCCTCCGCGAGTACCTGCGCAGCCTATCTATTATATTTTGCTTGGACAAGCAGGGCTTATCGTACATACGGGTCTAACAGCAGGGGTTCCACAGGGCTCTGTCTTGGGCCCCGTATTGTGGAACGTTGCTTAAGACGAAGTTTTAAAAATCAACAGCCTTTTGGATGATGACAAAACTCTGCCATACGCAGATGATATGGCGCTTTTGGTCTCCGCGAAAAGGAAGCAAACATTACTGGAGCTGGCCCCACAGAGGACAGAGGCTATATACCTCACGGGGCGAATGACGACGTAGGGCATCGGTATATCGCTCGATAGACATGCGATTATCAGCAAATTAGAAGCCAAGTATTTAGGACTAATGTTTCCCAGAAGACCAATCGAGTTTCCCAAAACCTGCAAAACATCTTTTTTAGATAGGGGGAGAGGGCAAACACCATTTAGTCGTTTTAGTGACTAAATCTATTGCCTTGTATGTCTCACTAATCTGGACAGCAAGGGCTCCAAGAACGGCGCAAAACCAGCAGGCACTCCGCTCGGCACAGCGTGGCATCCGAGTGAGCAGGGTGTGTAAACGACCTCAATGACAGCCCTACTGATGCTTGGTAGGATGCTACCGTACTACCTGAGGCAGAGGAAAGAAGCGAAGGATTACTTAATGGATATATATAGATCTAACTATGGTTAGCGACGCCACCGTGGATCCTGACAGCACGAGTGTAGCACCCCGATGACCGAGAGCCGGGTCCAATGGACGAAAAAGCTCAAACCGGACTTTCGAACCTGGTACAGCATATGGAACTGTCGTAGTATGCCACTTAAGTGCTAATGGGGCGCAGAAAGTCTCGAGAGCATGAACAAAGCCTGTGCGACTTCAGAGATTCTGACGACCGATGCGCGGTCCTCACAAAGGCGCGCTCTGCGGCGTCTGAGGATTTGCAGGATTTCTGCCTGATAGACCTGGTTGCCCATATTAAAGCTTTTGAGAATTGGCGGAAGAGATGCAATTCTTGGGTAGAATTATGAGGATGGAGACGGGCCTTGATGTGAAACGGAGGATAAGGCGCCCGCAGATGCGTGGTCGAGGTAAGAAGCCGAGAGAGGGCGCGTTAGAGCCGTTAAGCCTTCAACTCACTCTCGACGCATTTCCTTAGGACGGAAGAACATTTGCAAGGCACTCGGAGCGCTAGAATGTACAGTTTTCTTCGTGGTGTCGCTATACAAAATACAATACCGGCGGAAACTATATGACTCAATTCTGTCTCCGTGTAATATCCAGGATGGGATAGCCTCGTGCTCAACCTTTTCCTGTTCCAGTATTGGGCCGGGGGGTCATTAAACTGACCCCCGCGCCACTCTGGTCCTCCGGGCCTCTTTCTTCCGCGTCTTCTCCCTTATGACAGAGTCGGGATATCGGACCCCGTCCACCCAGTCAGCGACCTAGGAGTCCTGCACACAGGATCTTGCACGATCTCCGTCGCTCCTTGCCTAGCCCCTACGTAGGCTGACTTGTGGCAATATTGGAAGAGCGAAGGGTAGTCGACTGTATGATCTAGAATGTTCAAGAAACCGGAGTTGCATAGAACGCAAATGTCCGTCAGGGATTTCCCTATGTTGTGCATGTACCCCTGGAACTGGCCATGACCAGAGTATGTGTGTCCAAGTACGTGAGTGGTTACTGTCCCGGGCCCCCGTACAAGTCTAGTAAGTCTGGGATAAGACTGCTGTCCACGTTCCCCAGGTAGAGAGGAAGGGGCAGTCGTAGAGGATCGAGGCGTTCGCCTGGGTCCAAGCGAGATTATTATGGCCGGCCGCGAGTAGATCCCACAGAAGCTGACGTGGCAGCACCAGTAAGATCTAGGCTCTGCAAACGCTCATAGCTATGGCGCACTGGGCGGCGCAAAGGACCTGGTGGTTTCGCTGGGTCCGCAGGGCTAGGTCGGCCCAGACAGGGGCAACGTACAAGACAATGAACCCCGTTCGCGGCAGAGTGCCTAAAAGGTCGCGCAAAACCCGGGCTACCAGGAGTTTTCTCAATGGCGCCGCTTGGATGGACAAGTTGGGAAGAGCCGTCGATAATGTACTTTGAATCGCTACTTCAACTTGCGTTACTACGACGTCAATCAAAATTAATAGTATATCCTCTGTGCCACATTGCACCACCTTGTCAATGCTGTTAGTTTGGGGTACGCTTATGGTGATCTGCTTCTGCTCTCTGATTAACGTGGCAGCAGGGGCTGAGTCTTGAATGTCACCACGGATACCTCTACCCCGTTCTAAACAACAGCAGAGAAAGATCATTTCGAAAACGAGGATGACGGTTGAATATCGTCAACAGATGCACAGAAATTGACTGGCTTCGTTGTCTGGCTCGTATTGCTGACTTCCTTAGCACCTCCATACGGCAAAGTCGATGCGGGCAGCCCCTATAAGTGGTTTCATAATTTGATTAATATAAGCAACACTTGGCCCCTTAGTTGCAGTATTTTTGAACATGTTTCATAGAATCACAGCGTCCACAGCGATATGCGGCACAGGGGCAGTCCGGTTTGATGTGGTCCAAGCTGTGGTACCGGTAGCACTGGTTTGGCTCCTTATAAAACATCACCCCGTGTGTTTTTAAGCCCAGACAAACCTCCGTTGAAAAATCAATACCGGCAAAAAGTAGATTTACTTGGTCGGTGGCCACGACTATGCCAGTGCGGACGTTCTTCGCTCTGACTCAAAAGACCTCAGTGACACCTAAAGACCCAAGCCGTTAACAATATTTGTATCGCTGTGTGACGTATGCACACCGCAGATTTTCCCCTTTACTGTTGCACTTTGGCCGCTCACTCTAGACTGAACCTCAATACCTCTGACTGAGGTCAAACTCAAGCCGCTTCGCGCCGCCCTCTCTTGCCGCTGTCGTCTTCGATGGTTTCTTCCGTTGCGGCGGACTCGTGGCTTGCCGTTTGATCGCCGTGGCTGTCGCAGCGGTGTCGATGCCGGCGCCATTTTGCTCCACCAGCTGTCCGTTGCAACTGCTTTCTTTAAACCTCATTTTCACTTGTTGACATTTCCGCTGCTATCTCGGTCTTTTGACCGGCTGCAGCATTTTAAGCGACTCCCACGGCTTCGATGTAATGGCAAAGTAATACCGAGCCTAGGGGGGTGGGGAGGAATCCGGGTTTAGTGGGTTTGCGAGTCTCACACTAGTCACGCAGGCTGCTAGTGGCTCATGTGCATCATGCATTCCCGAAACCTCCCAGAAAAAAAACATTTTAAGCGTGTTCCGATGGTTCAGTGTCTGCGATAGAAGACAGATCATGGTTGCTGCGCGCGACATCCGGTGGCGACCATGTTGTTGTTGTTGCTTTCGATGAACCGGGTTGATTATTTTGCCGTAACGTTTATACCAGCGCTTGTGAACGCATCACTCCCATCTCGATGTTACCATACACCATACAAGTGTTTACTGGATGCCAAAGATATTGAACGACGAAAAACAGCACAGGGCGAGTTCAGAAAAACCACCAAATCACATCTTTGCACAAAGCTCGATGAAAGTCAACTGCACCACTCGAAACTATCTGCACTCCATTGTTAAACTATAAAAGCAGGTGGTGATGTCTGCACGTACTACACACGCATCAGTGTCTCCATACTAAACTATGCATTTATTTGTTGGCGGTCTAGAGTAGCTTTGTGGATTGTGTGTTACTATATCTTTCGATTCTAGAAATGTATCAAAAACCTTATATTTCATCCTTTAAAGCTACAACACGTACCTGGGAGTCAATTTAGGCTAAGATGAAAACGTACTTTTCCAACAAAGGGACGTCAATTGGGAAGCTAAGAACTATTCAGGGAGAGTCTGCAGCTGAAAAGTTGATTACAAATGCGTTGGCTCATCGCTTCTTCTGACCCGCTCAGGCTGTAGTACTTGAAGAGCGTCTTTAGGAAATGCTATAGAGTTTTTGCTACGGCGCCGTATAGTACTACCACTTTCTCTGCAGTAGATCGAGTTTGACTCGCTTGTGATGGGGCCTAAGACTATAAAAGCCATTTGGAAAAACGCGCTCACAAAAGTAATAAAGAGAGTGATACGTTCTATAACTGTTCCACTTACCCATATGCTCACTATGTTAATTCGTTTTAAAAGTTTTCTTGAGCCGCTCGAGTCGGTACAGATTACGCCTCTGGATAATGGATAAAATAAGTCTATAAAGCTTTAGAGAAGTAAGGTTAACCCCAACTATACATACCTGTGGAGATCCTGGGTCTATTAGCAGACGCACAGTTTAAATATCACAAAGCTCGTTTAACGGAGGGTGTTAGATGGGGTTAAGTGACGTTACTGAGTGTCTCGCTCTGACAATGACCTTGTGCCAGTCGTTACGTTGTTGTAAATTATCCATTTCACGCAGTTGGAAGTAATTTGTATTGTTCTTTTTATTTTACGAGGAGAAGTGGAGGCGTGCGGACGATCATCGTGCCACTCTCGGTGAGCCCATGCCCGCATTTATACATCAACACACGCGTAGCCGCGGCTCGTTAGGTGCGAATGGATGGTTCCATGTTATACGTTCACTACATGTGCAATCTTGTTGACAGACGAGTGTGTATTATCATCTTCAAAAAAAAATATTTTACCCGCATTTACCGTAAACCTTATGTGGTCATTTTGTTATTAAAAAAATACTACGAAAGCGATCAAAACACCACCTTGGAAAACGATCCTACGCAAATTCACTGATCTTTGTGGTAGTGAAAAGATTGGGTAGGTTAAGTGGGCCTCTCTAGGTATAATTTGCCGGACTCATAACAACAAGATATCACATTGAGATTTGTCTAGTAAGAATTTATTTGATAAACGACAAATTACAACGATAGCAGCCTACCCTTTTTGACAACACACGCTCCCCTCTAGAAAACCTTCTGAGTTTCTGAACTGAGAAGAGCTCAGAAACCGGCCGAACCTTTAGTACATATTTGTATGTATATATGCATATCTGTGTATGTATGTATATACATATATGTATATGTATGTATATACATATATGTATATGTATGTATATACATATATGTATATGTATATGCATGATTGATTATATTAAATAAATTATATGTATACAAGCTGTCGGCGTTGACTAAAACACTAGAGACTAGGACGGCGTGCTCATCTTTCGGAAACGGATAAACAACTGCTGTCCATGCTGCAAAAAGGCGTTTTATAGAACGCGGTTCGACGTATTCAAAAAAGGATTCTAGGAGGCTTTGCAAGTTCATAAATAGGACGTGCGGTACGGGTCGCGAGGAGACAGCTTTTTTCGGCCCTGTCTTATTCCAAATAAACTGAATCGTCACTCTGCCACGGTTGGTCGTCGTACCGCGAAATCGCTTGGTTTAGGAGAAGATATTCAGCCTGTTTTAGAAGGACTATGGGAAAAAAGAATAGATGAGTTTGCTTTCGACTGTTTCCAGACTGTTCAAAAACGTCTCATGTTGTCCCCCTATATAAGAGGAAGGGTAACATATCTATATGTTACACTTCCTGTATATACCCTATCCGTCTAATTACCGTCCCATATCTGTAATAAACTACGTCTTAAAAATATTCAAAAAAGTGGTGTTTACAGGTACACGAAGCGGCTTCTTGCCGTCCTTTGCTTACCGCGGACGGCAAGAAATCGCTTCGTGTACCTGCCAGCGGGTTGCGGGCCGGCAGTGGAAACAATCAGGGTCAGGCTTAGGTCACCTATTACAGGACTACTTCAGAAATTTTTGTTGGAGTGGCAGGAAAAAGTGACCGAGGCATCGGCAGAGGTAGCGCAATTGAATGTGTACCTCGCCAGGAAGCTTTGGGATGGAATGGCATGCACTAGCCGGCACGTGTACACAACCTACATTGTGCATGGCTATCATCACTAGGTATGTTCGATCCAAGGATTTCACCAAGTTGGCGATCAATGTTGTTGCCGGTTCTGTTCATAGATATGCGCTAAAAACCTCGCAACGAGCTGCCAGACGCATCGGCGGTCTTTGCACTTTTTCGCCCGGTGGGACGGTCGCTGAATTGTTCAAATTGTATATAATAAATGAATTGTATTGTAATTATGTACCATCTTGAAATGCAATGCTATTGCGAAATAAACAATATGTATGTAAAAAGTGGTGTTGCGTCGACTGAATTATCACTTGGAACATACTGACTTCCGCTCACCTGATCAGTTTGGCTGTGGCCATGCTCGGTCAACGGCGGTTGTAGAATTATGGCAATATGTTGTTGACTCGATAGAAGCTAGTATGATTTGTTGGGGTGCTTCCTTGATGCTGCGGCTATTTTTAGTTGCCTTGATCATAATTTTTTGCTCAAATGTAGGCACACCTTGGCGCCGTGCTCTCCACGGTCGGTTGCTTTAACTCCTACCTCACGAGTAGAACACAGGCCGTCAGGATCGGTACAGTGGAATCGTGCAGGCATAGTGTTGACATTGGAATACCGCAAAGCTGTGTTCTTGATCTTTTTAAGTTTATAATTTTGTTAAATTGTATACTTTCGAAGATTAGACGTGATAAGTTAGGTAAGGTGATAGCTTATGTAGATGACACAATGATACGTTTCGAATCGATCCATATGGCATTAATGGCGTAAGTAACTCTATTGCCTGGAGAGTCACGTTAAAAATATGTTCAATGAGTTTACCTTAGTCGCTAACCCTAGCAAAACGAATGTCAACGTCCTTCCAACTCCAATCACACGTAGTGAATCCTTCATGCGTGTTTACGTGTTTGGGGGCGATTTTTAATGATGAAAAACTAGCTGGCGCGGCAACCGCGATATGACTATATAGCTCGTGAATGCTATGCGGTCTTTTTTGCTATGCGACGCAAAAAGCAGCTCGGGGTGCCCATTGAAGGTCTGTTGGTTGCTTACAATTGACGGTTTATGTCCATCTATTGCTACGGTATTTTCCCGTGGAGGCATTCGAGAACGGAGGTCATATAAAATGACGCATTTTGGGCAATATTTTCTAGACCTCGGAGTGATTCTGTAGAGGACCTGTTTGTTTCCCACTGGTTTCCGCCAGTTGCGAAGTTCTATATTCTGCCTGCAGGCACACTCGCATTCAGAACACCTCCCGGCCTCTTCCCGGCGGACATTAAAATCATGTTAACTCAAAAAAGAGTTAGGGCGCGGAGAAAACCTAAGATATTTGAAGCTCCAGTACTCACAAAAAGGTCAGCTCGCAAACTCTAATATGCCAGTTGCCCGAGATTTGGTGTTTGCTACGCAGCAGTCTGAGATCTTGAACCCTCCTTAGATTATTCAAGCGGGAGTTAAAAATTACCATGTGTGCAGCTGATGAGCTCTCATTTGTGGTTACTACTATTGCTAGGCTAGTGGCCACCAGGCAGATCTGCAGAACAAAGCTTATCGTATTGCAAACTATAGAGACTCCTGACTCAATTCGAGGTGGTGGTTGTGTGTTATAGGTACACGCCCTGTAGTAAATCTGCTACTTGTGATGTTACATAGACCGTTGGGTATATCCTTTTTATTGTGTTACACTATAATATTATATCACCTTTTATCACATCATTATTTTTGTGATAGTTCACGCATTGTAAGATGTAGTTTCGATTATATATATATATATATATATATATATATATATATATGTTTTATGTGTGTATATATATATAAAGTTTTTGAGCACATATTACTCAGTTTTCCTGCGCAAAAGACCCGAGGAATAGCCGCTGCAGAACAGCCCAACGAGATAAACTTACGAATGAAGATAATAAAGAAAAGTCCTGGCGGGGGCAACCCCAAAGTGGTCTCAGAAAATATTTCGACAAGTTAGCTGTTAGATCTAACTTGGAGGCAAGGAAGTCGACACACTAACCGTCAACGAAACCGCAGACCTGGGGTGCCGGTGCAAAGCTAACACTTTTGCCCTGTAGTGGCAATCTGAAGGCATTAACGCCATTGTTGAAGACGGCCACTTAGAGGAGAACCTCAAGCGCCTTCTCTCTCTCTAGAATTGCTAGCAGCTGCCTATACGAAGGTGTCACACCTCGAGGACAGGATACTAAAGGAAAGCTCTGTTCGGATTTAAGTGGCCCGGAAGGACGATTTACACAGAGCCACCTTACAGAACATGGCCGGCCAATTTCAGGGCATTGTCCGGCGAGGTTGTGAACCGGTCAGGGATGGTCCTGTCGCGCCAAGTAAGCAAATCGGGGCATGATGACGAGCATATCTCCAGGGCCCCGGCGGCCCTCCGGCTCTCCAAGAATGCCAGGCCTCTCTAAAACAAGGGTCCGCTGTTTCAGGCGCTGCTAGGGGTCAATGCCCTCTTGGACTCAAGGGGCCTATATCCTGCCACATGAGAAGCCAAGCTGACCAGACGGTAGTCGGCAAACTTCGTAAGTGCATTTTGGGCGCATAGCCTCCGCCTCGCTGAGACCCCTACGGGGGTGTCAGCGAAGGAGGGTCGTGTGAAGAAGAGCTCTCCCAACACGACAACAACCTTCCTTTAAAAAAGTAGGGAGGCAAGACCTAGTCAGATTTAGTCAAGAAGTAAGGCTTTAGCGTAGACTCCAACGCCCATCGCGTCAGAATAAATCGCGTTCAGCAACTGCTCAGTGTTAAAGTAGTAGTGGTAGGGGTGGCAGAAGAAGGGGCCAGCTTCTTTCTCTGAGCCCTGAAGTCGGCCAGGGATACGGACGCCAGCGTTTACCCAACCAATTTCTAATTTGGGACGTTACAGAGGGCACTACTTTATAAAACATTAAGGAGGCAGAGCTGCCGCCCTTCCTGAACTTGGGGTGGTCCTCGTGCGCCATCTCGATCACCATGCGAACATGCCAGCGAGGTCAACGAGTGGGGCACTCTGCCCCCTCATGTACTATTACAGTTGCAGCTAAATGCTACTATAGGTGCAAAGCACTGGAGAGATTGCCATTTGCTACAACTACGACAAAGAGGGACGCGGCCAACGTCGCCGCTTACCCGAAGTACAAGGAGCAACTCGAGAAGCTTCGCCCTTGCGGCTAACGCCCGGACTACGCTTGTGCTTTCCGGTACGAGGCCAGCCCTGAGCCTATCTCCAGTCCTGATCGCTGCCAGAGGCCACCTCAGTGACGCTGTAGACGAGGAGAGGAGCACCGTGGTCATCCAAAGAGGGTGCACGCCCACCTCCAGAGCCTCATACATTAATATGACTATCACGCGCTAAAGGCTCACGGGATTTTAAACTGAGAGGTATTACATGATAAGGAATCTCTTAGTGCTTCTAAAGACGGCACATGCACGGAACGCCAAAACAGTGGTGAACTCCCGCACTCGGACAGGTAAGGCAGAGTTGCCTACGAGAACGGCAGCTCCTCATCTGCGCCCGGCGATCTGCGTCTGAGGTAGAGGCTGCCCGATACCTGAACACGTGCGGCAGGCTACGGAGTATGCAGACTACAACTTCGCACGGCTTATGCCTAACACTTACCAACCACAAAAATCCAGAGGGTCTGACCGATTCACACCCAGAAGTTTGCCGCTAACGGGACCCGCCTGCGGGCTCAAAGGACCATAGCCTTTAGGGTGATTGTGGCCGGTGATAAATCAGTTCCAGATAGTTAGCATACCGGCTCTCGTTATTGCTGAAACGATCCTTTAAGGCCTGAGAGCAACAGAGCGCCACCGCTTATGGCACAACCCCGAGCAAGGACGGGAGCGCCAGCATACAATCCACCTCCTGTAGAAAAAATGGAACACTCTACAAGGAGGTGCTCTAGGCACCTTAGTCCTAAACGTCAGAAGCCGGCCAGGAGAGAACTTGCCTTCCATACCACCCAGGTCTTGATAGGCCACGAAGACTTCCAGTCCTACCTATTCAGGTTCGAGAAGGCTCCTAACACCCAAGTGCATCTACTACGGCGGCGGACTAGAGAACACCCCTGGACGCACTGTTGTGAAATACCCAGCATAGGCGGAGCAGGGTGCACGTCCACGGTTTTTAATAAAGACACTGCTTTTAGCACACATGGCATCTGCAAGAAAATGACGGAAATGCTTTCCTACTGGAACGCAGCATCTCAAGTCTACAAAGCCTTTCTATGTGTCTGCAAAGCCATTCTAGATAAAGCGAGGGTCATCCTTTTAAGGCGCCGACGTAGGAGACTCCCACCTCCCGACTGTTTAATGTGATGCGCAAGCAGTTCCCAGTCAGGTCGGAAGCCGAGGGTATAATGCCCAGGAGACGTTGGGCAGCCTTCGCTATCTGGTCAGATAGCTTTAATGTGAACTGCGTTAGTGCGCGTAACTATTTTGTATGTACCTTACTTATATGGCTGAACACATCACATATGCTAATAAGGATATACTTTCCGACAAACTCACAATAGTAACGCCATATTAAAATGAACTGAATAAAGAGGCAAAACTTTGGTCCACCCTACGCAACATGCGCTAGAAAGTTTCTTCGTCATCGTCGTTTAAGTCCAAAACAGTTTATAGTAGCTGCAGCAAATCTAACCGGACACATTGCTGCTTTCAGATCCAGGACAAGAGCGACACTCCAATCGTTGTGGTGAGTGAAGTCTATTACTACATATGCAACCCCGTTGTGAAAAGTATAGGGCGTTCAAAGACAGCTAGTATTTGATCTTACACAGCAAGTACAATCCATTATTGCGAACTCATCGCGAAGGATCGACCCGTATCTTCTACCACTTCTTAATGTTGAGCGCTGCTTTGGATGGGCTAAACAGATATCAATTACCCGTAACACAGATATAAACGTATGCCCAACTAACTGTTTAATACACGAGTATAAAGACAAGCCTTAGATAAAGTGCAACAATAAAAATCGAAATACGACCTTGAGAAAGCCTCTTACGACCTTGGATTCTCCCTCCACAACGCTCTAAATAGCCAAATGTACTCATTAATGGCTATAAGTGACTTGAATACTTTACGAGAATAGTCACCCGCGACTGCCTCCTATCGGAAAAAGAAGCACGTGACAACGATGCCCCGTAAAGTGACTTCAAACAGAAAGATTTGTTCAGATTATTTTTAAACGAAAAAATGGGAGGTCTGCCGCATCGTACTAGATTATTTACGAGCATATTAAGGCAGCGACAACGTCAACAGTCTCTGCCCTCACAGCGATGTAAAACACCTGCTTCGGAAGAGCCGCGATTCCAAATGAATGGAGAAAAACCTGCTACAGCCCATTTTGATTGAAAGGGTGTCACTACAAGAGCAGAAAATGATCGGTGAAACGAGATTGTTTTTCCAGGTTGTTCTGTTGACGGAGTACTTACAGATGTAACGGAACACCTAGAGTCCCGAGACCAACTACTTTTATCGATCTAAAACAGCTCTTGATGCGGCTTCGAGAGACTATTTACTAACCGTGAAGATTTTGGCATTAATGGCCGAATGTATAATCTCATCATAGTGTAGTGTGCAAATATCTACGTCATCGCTTCTTATCAAAATGTTCTTTCTCTGATACTCAGAAAAAATCTCCGAATCACACAATGTAACAAATATTTACCAGTTGAGCAAGATTGTTTTTCATGTTGTTTTGTTGAAAGAGCAGATGTAATAGAACACTTACAGATGGAATAGACTACAGAGGGTCCCATAACCAAAATATGTCTTACGCAGCTTCTACTGATTTAAAACAGGTTTTGATGTGGCTCCAAGAGACTTAGTATCCGCAAAGATAGCACTAAAGGCCGAGCCTATAACCTCATTTGAGGTATTTTAGCAAACGGGGCTCACTCCGTTTGAGTGAGCCCCGTTTATAATCGCCGGAGGTCTCGTAAACAACTGGCATGAGACAGGGTAATACAGATATTTATATGGTACGCGGTATTGAAAAGTGCCTCCGAGAAATGAAGGCCGTCCCACGTGTTTTACGATTTAGTTATAATGGGAAAATCGATACAGTATCTTCGATTTTATTTGCACTAGGTTGCACGATCGCGCTGCGAAAATAAATTAAAGCTTATCCGCACTCTAGCTATATTAATAAAATAGATAATTTAATGGATCCGCATTAGAATTAGTCAACAACTCCAGATTGTAAAGAAAAATACTGACGCTCATGCTGTCTTTTAATAGGCAAATAAGAGTGAAGGCGGTTTCTTGCCCTCAGTAACGCATTGCCTCAAAACCATATCTCCAAGCTAACATTAAACAATGTCCAGAATCTCGACAAGATTAAAGATTAATCGCTTAAAGAAGCGATTGGGTTGTCAAAAACGTCTCATCTTGCTCTGCGCTTGTCTTGCATATGTGCAATTAAATCAGGCCATTAAAGGACCTAGAATTACCGGTTTTTCTGTGGCACACTCGAAGCAGGCAACAACACAGGGAAAGGCGGAACAGAAAGTTATGGACTCAAACTTTCAGAGATAAGTTTGCTTTTCTTAGCAGCAGGTGAAAAAAGTTCTGCAACAAAACAGAGCAGTGATCTCAATAGAACAGAGTAGTCTATATACTAGGCAATAGCTTGGCACAGATGCCACCAGCACTTCTGTCTCAAAGGAAATTCTAAATCAACGAATGTATATGTAAATACAATAATGAAATCAATATCGACCAAAATTGCGTACGGATTGAATTGAACACCAATTCGGTAACAAGCGCTGTAATAACCGTGCTTGGACGGCACAACTGGCAGTTATTGTGTAGATTTACTAATAATTACAAATTAACAGAATGTGCTTGAATAGTCTGTTTAAACTTTAAAATGAATTTAGTTTAATAGTGTATACTACCTTAGCATACCCCGATAACAGCCGCCATGCGATTCGTGGTTGAACGAAATATTCTAGTCAATTAATTGCTGTGGGATATTATTCTAATCTTCCCGCATGGCATCCATGAGTTGCGGAAGTGTTGCTATGACTGGAGTTCTGGGTAAAACTAATCGCTATAGGCATATCGATATAGCCGGCTTGTAGGGCGTAACATTCGTGGTATTAAAAAGGTATATAGCACTGCGGAGTCTACGAAAATACAGTGAAGGCTGCCGGTGAGTTGGTCAAGGGGGTCAACTAACCGACAGCTTCCGCGAACTGTAGATTGGTTCATAGTTAGTTGACGAACTGCAAGAGGCTGACTGTAGCCAAGCTTGGTCAAAACGACAACCTGGACAGCCTTCTATAGCGTGAAATCCATTTTTCAAAACTCGTTGTTGGTTCAATCACTAAACAATGTTGCTGGTTGACTAACAGAACACATTTTACTAGAGACTTAGTTAAGTGTTAACATGATAGCTAATGATAATCATTTCCCAGAACCTCCAAAGAATATTATAATGATGAACAGCGAATAGAGCAAAGATAATTAAGCCGAGCTTGTTCATTCAAGTCTTCGCCACTTCATTGCTTCGAATAGAACGTATCGCTCATTATTTTGGTCGTGTTTTAAATATAATTTAATTATCTTTTAAAATGTTTTGCCATCTTCATTATAGCGCTAATATTGTGAGTGCATACGATAAATCGTAGAATGCGTTAAGGATGCTTTTTTGACCGGTAGTGTACTTAGTATACATAAGCTGTAAAATATATGGTGCCAATGCACATACACTCACCCATATTTAATTTTCTAAGCCAAGTTGCAGCCTCAAATCAGCCAACTTAGTTTAATTCCTCCAGCGATGAGTGGTTAGTCCTGCTAATAGACACCTTTCACCCTTTGTTTAACGCCTTTGAGACGCCTCGTTGTTTTTGCTGTTTTCTTTTGTCGCACTAGCGCTACGAATGGGATTAAAATTCTGCCACTATAAAGCCGTGAAACGAATGCAGGATCAAAGTTTTTATTATTGATACGAGCACGCTGGAATCACGCGTTAAGCTGGTATGTCCTGCCGACAGGCTGTTAGTGGAAATAGTACCTGTCACACGTTAACTAAGCGCCCGGCAGTGCACGACACTCAAGCGCTACCGGGCACAAAAGTGAAAGCAATTTTTAGGCTTATAAACGCTCGTAACCCCCGTTGAAAAGAGGGGCAGTTGATTGATCCGACTTAGATCATTACCACAGATTTGTTGCCAATGAACGCAGCTTAAGAACATTCCAGTATTTTTTCCAGGAGAACAGAGGCCAGGCATCTCTCCGACCACTACCTGGCGGACGGACAATACACGACGGTGCTTAGACTTTCGGACCACTATTTATCTCGTATTCGATATTTATAGCATTGAATTGGAGGTAGTAATTTTGCATCTATGATTTTGCATATAATATTGACGGCGCCTTTTGCGGCCAAGACAAAACTGCCGGGTTTTGTTTATTATGATTTACAACCTGTCCTAAAAAAATATACTATTTTCAATTCAATTCAGACATGGTTTATTAACGGAACTGCATACATTCACATGCTTAAATTCTCGTTATAAAAAGTGGTACAAGGGTTTGGGAATAAGAGGAGAAAAATAAGAAAATAAAAGCAGATGTTAATACCTATACCATATTATTGGCGATACTGACATATAAGGCAAAGGAGCACACTGAGCTATAACTTGATAAACATTATAACTCGAAATGACAAGTGAAAACTAAAAAAATAGATAATCGCCCTAAGTAGATTCCCTTTTTCCGTCATGTATTCCTATTTAAAAGCCATATTTTAACGTCTCGGGTAAAACAGGTCAAGAACTGCGAGTGACGGATTTCATGCGGGATACTCTCCCACACGACGGGCAGTCTATATACAAGAGATTGGGAACTAGATCTTTTCTGTACCCGAGGTATCACAAAAATGGTGGCCCGTAGCGAGGTTTTCCACCGCTGAGCTACTAGAGGGAAGGCAACCTCAACAGGTACTAAACTACGACTGATCTTGAAGCCGAAAGTAGCTACTTGAAGACGATACAGCGAATCGATGGATAGGATCTTATAATCACAATATATATCTCTAACAGATTGGCTACGTCTTATCCCAAATATAGCCCTGAGTGCATCGTTTTGCATGACCTGAGCCCGATGCAGAACGTGGTCATAGCCACTTCCCCACAAGAGAATGCCGTACGTGAGTACCGGCACAAACAGCGTTTTGTAGATCAATATCAGACCATCTAACGGAACTCCCACACGACGCAAGCGTCGCAAGGCCGATATAACTACATAACATTTGGGTGTTATATGATCAATATGAGCGCGCCAACTTAAACCTTCATGTAAGATGAGGTCTAAACATTTAGTAGTCGACGAAAACTTCAGACCGAATTCTGAAGAAAGCCGATCAAGATCCGCCCGCAACTTTAGTTGAGGAGAGCGAAACAGAGTGAGACTAGTCTTGCTAGCATTAACAACGAGGCCGAAATAATTAAAGATTTTGATTACCTCCTTCACTTGAGATAGTGAGCGCGGTATATTGAGGGCTGGAGAGTCAACCCTAAGTAAAAGAAGTATCATCGGCAAAAACTAGCGGTTTACCAATGTTATCTTTTTCAATATTAAGCAGAATGAAATTAATGAGAATAAAAAAAAGAAACGGTTATAGCACCGATCCTTGTGGAGTTCCAATATTAACAGATCTCCACGAAGAAACTACTTGCCCTATACGAACAGACTGCAATCTAGAGGATAGAAATGAATTAAACCACTCTACTGTACTTGCAGAACAGCCAAGGTTTTGCAAGATTTGAAGAATGAAAGAATGACGAACGCAATTGAATGCCGCAGTGACATCAAGAAAAACGCCTAGACAGGCTTTTGTCGATTCACCGGAGTCGGTTACAAACTGCCAGAGATGCGCGAGTGCCAGGCCCCTGGACCGACCGACCGTGACGAAATCCAAATTGATAAGCGAAAAAAAGCTGCAGGATTTAAGGAAGTGTTCCAGCTGCAAGAGAGCTAGCTTCTCGAATAGCTTTGAAATGCAGTCAACCAAGCTGATAGGTCGGTAGTTTTTAAGCTCCGCAACGTCGCCTTTCTTTTTGTAAATAGGTGTAACAAAAGAAGCCTTAAGGGCGGTTGGAAACACTCCAGATGCGAATGAAAGGTTCACTATGTGCGTAAGAGGACCAGCAATGTATGGAGTACCAAGTTTTAGAAGTTGAGCAGGAAGTCCCGTTGCACTGCAGCTCCAGCTCCGTTTCGGCTTAAGTAACATCGAGGCTACCTCAATTACTGTAACAGCGCGAAAACTGAAGGTAACGTCATTACAGAGCCAAAGGTTTCTTAATCGCGGTCTAATATCGTCCTCAAGACTCAATGAAGAGACCGTCTCCAAACCCACCGACACGAAGTAGCGATTAAATTCGTCGGCTGTTACAACAGGTTCTGTGGAAGTTTCTCCAGAAGAGGTGACGAGAGCGGAAGGCAACTCGGCCGAGCCTTTATGTTTACCACAGGACCTGTTAATGAACTGCCAGAGACGGCGGGAATCTCCACGTAAGGTATCAAAACGCTCCTTATAGAACGCTGAACGAGCAATACGAACAGCGGTTTTAAACCTTTTCTGGCTCACCAGATAAGCATGTTTACTTTCTGGGGAATTAATCTTTTTGTGCCTAATGTACATTTTGTTAGCATGCTTTCTTAGGCGACGCAGTCCTGGCGAGAACACAAACGTATCACCTTTTGACGCCTCCGTACGCTCTATGAGACGTAGACTGAATGACGTGTTATAAATACCCCAAAGGGTTTGTTGAAAATTTTCGAGCGCTAAATTAATATAATTTGAATCATAGACATTGCTCCAGGAAATATCACTTAGGCAATTTAAGAAGGTACCCACACCAGCAGCGTCGTGAACCCGGGTGAAGATGGAAGTAGCGGCCTGAAGCGTCGTTGCAGTTTCTCCGCATTTGAGCAAGGAGACGGCAACAGGGAAATGGTCCGAGAATGACAACGTATTTAAAACCACTGGTTGAACTTTAGAAAATGTAGAACAGCCCCTAATTGCAATATGATCAATGCAAGTTCTAGAAAGAGGTCTCGTGACACGATCAATGAGATGCATTAGGTCGTTGCTAGTGAAGAAGGATATATAGTTCAACGGCGGAGGGCTAGCTAACAAGTTAACGTTCGAATCACCAAGGAGCAAACACGGAAGTAAAGAGTTAGATGGTAGAGTATCATCTAATAGGTCAAGGAGAGTATCCCTATGTAGCTAGTTAGTTAGTTGTTGCCCCAAGTACTACTATCTTCTCATAAATCTAAAATGCATGGCGAATCATACAAGTCTCATACATTCACACACACACACACATCCACACGAAATAGCCAAGAACTACAAATAATCTATGTAAATCTTCTGTTCGCGTAGAATAGAAGATTTGCGTATTTCCATACATATACAACACGAATTTAGATGCATACAAATTCGGGTATCTGTGTACACGAAATGCTAACTGATGCACATGTGAATCGATTTTAGGAGTTATAAAATACTTTTGGAATATCATATACCCATTTTATCAGACGTGCAGATCCTGAGGGAGACTCGCGACCGAAATGAGGAACCGCTTCAGCAGGCTACCAAAAAGTGGTGCCCCTCTAATCTTAATTTGGTGGGATAAGATCATTATGTTTAAAGTTGTCTCGACAATCTGCGGCAGTTAGCGACATTTATTTTTCTCCCTCTCAGAGACATCGCTCTATGTCAGTCGCCCGTAATATCATTTGTACGGTTTGCGATAACCATCGAAAAACGATATTCCTCAAAAAATTTCCCGTGCCAACGCGTATAGGAATTATCGCATCTTCAAACCATGAAGGGGATTCTCCTTAACAGGTCCTCGAGATACTTTGTTAGTTTCTTCGAATCTGCATGTTCTGCGACTGATCTACACTCGACAGGCATGTGTCAAAGATATGATAACGCCGTCGTGCATGAGACAGTTACATCGCAGACAAGGCTTTAGCCGTATGACATAGAGGTATGGTTTTTCCATCAGGACGTAACTCATTGCTTCCGCTCTGACCTTTGGGCTTGAGTATATATGGTATGCCTTTTCTTCTCGTGCCCTTGTGACAACTTAATTGAACTCCGGATGTCTTATGAGCATAAGATAACTTATGCTCACATGAGCATAACGAATATAGACCTTCACAATCCACCAGTCCACCGCACGATAAGCATAGGAACGGCTCACAGGAGGGGACGCCTATTCTAATAGCCTACATCAAGCTGACGGGAGGACAGGGCTTGGAGCCATCCCCGTTAAAGAAATTAGCTTATTATCATTAATATTATTAGGGTGTCATTGGAACTACAGAGAAGAAACCCCAAGATGATGTTTTGTGGTCACCGACATTCAAACAATAATACATGCAATGCTGTCAATATTATAAGATAGTATATTAGTAATTGTAATACATGTAGATAATAATAATAATAATAATAATAATAATAATAATAATAATAATAATAATTCCGTGTTAAAAAATAGGCCAGCGATCAACTAATTACATTTATGAATGAGCAGGGCCTTACCGATAGGCCTATTGCAGCAGTCGCCGAACACCGCTTGTATGTATTCGCTGACGTAACGGGTCGTGTAGATATTGTCTTCGGACACTAAACTGGTGTCGCTGGATGCAGCTGGAGCACTCAAGGAGATGCTCGACTAGCAATCTCTTGCCCATCCCGACAACAGCCTTAGGAACCTGCCCTTGCTCGAGAAACTCCTTACCTTGGCGTGCGCATCTGATAAAGTTATGTTTCAGCTAATGAGCTTTTGTTTAATGAGATTGTAATCTGCTCAAGAAGTACTTCGCAGGCTGAGATAGTGGGTCGCCTAGCCCTGAAGCCATGTTGCTCATCTGGAAGAAACGCCAGTGCTGTCAGAAAATCTGTAAGACGTCTTGTGAGAGTGCGTGAGAGAAGAAACAACTCCTTTTTTATATTGGCCGCCACGCGGAAGGGTCCGAAGGATCTTTTTATCTGTTTGGGATTATCTTGAGAAGGCATTCATACCACTTGGCTGGCAGAGCGCCCTCAGAGAGACATCTGTTAGAAAGAGACTACCATATAGGCACGAGGAGATGTCCCTTTAAGGTGTTCATTCCTCACAAGATTCCGCCCGAATGCCTTGTCTTGGTAAATGAGCGAGCGCAGCATTGGCTTCGTGTAGGCTAAACGGTTCATCAAAAGCCTTAGCTAAAAATCTCTCGGGAGCTCCAAGCCAATATGAAATAGGAGTCTCGGCAGGTACCGTATCCGCGTGGGTGAAAGCTGCTTGAAAGTGCCTTAGAAAATCCGCCTCACGCTCACCGAATTCTTTCCAGTCCTCCGACCGCGTATCCTTTGCGCACTAGCAAAGATCTGCATCATTATCACCGCGCGGAAGGTGGCTGAGGATATCCGGGACGCCCTATGTGGAGCATGGCTGATCGCTCAGAAGAAAGATACCAGTGACTTAAGACCCATCACTATAGGATATATCGTCAGGCGGTTGGCAATACTGCCTTCGGACGTATCCAACGGGGATACGACAGTAAATCAGAAGCCGAGGCTGTCGTCCACATGTAGCCTCCTCCAGATGACGCCTATTGCACGGCTGTCAAAGTTGACGTTAAGAACAATTTTAACTCTCTCTTTTAAGGTACGATGCCTTTTCAGATCCGCAAGCAAAAACAAGTTGTTAGCGAATTGTTCAAGCCCTCCTCGAGCAAGAACCTTCGGTGACTCAGGCCCAGACGAGGCAGATAAAGGCAAACAATCGGAGTGGGACACTTCCTATCCGGAGCAAGCCAGTCCCATCTCAAGGGCTCCCTACCAGTAAGCCTAATGAACTCGATCCGTTTCGCCCACACATTATAACCTAAAAGCCGTCTTTGGCTGAACGTCTGTTCGAATGACAACACTGGCACCGTACTGTCATGTCCGGAGTTTAGAGTCGCAGGTAGCCTCCGCCTAAACATTGATGTTTTCGCTGCCCATTCATGTTTCTGTGGCATAAACATGATTGATGTGAAGGGTTGCCATCACCTGAGCTGTAAAAAGGCGGCAACTATGAAGCAGGCAAGCCACAACGCCGTAAATAAAGTGCTTGTTAGAGCCTTTAGACGGGCGGAAATTGCCATGCGCGTCAAGCTGACACATCGGCGCAAAGAAGACAACATAACACCAGACGGCATATCCTGAACCTCCGCGTCATGGAAAAATTGCTGATTTGGAACGTGTCGATTTGAAACACTTATGCAGCGCAGTGTACGATAATATCTCGTACAACAAGCGACATTGCACCTAATAGAGGGGCAAGACTCGTCGCTGCGAAGTTTTGGGGAACAAGCGCACCATCTGCCCGTTTACTGTTGAGACATCGGGCATGTGGGGACGGAAGGCCATGTCCATGGCGCGGGCAATCGGCCAGATCATCAAGATGTCAAACGGGGACAAACGATCCATAGCGTTTTTGAGGCAACGCATCGCTTTAGAAGTTCATTGCGGCATCGTGAAAATTATTTTAGACACGCTTTCGAAAAGCAAGGACTGAACTATATATGAGATAAGGGGTTCAATCTGTAAATTTACCGACTGGCTTTGATAACAAAATAGATAACTAATATGTTGAAGAAAGAAAATTGTTATTATTATTATTACTATTTCATTTAAAATGCACCCTGTTTGGGTATGTAAATACAAACATGATATATATAACAAACATGGTAAAAATGAATTATGATGATGATGATGATGATTATTATTATTATTATTATTATTATTATTATTATTATTATTATTATTATTATTATTATTATTATTATTATTATTATTATTATTATTATTATTATTATAACTATTATTATCCTTATAATCGTGTTATCAGAGTACAGTTGTAAGGTTCGAACGTGTCGCGTCGATTCAAGCACGTATTTAACTGCTCATTTCATGGCGCCGATTATAGAAGCGGCATTGCCTCTACACACCGCGAGAGACAGCAGCTGTCTCAGATATTCGCCCTCGCGCTGGTCCCCCGTTGTCGCTACCATTCTTCCGGCTAGATCCCAAATAAATTTTGCCTCTCTTTTCCTGTTCAGCGTGCTCTGCTACCCATCCTGTGCTAACAGAGCTATGGCTGAGATACGATGGAGCTACTGTGCGGGACACTGTATCATCCCAGGCCAAGCACTTGCCGTGAGACCATAATGGTATGGTCACGCCGACAGGGCACTTGTCGTTGTCTCGTCCGAGGCCCCGTAGTTCTAGTTTTGTTGGCAACCTTGTCTTCCTAAGGGCTATTTTGATGATTTCATTTAACTCCATGTGCCGTGAAATCCTTCCAGAGCTTTTTTGGACAGCTCAGTGGGTGTAGACCGTAGGCATCGACCTCGTTTCCGCATGCTGCACAAGGAAAGGGTTCGCAAATTGGAGCTCCTATCCTGATAGCGGCAGCCATGCGGAAAGTGCTTGGGTGTAGCATGGTGCCTAAATGTGGAGATGGCACGGCTTTAAGCCAGCCTCCACTAGATATATTTCTGGCGGCTCGAAAAACCGCCTGTTCACGGCGCGTACACAAATAGTCTTGAATATATCTTGCTAGCTTTCTGCTACTACATCCGTCTAGTTTGCGCTGATATAGATGTTCTTCCAACGGGCCGGGGTTCAATTTTATCATAATTTTACATTCAGCTTCCATCTTATATTTGTGAATTAGCTGTTGCACGTCGTGGCTTACCACGCGCTGATTCTGACAGAGACCCGAACTGGTCCGGCGAAGCAGCGTAACATACTGGAGCCCCGGCCTACTGCACTCCTTGAGCTAAGTCCACTCTCTTTGATAGGTAAACTTGCCCTCTTCCATATCTCGTCGTTAAGCTTGACGTTCATTATTATTATTATTATTATTATTATTATTATTATTATTATTATTATTATTATTATTATTATTATTATTATTATTATTATTATTATTATTATTATTATTATTATTATTATTATTATTATTATTATTTATTACTACATGTTAAACGATGTTACAGTTGAGAGGTCTGAACGTATTATTGCAAAGTTTTTTTAAATATCTAGTTCACTCTATGGCGCCTAAAATAGATGCCGCGTTTCCTCTGCAAACGGCCAAGGACAACGCTTGCCTCAAGAATTGACCCTCTCTTCAGTCGTTCGTGACCTCCTGAATTCGCTTACTCAAATCTTTTAGAAATGCTTCGGTTCCCTTGCTAATTGGTCCTAGTGTCTCCATAGCAATAGGCACAAAAATATATCTTGTTTCCAGTCCAGCATATTTAAACCGTTTTCTGGCGTCCGCGTGCTTTGCTACCCACCCCGGCTCAACATAGCTGTGGTGTAAATAGGAAGCCGCGGTTGTGCACGAAACCGTTGCATCCCAAGCTAGGGACTTTCCATGAGACTATAATGCAATGGTCACCCCATCAGGTCTTTCTTCGCCAGCGGACACTAAACCTCTCGGTTCAAGTGTAGATGGTATACCGGCTTTCCTAAGGGACTTTATGATCACACCGTTTAGTTCAGCATGTCTGGACGATCTACCGGCGCTCTTCGGGCAACTCAGTGGGTGTAGGCCACTGGAATCCACCATCTCCCCGCACAGTTTGCACTGAAACGGCTCGCAGACGCTAGCGCCGATTCTAAGTGCTGACACCATGCGGAAAGAGGAATTATTATTAAGAGAAATTAGTATTATTATTATTATTATTACCACTATACATTTGTAAAAAAGCGTACTTTGTGGTGTAGTGAAAGGTAGAATCAATGTCACAATAGGACTAGCAGGTGGTCGCCACGTTAGCTGCTCTTAGTAGAGGCCGTCAAAGAGGTTTTCTGCTCGTATCCGCAGCGAGCTGATTCACAGCTAGCGCGGAATTCCGGTCTGACCTCGACTAATGACAGCTGTTGATTGGCTTAACTATGAGAGTAATTATTGTGATAATGATGGTTATGATGAAAACGTGTTCCATCTAGCGACAAACCGGAAGACCATTCATTTAATACCTGTTTCTTTATGTCACCTCGACTTTTACAAAAAGGCACATACGGGGGTACGGACTAGCCTAGGCATGTTACGCATGCGTCTGCCTGTTATTATGGAACGTGTTCCACATGTTTGTATATATATATATATATATATATATATATAAAATATATTCTGCCTCGACTCTGACTCTGGTCAGTTTCGGTCGACCTCTGTCGAGTTCCCGCTAATTGTTGTCTTATCCGTAGCAGCATTTCGATATGCATATGGCGCAGCCAGTTAGGCTGACGTATGAGAGATGCGTTAACGTATTATGCTACAATGCTTAAATATAATATTATCATGGTAAAATGTTTGTACAATAGAAAGAATAAAACACCGCTTGTACGGAAACATTGCAAAATCTCAGAGGGCGAAAAACCTAATGATAACTCTTTTATTGTTCTACAAGTATAACTTTTTGGAAGACAATTGAAGTATATATAGAGCAGCGGTTTCAAGGACTAAGTTTACGTTGGATACAACTGTAGTACGGACTGTCCCAGCCGTCTTAAAAATATGGTCTTTCTCAGGCCTACATATCAGGAAATGTAGCACGCATATTCCACTTAATCGGAGAATGAAGACTCAATTATTCTGAGAAGTTCAATTATTCTGTCCGTAGTAAAAAAACCGTTTTTGTTGCCTAATTTAATTTCTTTGGTATTATAGACTATGTCCTGTTTCACGAAAGCTTATTGTCATAAATAACGATTGTTAGAAACCGATGTTCAAAATATTGCATTTTATTTTTACGATATACCAGTCTATGCACATCCAGCCCGAGAAGCACCAATATGCTGATGTATCGACATAATCTACAGGTATGAATACAAATATGATATTAATGAATAAAGAGCGGTTTTCTAAAGAGAGCATTGAACATTCACCATACTAGCCTGAATAGATTAGTGTACTTACTGGCGTCGTCGCCGTTAATCGTTGAGGACTTGCAGAGGATGTACAAACTACCGAAGATGACAGCTTTGGGAAAACACATCTCCGATTGGAAAAGCAAGATGGCCGACATCGGCCCGCTGTTCCATGAAACTAGTGCAATGACGTCCCTCCACCGGCCCCGGTCCTGGCGGGACAGATGTCTCTCTGGGTCAGGGTCGCAGAGGGCCGGACCTGCCTAAGGGCTCATCTGGCCGACAACACACAAATGGAGTCGACCGGTAGCGGCGTCGTCAAAAAGAATGACGTTGACACATTATCCGACCACGGGGCGTCACCCATGACCTGGGGGCTTAGTTGGCCGACGACATCAGCAGTGCAACTGGTCGCCAGGCTGATAGAGGTGACAAAAGAGTGACAGCTTGCGAGAAGTGGTCTTATGGGGCATTAATCCTTTGGCCAGTACTAGAAGAATAGAGGCAGACATCCGTCAGCTACTGGCGGCCACCGAGGCGGTTTCTATGGTAGCTAGTAACTCATGCCAGGGCCGCTCTACGACCCGCTGGTACACGTTGATGAAGGTGACGCCCCCTACAGCCCGGTGGCTTCAGGCTTAGCGATCTATCCTGATCGCAGGCAACAGGTGCAGGCCCGAGATCTAGGGGAGATTGCCCACTTGTTCCAGCTACCAGAGACCCGGCCACAAGGCTGCTACCTGCGCGGCACCCAAGGCGGCCGCTCGCCAACTGTCGCCGATGCGGATCGCCATGCGGCGGCTGCGCGTAAGGCCGAGACGACACACTGTATTGTGTGCGAGGTCTCGGGTCACAAAGCCAACAGCACGGTTTGCCCGTCATATCGTACACAGCTACAAGAATCACGTGATCGGAGAGATTTTATCCTACCTGGAGAGTCGAAAACAGGTGTCATGGCACAGCCCAGACCTGACGCCCTAGCAGAAGCATCCAGACCCGCTGAGCTGCCGTCGGATCGAGGGCGGCGACAATTTTGCCGTAGGACCCTCGCACCGACGGAAGACTGGCAAAAGGTGGGCAACGCCTCCCAGGTTGAAACCCCCCAGGAAGAGTAATGGTCAGGTGCCGGGCGGCCTACGACCTATTGGGCGTATACACCACATACCATTAGGGAGGTCTGCCTGATATCAGAACCAAATGTGTACATCTCTCGTTCTGTACCTAACATGTACATTGATGCACAAAGCAATGAGGCCATCTGGTGGACACGTCAAGACATGACGCTTTCTTTCACCGATTAGGGTCATACTGAAGGCTTCGTGTGGGCGTACCTTCCACACAACAATACCGTTGTATAATCGCATTACTTTTCCCCTAATAAAACTCTGCAGGACCTGGGGGCTACCTGGATAGGCTTTCGGTGTCAATAACATCTTACCAATACTTAAAACACTCACTGATTGTCACAGGGGCTTCAATGCGGTGCACACTGCCTGGGGGGTCGCCGCGTCACCGACAAAGGCGCGACTCTACTTGACTGAGCAAATCATCGTCGCACATGATCGATTCGACGACTAACTGGGATGCTGGCCTAAAATACCTCGATGGGCTCATGCGCGAAAAGATCCGGCTGGAGAATAATCGCCGGGCGTGATTCGTCGCCCGTAGTCTTTCTGATAGCAACGTGCGGTAGGCCCCAATAGATGCATGTGGGCAGGCGTTTCAATCGTGGAATACAAGACCCCTACGTAGTTTAGAGTGGTTTTCAAAGAGCCAGCTTAAAAACGGTCGACCATTTGACTTTGCTGCTCTTTATTAATCATTTTATTATTCTGCAAAAGCTCATAGTGCACCACGCCATTCCCAGCCTACCAGAGTCGCAGCTTTGCGGCAGTGAAAAAACATAATTTCACGCAACTGGGCCTTCGTAATTTTCATCACAAAAACCACAAACCGTCAAACCACATACTACAATAATAGCAGGCGACTCTTGGTAACAGCACGTGCTCGCTTCCACATAAATCCGCTGAACAGAGTAGGGCGCATTTAGTAAAACCATCGTATCTCGACCCTGCCTCAACTACTACATACCATCGGCAACTATAAGTGCAACAAGGTGGCTTCGCATTCTGACGGAGATGAGCATTATCAGATGAGCATCAGGCGTGACTCCTGACCGACTTCCACCAATTTTGTTTGCGCAATTGGCGGACGTCTTGGCGGGTCCGCTTTCAATTATTCTTACTCGTTCCTTCAAGGATGGTGAGGTGCCGACTTTATTTAAAGAATCTATCGTCACAGCCATCCACAAAAAAGGCAAGAGGTATCTGCCGGAAAATTATCGACCTGTTGCCCAATGTGTTATCCCATGTTTAATCATGGAGAAAATCGTCGTCGACAACATTACAGAATTCTTATCTGCGAACGGCCACTTGGATCCCAATCAGCATGGTTTTACCAAAGGGCGCTCCACCGAAACTCAACTCCTCGAAGTATCACAGGACTGGGCCCTCGCGCGTAATAGAAGAGTCACCCTCCATGTACTGCACTTTGACTTCTCGCGCGCCTTTGACAGGGTTGACCATACGCTTCTGCTGGTAAAAATTGCTTCACTTGGAATCGGCCCTCGTATAATCAAGTGGCTCAATGCATACTTGTCAGACAGAACTTTCAGGGTGAGAGTTGATGATTCCTTATCCAGCAGCGGGCGATGTACATCAGGAGTCCCTCAGGGCTCTTGCTTAGGCCCATTATTGTACGCGATCTTTGTCACTGATCTAGGCCGTGCTCTCAGCGCACTCAATGTCACTTACAAAATGTATGCTGATGATCTCAAGGTTTATACCGAAGTACACAGTGACCGTGATCGAACGGAACTGCAGAAAGCAGTCAATCTCATATCCAGCTGGTCCAAAGCTAACCGAATGGAGTTATCTGTTCCAAAATGCGCAATTTTAAAGACCATTCCTGATGATGCTAAGTATTACTTGAACGGAAACATTATAAATGAAGTCAATGCGTACAAAGACCTGGGAGTGACGTTTGATCGCCAACTTAAGTTCCGGCAACATATTGTGGAAACAGCGACTGCAGCGACTCGACTGTGCAACCTTCTTCTTTGAACGTTTATCTTGTAGGACCTTAAAATATATATAAAACTGTACGAAACAATAGTAGTACCGAAACTCCCGTACTGCGCTCATGTCTGGGCACCCTTCCATGGGAAAGATGTGGCACTGTTGCAACGCGTGCAGGACAGGTTCATTAAGCGTCTGTCCTGGCGCTGCAAAATTGCTCGTGCCGAAATTCTACTCCCGAGTGTAGAGGAGTACCAACGACGGGTTGACACTCGTATTGTTAGACAGATCATAAAAGAAAATCGACTTTCAAAGTTTTTCACTGTAAGGACGAACAACTTACGGAGCGGCGTAACTATTCACGCACTGGAAATAGCCAATGCCGAAGTCGTTAACGATGCTTTTGCGTGGCGCCTGGCCCGCCGCGCACGGGACGACGACAAAATGTGACTTCTTAAAACCCCTTTTTTAATAAAAGAGACTTGTATTGTATTGTATTAGGGTTAAGGACAGCCGGAATTATTTTAGTTACGCAGACTTTCGCTTGTTTAACAAGAAGTCTTCACGAATTCTAAAAACAGCTTCGCATTCCGCATCGACAGATGGATAAAAAGCGAACTATCGGCAAATAAGTTCCCATATTTGTTTAATTCTGCTCCAACAACCTATGCCTTACTCACGGCGACGTCTTTCATTCTACGATCTTCCGAGCATGCATATCGAGCTTTATGAATATGATATTTACAGGTAACCGGCGTGCCTTAAACCTAATTACAACCACACACCTGATGCCATCATTTGTATATTAAAGACAAAAATAGCTTGTTTAGCAAAGCTAATAAATGTATTTTATGAGCTGTCATACAACGATACCACAGTTCCAGATAAGACACCGATACATAAGAAAGAACCCAAAGAGCGCCAAGATATATATATATATATATATACGAGGTGTGTTCAAAAAGTATCGCGACTTTTGTGTTTTTTCAAAAATTATTCATTTATTCATGAATATCTATTTTGTCCCCTTCAAAGTAATCCCCATGAGATATTATACACTTGTGCCAACGGTTTTTCCAATCTTCGAAGCACTTCAAAAAACATTTTTTTTTAATCTTGTTCAGCTCCTCCTTCGATGCCGTCTTTATCTCGTCAAGCGTAGCGTAACGTCGTCCTTTCATGGGCCTCTTCAGTTTAGGGAACAAGAAAAAGTCACAGGGGGCCAGATCTGGGGAATACGGTGGCTGCGGCATCATTAGTGTGTTGTTTTTGGCCAAAAACTCGCGCACAAGCAACGATGTGTGAGCAGGGGCGTTATCGTGGTGCAAAAGCCAATTTTTGTTCTTCCACAAATCCGGGCGTTTCTGGCGGATTGCTTTGCGCAAATTGCGCATAACTTGCAGGTAATATTCCTTATTGACCGTTCTACCCTGTGGCAAGAACTCATGATGCACCACGCCCCTGCAATCGAAGAAAACTGTCAGCAAAACTTTCACATTCGACCGAACTTGGCGCGCTTTTTTCGGTCTTGGTTCGTGCGGCAGCTTCCATTGAGATGATTGAGCTTTGGTTTCCACGTCATAACCATAAACCCACGATTCGTCACCAGTTATGACCCTCTGGAGCAAATTTGGGTCGTCGCGGACAGAGTCCAACATCTCATTAGCAATGTTCATGCGATGCTGTTTTTGGTCGCAATTGAGCAATTTTGGTACGAATTTCGCGGCGACCCGTCTCATGCCCAAATCATTGATAAAAATCGAATGGCACGAGCCAATCGATATGTTTAGGTCCTCAGCAACTTCTCTAACGGTGATTCGACGATTGGCCAATACCATTTTCTCCACTTCATTAATTTTTTCGTCTGTTGTTGAAGTGCTCGGGCGTCCGGCACGCTCTTCGTCGTTCACATCTTCTCGGCCTTCTGAGAACATTTTGTACCACCGATAAACGTTGCTTCGGTCCAAGGTAGCTTCTCCGTATGCCACAGTCAACATTCGGAATGCATCCGCGCACTTAATTTCGTTTTTCACACAAAATTTGATACAGGTTCTTTGATCCATTTTTTTGAATAGGTAAAAATCGAAGACGATCCAAAACACGTGCAAGCAAAGCAGCTGTCAACAATTAAGTGAACATTCAAAATGGCCGAGCTTGTCGGCATAAGTGAGAGACATGAGTACAAACATAACGCCACAAAAAATCGAAATTCGAATATACGTAACCCGCGAAAATTCAAAAGTCGCGATACTTTTTGAACACACCTCGTAGACCTGTTTCTCAACGTTATGCTGCACCATTTCTAAAAGGCCAAGCGCATAAACAACTGCATGTCTTATAATTATTATTTTTGGCGCGCTCCAGCACGGGCTTGTGCATCGACGCTCTACATGCATGAAACTGTTACAAATGGCAAGCAATTAGATCTTGCACATAAACGCCAACAAGACCCTTCATTGTGTTAGGTCGCTGCAAAGGTTCTTGCGGTTTTAGTATCCACTCGTTTCAGAGGCATTGTAGCGTCTGCTGAGCTGCATCAGCACGGAAAAGAGTCATCTATTTAGCCTACGTTTTGCGTGAGCCGGTAGGCTCTGTTTTAGTGCCCAAATCTTCGTTGCTTTCTGACAAGGCGGAAAATGGGAAATGTAAAAATGCAAATTTTGATTGTTTTTCTGTACTAGTTTCGAAAATTATCCAACGCTGTGAAGCCTCTCAGAAGATATTCTTTATCTTCGCGGACGACTTAATCAATGAGGAGACCTGCTGAAAATGGCTTGCCTGTTGGAGTTTTAACCTGGATGATAAACCAAGGTCCTATCCGGACCTCCTTGCTAGAAGAGGACGTTCTGAGATTAAGGATACAACAAAAGCCAACGGTTACCACTTAGGAACTCGCGGAAGAAGTTGAAGTGGATCAAGCAAGTTTTGTTAATTAGCTCAGAAAACTTAGAATACGTTCCTAAGCTCTGTTGCTTTTAAGTTCTCTAAATGGGTGCATCATAAGTTAAGTTAAGCTAACAAGACAGCTAACAAGACAACGCGCGGCCCCATGTGAATAATACCAGCGTTAAAAATGTACGATTTGGGCTAGGAACTTGAGTACCTACCATAATAACCGGGCCTTTAGACCTTTAGACTATCACTTATTGTCATTTCGTCAGAATTTTTGACTGGACGTTGTGTTTCGAGGAGGTCCCAAAACAAAGTAAAACATTTTTAACAACACATGAAACAACACTTGTACAAAAGAAGGATCACAATGCTGATTGATCGTTGGCAAAATATCATTAAAAAGGGGGTGAGACTATACTGATCATTAACTAAACTTGCATTTAACTCTTAAACCTCTCCCCCTAGCGGTCTCATTGGCCTTGAGCGACAAAATGGTATTACACAGATCAGTCGCCTCCTTCCACGTTTTTGTCGTGGCTCCCGTCGCTTCCGTCACTGCCAGCGGTGTAGGCTCCTCTGGAGGACCTTTAACACCTTAGACCGATTTAGAACCCTTTTCTACTTCCAGTCGACTTTCCAGTCGTCTTTGGGGCCATGAGCAACCATCGTGTCCTTCCCTTGTGCGTTTTTCCCATTTCTCTGCTCTTTTGTCTTCCCTTTTGCCCGTTGTCACTCGCTTATGCTTTCTTCGATCTCTTTTGGTGGTTCCTGCTTCTCTAGGCACTTTTCGTTCTAGTATCCTTGCATTTCTGCACTTCCCCATCCAGCTGCAGGAGGCGCCGTCCATGCTGTCTGAGCGGTACCCACCCACGCAGCAAATGCGGAATCTCGGTACCTCCGCCTTGCAATATTTAGCCACTTGGTCTGGGCTGCCAATTGAAAATAGAGCTTTCTCGCAGCCATTTCTGCGAGGAAGCTCTATTTTGCAATGAGCTAACCTGCATGAGACAAGCCTTGGTCTCATTGCAGGCTTTGCGGCCCGGTTTCTGGCGTTTAAAGCAGTTAGGCAGTCTCAGCCACCCTTCAGGCCTGCACCACTTCGACCTTCAGTGACACGACCACCATTGGGTAGCATGTTTTCGCCTTACAAGGCCTAGGTTTACTTGCCTTAATCGTGGCTTCTCTCGGTAACTGGAGGGCATTCCTAAGAGCCCACTCGACTTTCTCTTCATCTAAGAAGGGCTCAATTATCACAGGGCGACCGTGGGGTCGCTATGGAGTCCAAGCGGTCAGCCTGTATCTTTGTGTTTTTTCGTAAAAATTCTACTAGCGCCTTTCCTACGCCATCCCGGTGCTCCTCCAGCCGAAAGATAAGGTCCCCCCCTTGTTCTGGGTAACCTTGCGGGCGCTTTCCGCGCTGTCTTTCAGCCTGATGTAGGCTCCAAGTTCCTGGAAGGTGTCTGCGGAGGTTTTATCGTCGTGTACCTTTGGTTCTTATATTTAATCTTTCCCTATCTTCATGCTCGATGGCCTTTCCGATAACGTCTTGTAGCACCCCGCAGGTTCTAGCTCCAACGGGTTCCTCCGCCGCCACCGCACTTACAACCAAGTAGCAGTATGTTGCTGCCGTCTCGTCTAAACCGCTGAGGTAGTACTCTGGAGAATATTAGAGGTCACGAAACAGCAGGAACGATATTAGACAACTCATTGCAGGTAACTTGCTGATACGCGGTCGATACAAGTGTTACAAAAAAAGCGACTGGGTTTTTAAGTGATATGATACGAATACCGTGACTGAAAAAGGACATGTTAGTCTTCGCACGGTGGCTTAGCTAGAAAATACATGCGAAACTTATATTCTTTGATACTAAGCTCGGAGTAGCGGTTATTGTAAGCCAAATATCAACTAATACTTCAATAAACGTATTTCTGTAAACAAATGACGAGAGTAAAAGCCATATAGAAGAATATACCCTTTAAAGGCAGTCCATTTTTAAAGTAGATGCGAACGGCTCGAGCGTTGCAGTCAGCCACCAGTCGCTGACTTTAGAGGTTTGTAGGTTGACCGCACAAAAGTTTCAACACCGCCGCCGTATTTATCTTCTTCACAACCAAAAGCGATACATGGGGAACCCAAAATGGCGTGTGTTACCACATGTTCAGCTCAGCTTCCCTGGTTATTTTACTCCTGCTGTTCCTGTATTGACGTGCATTATAGCAAGTTCACTTTATATACATAGAACGTCGAAGAAAACACCGATTAATACGGTCACATAAGTTGACAAAATTAGTCATAATGATGGCTTGGTAGTGCGCAATTGATGGTGTCGCCGTTTTGATCTGTGTTGTTTATCAAATTTTTTGTTCAAGCAAATCTCATTAAAAATAGATGGTAAACTATATCGTTGAGAGACAGCAATCATGCTGCCACAAAGATTGTTGGGGAAACCCTAGACACCTCAATAGGTCCGCGCATGCTGCAGCCTTAAGCGCCTCTTATATAAAAGAGTGGCATGTGCATTTGGGTACACATGCTAATATTACCTTCATCCATCCATAAATAGCAGCATGGCCCGGTAGTGATCGACGACGAGCAGATTATGAACAATGCTGATGTGTAGATGCAATGTCTTAGATAATTAGTTATGATAGTTTTTAGGTACTTGGTCTCACAGGCGATCCCCTGGACACGAGTTTCGAGTGCAAGGCCCCTAAATAATTCCGGGTGCAGCCACTTGCTCCACAAGCCAGCCTTTGATTCGGCACATCTAGCAGATTTAACAGAGCTGTGTCATAGTTCTTTAAATATGGCTGTACTTATAAATAAAGTACTAGGAAACACTGTTGTATGTCTAATCATTGAATTTTGTTGACTGTGAGCACCCCAATAATCCTACCCTTTAATCCAAACTAGAGGCTGTCCATAGTGATCCTACCAAACTACTACACAATATATATATATATGTATATATTATTGTTGAACATTTACATCCTTTGTAAATAATGAAATGTATTTTGGCCAAGGCATGCTTCATCACAACGAGTGGCGGGCGCATTGCGAACGCATTGCGGGCTCAGGCCCTGGTGTAGGTGCAGTAATTCATACTGCCAGTTGCAAGACCTCCAGCGACGATAGCAGGGGTAGTGCAGACGAACGGTAGTTATTCTCTTGACGAGCGGTGTACGAGTTGTCTGTCGTTCCGTCGAGCCAGCGCTGCACTTTGTGATGAAACCAATGCGCTGCTGAGTGCTGAGTCAGCAGCGCCAACGTAGGGTTGCGGCAACTGCGGCGTCCTCCGTTCTTCAGAAGAGTCATGTCATTCAAACAGGCATCCTTAGAGCGATACGAACAGGCCGTTGTGCACGATGGCTCTGGCAGATGGCAAACGCACTTGTTTTACTCATAAAAACAGTGGCGAAGCCATAAAAATGGAAATAGGTTTGTGGTCAGCAAAGCTTTACGGTGAATTTACGGTAGCGAGCCACAGCAGGTACTTGTTTGTGAAGAAATAAAATCTAAGTTTGCTTGGTGGGATATCTGTTTGATAGCGGGATAACTCATGTTTAATCGTCAGCCATATACACTAGTAAATGCCCAAAGAAAATCTTTTAATTTTCAGATCAGCCATTTTTCGCATAATTTGTTACACGTTAAGATCTAAATGCAGTTAAGCAGGATATGCGTTACTTTGATTTGGCAGCACTGTTGATTTCGACGTTTGATTGCAGCAAAACATTACAAAGAACATGTTTATAGATCTAGTGAACTGCATTTGATTGTAGATCTACGAATGAGGTTTTTGATATTTTCCCACAAAACTAGGCTGAAAAAGTTTCAACACCTTCATGACGCATATCATTCTTACTACCTGTTTCTTTTGTAAATGTGTTTTTATTCGTTTATTCATTTTATTATTAGGAATTGTGTTACTCAATTATAGCCAATAGGACCTGGTTTAATAGTTGTATTTACTCGCCGGGTTTCTTATGTACAGGCGCTTTTAGTTTATTATATACTAACAGTAATATGTCATTATTTTCCGTATAATCAAAGCATTCTATTAATTTTGAATTGCTTTATTTTACTTCCACTATGCGCAAGTTTTATTCCGTTTATACATGACCGTACGAACGAGACAGCGGTTTTTAGTAACTATTATTAACATACGGCCTGGTTAAATGTGTTTATGTTACATCAACGGCTTTCGTGGCAACTATCAATCTAGCGTTTTTCAACCGAACCACCTAACATACTGCGGCGTAGTATCTTTATATCTGCTATAGCACTGTCTGCGTTTACATCCATTCTGTGGTTTATGAAAGCCCCCCATGTTGCACAGAACTTGATTAAATCCGTGGGTAGGCGAAACCCCACAAAGATAGTTAGATGTTGATCTCTCACCCGTTAGCCCGCCACTCAGTGCTCCTCATTGCTGTCGTTCAATAAACTCTATAGCCACCTTATTTGTTTTCATCCGCCAGTTCCGCATACATACGCTAAAAGCGCACATTCTCTTCATAACTCAACGTTTTTGCAGATTCTTCGTCAGCAGTGGACCTCTTTCCAGCACGTAGACAACTCTATTCCTGTACGTGTTCTATGGCGCGAACATCCTCATTTGTAAAGAGAAGCTTCACCCCATCAACTAATCGCAACTCGTTTACATCCAGCTTATCCTAAATTGTTGGAATCCATGCTACCCTCTCGGTATTACCTTCCTCAACTACCCTTCCTCTCCAGGAAAGATTCCCTCCTACCCTTCTCCTCCAAGAAAGATTGTGTGTTCCTTGCTATCACTGCTAAAAATATCTTAAATGAAAAGTGTTTTATTGCTTTCCCCTCCAAGCCTGTGATTCTGTTTCAACTGCTTTTGCTCTAGGGATGATAATTAACGTCGCTTTTCTCCAAGCATGTGGAAGTTTCCCAGTGTTTAGGCAATTATTAAGTAGGGCTGGCGAGCATGTTGCAAGAGCCAGGAATATGTCATGGACTCGTTCCTTATAAAAGCTTTCCCATGCGCTTTTTCCCGTCGTGCTCTGTCATCTGCCTAAACGAGATCACTCTCATTATCCAGACCCTCCTTCGGAACGGGTCACATCGGAACGGTCTTTATGTATTCTCGCCTCAACTTCCTGCTAGCCTGGCCGCCCTGTGACGCTCGTTAGGCCAAGGTTTTCCGTATTCCTTCTGTAGTGGCATTATCGCGGGCCAGCAGACTGCGTTCGTCGCAATATACCTGCATTGCCCATGGCACCGGGAGTACCCTGCAACGTAAATCTCTGTAAGAGATCATTGCCGTTAAGCTTCTCTTCTCTTTCGCCCTTGAATACACCCTATCTTTTCATCCAGAAACATTGATATGCATATACTTTGTGGGTTCCGCACCATCCTGCAACGGAAGGTGGCCCACTGTAAATTTGATGTTATTTACCTTTGTATCTGTTCTAAAGATATCAATAACTAGAGTGGCATTCATATGTGCACGCATTTGCCCTGTTGTCTACTTAGTGGCCGATCAGTCTAATGTCGTAATAGAACGTAATAAAATATTCTCCTATTCATCCGATAACTCTTAACTCGATCTCTCTTTATCATTACCTTAGTTGACTCCGTCCCCGCCGGTTACACATAGGTGGCCACTAGTGTAAGTTTAGACGATTTTACTGCAATCAGGTTTTTCGATATTATTTTCACGAGATTTTTTAACCAAAATTGACACTCCTTCCCTCGTCCCCCGCTTGACCTATCTGGATTCTTTGCAGACGGTGCCAGAGCATCGTACCCATAGAATCCCCGTATACTAAACTACTCTCTCGCCCAGATCTCCTCCATCCCTTTGTGCATCTTCGCTGACACCTTTATGTTAGCTAGCTCACAAAGCGAGAGCAGTGTGGCTCTATTTTCTTTAGCTTTAACCACAATAAGGAGTTGTCTATTTCTTGTAAAACAGGGTTTCTTTCATCTTTCGTTTGATCGATATAGTCGGATACTTCTTGCGATTTTGGAATGAATGCTCTGGGGAATCGCGCGAGCTCGCTTAGACCGTGTCACCGTGGTCTTCTTGATGATAATTAGGTAAAACTAATCTCACCGATTGCCCTCTACTTAACACAAAAAGCAAACTATTTGAGAATGTGCTAGTCAGACGTCTAAACGAGGATACCGAGAAGGCCGCGCCGTCGGACAATAAATACGGCTTTTGCAAGAGCCGACCGACCCTTGACGCCGTCGAACAAAAGTTCCAGATGGCCTGCACAGAACATCAATAAACACTTGAGACGCGCATTCACGTTTTGCTTATCTTACTTGACGTGCGAAACGCGTTTAATACAGCGAATTGGCCAGTAATAATGAACACGCTTGAACAGAGAGGCATATTCCTTTACATGCGACAGGCGCTTGTACATCGATCCCACCCATGGGCGCCCTTATAGTCTAACCCACCCGCTAAAGACACCAAAGGAGCCCGGACAAAAGGCCTCATCGATGACTTTAAAACTTAGTTTAAGCTCAAGGGAACACTCATATTTCACTCCGTGCAAGTGCCCACAGGGTATGGACAATTCCAGTCCTGCCTTCTCCGCATAGGCAAGACGACTTCAGACAAGTGCATTCTTTGCACCACGGGCGCACTCAATGACACGGCGCACACCGTAGATGACTGCGGGGGTCTCGCGGCGTACCGCATAGGCTCCTCCTACGCCTACAAAGATAGTCCGACCGCGACCATCGTGGCTAACATGCGCGAGTCGGCATCGGACTGGCATGCTGAACTGGCATTATATACCTAGGAGGGCTTATGCGCGGAAAGATTTACCAGGAGGATCGCCACAGATTGCGATTCAGCACTAGGCCGCTAGTGTCTACCCTCAGGGAGGATCCACTCCCTGCTCGGGACGTACTCTAAGACTAAAGAAAGGGTCTCAGCATAGGACTCCCCTCTCCTGGCCTCGAGCTAATGGAGGGTGGGAGATGTGGTCCTTAGTGGGAACCTCGTGCGGATTGGATCGAGTCCTATACTCTCCCCCGGCGGTTAGTCTCACACTATGCTTCACTGACATTGGAGGGTGTGCGTAAAAGTCAGCTTGAAGTCTTTAGATATAGCTTGAATACAACATTGATTATATGGATGCGTAGGTAACATATATGCTGCCGCTCTAAGCGCCCCTAGTATAAAAGAGTGACATATGTACTTAGGTATACATATCAAGTGAATAATAAATCAATCAATCAAAGCTAATAAAGAATGAGCCAATAAGATAATTACTCCTATAGTGAGTACTAAATAAAAAACGCCCAAGTTGACACTTGTTATAATGATAGTGATGATGGGGGGAGTGATGTCAATTACAAGAAAGAGTAATAAGGCCACGAGGGTGGCAAGATATATTAAAGATGTTGAAGGAAATAGTGAGTGATGATATCACTGTTCAGGTCGACATGCTTTTAATAAATTAGTCCGAAAGCACAATTTAGATTTTCACACTAATCGGATTCTATAGCCTCAAACATGTTATGGTCATTGATGTTTATGTATTTCCACGCTAAATTTAAACCTCCTCAAAAGCCGAAAAAAAGAAAGAAAAAATATGTATAGGGCGATGTAGAGCCCCACAGGAACGCGGTTGCAACGTTTGAGAACCACTCATAGGGCACATTATGTAAACACAAGAAGCACAGGAACGTGCCAGGTAACTAAATGCGTTTTTTCAGAACTATGAATAAAAACGGCGTGTTTACACGAGTAGAAATAGTACGCCAATGGTTCGTCTCTTATGAAAAATCGGAGCAATTTGTACAACGTATCACAATATCACTGTGTCATATTAGGTGCCAACGCGCTTTGTGGTCCATCAAAAGCTAACATTTGGTAGCAAGGTTGATAGACTACATGTAGACCCTAACAGGTAGAACCTACGAGTTTTGTCTGCAGTGTGTGTTTCGGTGTTCGGTTGCGACACATTGAGCCACTAGAATTCTACCGATCATTATGCACCACCTCAGTGCAAAGCTACGAGCCTCCTTGGTAGAACCTACGAGTTTTGTCTGCAGTGTGTGTTTCGGTGTTCGGTTGCCACACATTGAGCCACTAGAATTCTACCGATCATTATGCACCACCTTAATGCAAAGCTCGGGCAGCAGCTTTAAAACCCTAGACAGAATTGAACCATTACCTCACGCCGATCCTTACAGGACATGGCGACATTTAGACCTACCTCTTTCGAATTGGAAAAGCTCTCTCGGCGAGCTGTGTTCACTGCCAGAAGAGAACAAAGGATAACTGAACTCACAATCTGCTAAGGTGCTAGGTACACAGACTAGATCCACAATTGCAATTGCAAAATTCATCCAAAAACGTTAAAACGAATGGACTAATTATGGAGACAGAAAAAGAGCAAATATTCCAGATTCGCTTAGAGGAGCTCTTAAGGAGTTCGTCGACTACATATGCGGCATGACTTCTGGCTGGGAGCTAGGAGAAGCTATGGCTACGGATGTACTGCCACGTGACTTTGAAGGATACGGGTTCGCAGATGCTGGGGCAAAGCACGTCGATCATTAGAGGTACCCGTGAGTGACCCCGGTCAGATGATCCGAGTGGCACTCGCCACCTCTCCCGATGGCCCATAGTACCGTTCCATGGAAATCTGGGTCGTCAGAGAGTGAAGCTTAAGGGGGAGGGTGCATTTAGTGGGTATTGGTCACAGCGGGCTAACACCTTTCGCTAGGATTGAATCCCACACTGCTCAAGATGGGAAGTAGAACTCTACCCAATCCCTACTTTAATTTGCTGTAAACATGTATTTTCTTTATGAAATGCGAGCTCTTTTACATCTAGCAGACGCCAATTGCGCAACACACAATCCGTGTCGCTAAAGTTTATTTTAGATTATTTAGTAACAGGAAGTCTAAAATGTCTACCAGTATCAAGATTAACTACAGTTTGACTATTTTGCTTATATATATATATATATATATATATATATCTATATATATATATATATTTGTCCCTATCCGACAAGTTTGTCTTATCCAGCACTGTAGCGGTTATAATGAATACAAATGATGCTACAATTGCATTACACTGGTTTATTACGGGCATTCTTAGTACTGTTAATGTATTGTCACCGTAATTTTGTGTAGAAATATAAACGCTGTTTAATAGCTTAATCAAATTATTTTCTACCAGGTTCACCCCTAATAAGTTTCATTTCAATTCGTGTACTATATTGTCCAACCAATATATTTTCTATGGGCAACATACCCGTATGCAAATGCTATCTTCTCTACGTACTTGCCCTGGTGGATCAACCTTTATAACCCACTTATCCAGTAAAGACAGATTTCATTCGATGTGTTGTTGGCAACAAACAAATTTGTATTGACCACGCAAAAGCCTTATATGATCCAAATAATGCACCCTCGTAGACATGCACTTGACCCTTAGCGACCAGCAGGACGGTCTATCTGTTCCAGTTGCCTGTGTATGGGTCATAAATCAACATGCTGGTCAACCCGATATCACAGACTAGTGTTGTGGTAACGGTTAACCGAGACAAAACATTAGAATAAATACATTCGATACAAAAAGAGAAGAATACCTTTAAATAAATGTATATGTACTTTAACACAATTATATAGACCTTAGAATTACGGCACAAGTGTAGTAGGTTTTGCTGCGAAATGGAATCTGCAGCTTCCAGTAGTAACAGGGTCGTCAACTACCTCTCTCACTCCACCTAACCGGCAGCCTAAATAAGCAGCGTAACTTAATTGCTTTTAAGTCCCAAGGGACTGCTATAGCCAGAGCGAGGACAGCTGCTGTACTGACTGTTCTATAGGCCACTGTGATCCTCCAAGAGGCCACTCGTTGGTCTTTGCGCGGCGTCGCCCCGTTGCTGGCTTTGGACAGTGCGGTTGACGGTCGTACCGGGGCTGCGAATAATACTAAGGACCCTGTTTGAGATTAGCCGGGTTATCTTGTGCGACAACTTAGTAGACTTTTGTGCTGCCAGACGTATGTGAGTCCTGTCCCGTAGTCCTCTGTCTAGGTGCACTCTAGGATAGCAAGCGGTATTGACGAGCTTGATGTCCTGTCTATGGTTAGTTTCAAGAGAGGGCATTTTTTGGCCCAATTAAGAGTAGTCTCTCACTTTTATTCGGCCAGCTTGCCTTAACCAGTTAGCGACCTCCGCCGGGGCGTCGTTGACTGTTAGTTCCAGTTACTAGGGTAAACGGGCCTAAACGGCCTTTTTTTTAAAATATCCTCAATGTGGGTTTTCTCCGTGAGGCCCGTTTCTGAGGTGGTCTCGAGGTACTTCGCGATCTTAATGAAAGATCGGGTCTTTAAAAAGCCATCGTATCTTAGCTGGCAGTCGATAGAATGATCTCAATGGAATCGAACGTGAAGTGATCCTTCCGAAAGCCTCTTTGATGTATGCATGCTTGGCGTATCTCCCTTACATCAATTGCCAACCAGGGTTAGGAGGGCCGCCTTCCCTGGCGTCGGGATGAATTTCCTGCAAAGTGACAAGCTTTTTCGCATATTTGATTAAGCCCTTGGGGCAAAGGAAGAGAGGAGTTGTGGAAAGTAAGTCTGTAAACGGTCAGTAAGTTCTTAGTTTCCCCTTGTCGAGGTGCCTCATCTGCCAGCTCTTTCGGACAGGTGGTGACTGTAGTGGCGCTCTGTTGTATGTGATGTACTGATGATCACTTGATGTTTCATGTGATGACGATGGGCATCTTCATCGACGTACCATCGGTCGGTGAGTCGGGCGGCTTCATCGTTGAGGTTATGAAGGTCCAAGAATGACTACTGGTGACCTCAAGTAAAGGTTGGGTAGTCGCCTTTGTTGATCACTGATAAGCGTAAGTTGGCAAATCATTGTAACAAAAGAGTTTCTCAGGGAGGGAAAGGGATTAAGTGGGATCCCCATAGAGGGTGTGCTGCGTTGAAGTTGCCGGTGACAAGAAGCCGAGCTGGGTTCAGGAGTATGAAGATATCAAAAAAGAAGGAGAAATCATTTTTAACTTTATCAAGTGGGCCATTCGGTGAGAAATAACAGAAGAAGAAGTTGGACCGGTTACCCACGTGAGCCCAGTTTAACCAAAGCTGGACCCATAGTCCGGTCGGTACCGCATGGAGAATCCACAGCCTTTGTATGGTTTACTACAAACCTCGTGCAACTTTTTCTGCAAGTCTAGTTTCTCATGGGATTCTTTTTGGGTCCAAAAAGTTAGTAGACCCGGAGCGTCAAGCCCGTTGGTGTAGTGGCGGCCACCCTTTTTTCGTATGATCCTCTTTCACGAAAGTGGTTTAAAACCCTCGTTTTCCTCAACAGGCGTGAAAATTGTGTGTGTTGGACCGTCTAGAGCATTGCACTAGGAATGTCGGGTGGGGTGTTGGGTCTGGAAAGGCTGTGGGGTTAATTTAGGAGAAACAGAACTGGTTAATTTGTATTAACGCAATCTAACCAAAGCCTGTACGAAGGCCATGAGAGAACGCGGGAGTATGGGGGTACGTATATTACCTTACTCGGGAGTCACCTCTGATGGCTTCGTGCTGAGAAAATATACTACGACTAGCAGGCACAGGTTCAGTTCTGCGCTGGAAGTGAACCTGTGGTTTTGTCATTGTTGACCTTTACGGAAGACAATGACACACAAAAATTAATTCCTAAAAAGACCAGTGCGTGTACAACAAAAATAACTAGCTGTCGTTCGTAAGCACCTTCACTAGCGCCAACTGGATCTGCCCTGGGCCTGTGATGGGTCTAAACAACTGAAATCCAATGCAACCGAGCCGACGGATCGTCCGTTCGAATTTGGCGCCCTCCAGCATGACGCAGCAGAGCTCCCGATCGAAACCAGCTTTGCTGTTGTTTCCCTCAACCGTCTCCGCCACTGTTTCACCACGCCATTGGCACAGCTCGCCATGGCCTCATTCCGGCATTTGCATGAGTGATATAGAAGAGAGTGTTTGTGTCTCGTATCGCACTTAGCGTTACTGCCACGGAGATGTGTAATATAACTGAGCAAGATGGCTTAGTGGCAAAGCCTTTGTCTTGCATTCGGGAGGACTGGGTTCGAACCCCAGACCGGCCACTCTTAAATTGGTTTGCATGGTTTCCAATTTAGACAAGGTAAATGCCGGAGTGGAGTAAAATTAGCCATGACATGAAAAATCCGTACACGGGCCTCACGGAAAATCTAAAAAATAAATTCAAACCTAAACTTAAAGCATGTCTCGCAGTATGGCTTCAAACAACTCACAGATTAAATCCCTCGCTTTATCTGTTTATTACTGATGCTTTGTACTTTGACCAAAATGTTTGTCACATGGCACGGTAATAAAGTCGTAATTGCGGCGCGCCTGAGAGGATTAAATCGCAGTTCGACGGTGATGTTGTTGAAGCTCGGCCGTCTCCCACGTCCGCTGATATGAAACCGGCGGGTGAAGATATTGGCTATCAGCTTAATGTGTCTATGAATTGAATGCTAGATCAGCTGCCACACAAGGTGCAGTTAATGCATTAGCAAGCTATTGTGTGCTATGTGACACTAACTTAATTTTATTATTTAATTTAAAAAACATACGTGATGCTGAAATTAGTTCTGGGAATAAACAAAGGGTGTTTCGTAAAGATAGAATTCGCATAGTGGGGGCGGGGCGTCTGTGTACTCTTCACAAACTAGACAGGTGTCGTAAATGCATTCCGCAAACAAGTCGGCTCGTCTTGTCTGCTGCTATGCGGCGTCTCCCTCGGGAGACAGTTCTCAGAGGGCGAAACGCATCGACGATAGTTGTGCCATTATAAATACCTGATGTTGAATAGACTGCATTGTTATACAGGGTGTGACTGAACGAATTTTATAGCGATACATAAAATTGTAGAGCTCGTTAAAGCAAATATTTTTTTCAATGGAACATGTGCTCTGAGAAGTCTTGTTTCGGAGTTACAGTGAAATTACTACAATTTGTGACACTGGTGTTTTTGCCCGACATATGAGCACAAAATGTGCTGTTGCGAGACAACCAGTCTTCCTAGACAGAAACTAAGCACACCGTCGTGTTCGTGAAAAAAATCCGTCGTGTTCGTAAAATTCTGCTCAATCTGAAGAATATGCAAAGCCGGTCAGATGACGCGACATGGTCGCTTAGAAGAGAATTCGCCAAAAATAAAGTTGTTTATTAGCGTTCACGCCAAATACTTTAGAATCATAACCCTACGACCACCCAAAGCTAACATATACAGCAAATGCGCATTTCATGACGATCATTTTGGTACCAAACGTATGGCAATGCGAGCTGTGGTTGCGGAGTAATTACGATTTTTCGGCGGGATGTCCAGATTAAGTGCATGAAAAATGACGCGCTGCGGCTGTCGCGCGACACATCGGCGGTAGTGAACGTCGCCACACAGCATTTGCTGTATATGTTAGCTTTGAACACGTGGGTGGTCGTAGGGTTATGATTCTAAAGTATTTGGCGTGAACGCTAATAAACAACTTTATTTTTGGCGAATGCTCTTCTAAGCGACCATGTCGCGTCTTCTGACCGGCTTTGCATATTCTTCAGATTGAGCAGAATTTTATCACGAACACGACGGTGTGCTTAGTTTCTGTCTAGGAAGACTGGTTGTCTCGCAACAGCACATTTTGTGCTCCTATGTCGGGCAAAAACACCAGTGTCACAAATTGTAGTAATTTCACTGTAACTCCGAAACAAGACTTCTCAGAGCACATGTTCCATTGGAAAAAAATATTTGCTTTAACGAGCTCTACAATTTTATGTATCGCTATAAAATTCGTTCAGTCACACCCTGTATTGGCCTAAAAATTCAATCCTGCAAAAATTGATTGGCAATATTAAATTATACTAGCCGACTCCATGGAATCAACATTTTAAGCCTGCTGTTTGGCAACTGGGCTATCCCGGCTAATTTCCTGGCCTACTAATGTGTCTGGGTCAATACTTAGTCTCCCTCCTATTACTAACTTGTATACAACTGAATCTGTGAGCCTTGTCCCCCTCCCATAGCGAACGACTAAGACGAACTGAATCTCTTCCCCCATCACATTAGTTCCTACGGTTGCCTAAAAGCCAGAAACGTTGGAAAACGATTACTAAGAACTACTGGTCTGTTTTGCAATGATTTATACAACGCTGCATCTTTGAGAAAGTCTCAGTTAAGCACTTAAATAATTTCTTATTTTTACACGGCTTACTTGACCCTGCGCAGCACGGCTCCATCTCCATTGGTCTACATGTAGACAGATTTTGCAGATAATCCACAACTAGGCTATGTTTAGAAATGCTCAATAAGCGTTTCACTGCAGTTATTTTGACTAAACATTTCTTCGTTTATTTTAAGTAATTAAAACTTTATTTAAGAGCGCATGCGACAGAGTAGATCACTTTCTTCTGCTCCGCAAATTGAAACATCTGTGTGGTTTCCTGGATGTTCACATCCATACAGAGTACCTATCGCCGTACAGTACAATGGGTTAGGGCATTTTTGAGCGACCTTTACCTTCAAGTAAAGATTGGTGATATATTTAGTCATATATTGCATCATCTGCTGTGCCTCAAGGGGGATGTTTAACACCTCCCCTGTACACTTCTTGGTTTCTAACGTCAAATATCTTGAATATTCCAAATACTTAAATTTTTATTATCCTGCGTACTCAAGTTCACTCTCATGCTGTTTTGCAGACTTCAACTACAAAGTTAACGACTGAATTTCACCGATTCTTTTATACACGAGACCTAGGTATATATATTACGTCTGACCTTGATTTTAGCCTCCACATTACCAAGGCTGTGGATACATCATTGTACTTGTTAATACGATCTCCCGCTGCTTCATTCTAACGGCTCCTCCATGTGTACATTCGGCTTTATAAATTTCTTGTTCTGACCTGTGGCGCCTGTGGTTTAGGTGCATTCAAAGCGTGTTAGCTGGTGTTGTTCCTAGTATAGACTCACGCGCATCTGCTCTATGTCAACTAACCGCCGCGGCCCGTATTGAGTTTGTAAACGGACTGTTTGCCTGGCGGATGACCAAATGGGCGCATGCGAATTTAAATAGTGCTCGTCTACTTGGCGTTTAGTTACGTTGTTCTTTCAGAAATACGCATACTGGAAATAATACATATATGACCATGCTATTTTATAGTACACACTCATTTATGAGAATAAAAAAGTGATTTTAGGTTCTCTATACAGGGTGTTCCTATTTGTGTGTCCAAAACGCTAGGGTATGGTCAAACTTGGTGAGAAAATCATTTTTGCCAATGGGTGGAAGCCGGGAAAACGTTTTGTTTAGGAGTGAGGATGAAATTTATAAAAGCAGTTATTCTGTCTTTTTTCTCCTGCATAGTTGTGCAAAATCTACGTTTGCGGGAGAACCAGTCAGCGCACAAAGGAACCGATCATACCGGCGTGTTTGGCGGAAAATTCTGCACAATAAAGTGTACAATACTAGCTTGCGTAGCAAAAAGCGAATAGCCAGATTAAGGAAAGTCATAAAAAGTCAAAATGTTACATTAACGCTTTTTTGTGCAACATCGTAATTTTTTCCATTACGACCAAAAATGCACGTCCAAAAGACTACTCTCAAGCAATAGCAGATTTAATGCCCACTACATTCCTACCAAAGTGATGGTGCTGCGTTACGTAGTTGCCAAGTGACTAAGCTTTTTCGAAAGTCATAGTTGTTATGTTTCACGTTGAAGTTTTCACGTCCAGAACCGTAGCATTTTGCCAAGACGTTTCCGCCCCCTCTTTCCATTAGAAAAAAATATTCTTTGGCTGAGTTCTACCAAACCTCAAAACATGTACCTAACTCTCTCATACACCCTATAAAAGTATGCATGCCTTCGCTTTCGATATGACTGTCGAAAAAGCTTAGTTTTTTGGCAACTACGTAACGCAGCACCATCACTTTGGTTCGAATGTAGTGGGCATTAAATCTGCTATTGCCTGAGGGTAGTCTTTTGGACGTGCATTTTGGTCGTAATGGAAAAAAATACGATGTTGCACAAAAAAGCGTTAACGTAACATTTTGACTTTTTATGACTTTCCTTAATCTGGCTATTCGCTTTTTGCTACGCAAGCTAGTAATGTGTACTTTATTGTGCAGAATATTCCGCCAAACACGCCGGTATGATCGGTTCCTTTGTGCGCTGACTGGTTCTCCCGCAAACGTAGATTTTGCACAACTATGTAGGAGAAAAAGACAGAATAACTGCTTTTATAAATTTCATCCTCACTCCTAAAAAAACGTTTTCCCGGCTTCCACCCGTTGGCAAAAAAATTTTTCTCACCGAGTTTGACCATACCCTAGCGCTTTGGACACACAAATAGGAACACCCTGTATATATGTATATATATATATATATATATATAAATATATACAGGTAGTTCAATAAGTTCTTAGAATGAGCTTTTTAGAATTCGAATTTTGGCGCGCTTCCACCGCTATTAGGAACTGCAACTTTTCGACTGCCAGCAGTCAAAATATTATGGTGATTGGCCGTTGCGATTTCGTTTGATCGCTTTTCCCGTGCAACGTATCGGCGTGATTTTGAAAAATGGAGAAAAAAGAGTTTCGAGTGGTTATCAAGCATTTTATTTCAAAGGTTGGAATGCCTTCTCATCACTACACTCCCGAGACCCAAGAAGCATCTTGCCAATGGTGTGCACCTGATGAAGGACCTCCGAAGAGGGTGCGGACAACGGCATTGACCGGAAAGGTGATGGCTACAGTTTTTTAAGACCAACGTAGAATAATGCTGGTCGACTACATTGAGAGCGGTAAAACGATCACAGGATAATATTAGGCAAGACTGTTAGACTGCCTTTAGCAAGAACTCATCGTGAAACGGCCCGCTTTGCAGAAGAAGGTTGTCCTGTTTCACCAGGACAATGCTCCTGCACACAAGTCCCGGCAAGCATCGGCAAAACTGGCCCAACTGAGGTTCGAACTTATTGAACAACCTTCCTATTCTCCAGACCTGGCCCCCTCTGATTATTTCCTCTTCGGACATTTGAAGAATAGTCTCGGTGGAAAGCGTTTTTCCAGCAATGCAGCGGTTAAGGCTGCTGTCAATGTCTATTTTCAGTCTAAAGACGCGGAATTCTACTTAAGAGGTATAAAAGCTCTGAAATCTTGGTGGGAAAAGTGTATTGAGCATCTCGGGGAGTATATCGAATAAGATAAATTTAAAAACATGATTTGGAAAATTCTTGGATTTCATTCTAAGAACGTATTGAACTACCTGTATATGTATATATATATATATATATATATATATATATATATATATATATATATATATATATATATATATATATATATGTATATATATATATATATATATATATATATATATACATATACAGGTAGTTCAATACGTTCTTAGAATGAAATCCAAGAATTTTCCAAATCATGTTTTTAAATTTATCTTATTCGATATACTCCCCGAGATGCTCAATACACTTTTCCCACCAAGATTTCAGAGCTTTTATACCTCTTAAGTAGAATTCCGCGTCTTTAGACTGAAAATAGACATTGACAGCAGCCTTAACCTCTGCATTGCTGGAAAAACGCTTTCCACCGAGACTATTCTTCAAATGTTCGAAGAGGAAATAATCAGAGGGGGCCAGGTCTGGAGAATAGGAAAGTTGTTCAATAAGTTCGAACCTCAGTTGGGCCAGTTTTGCCGATGCTTGCCGGGACTTGTGTGCAGGAGCATTGTCCTGGTGAAACAGGACAACCTTCTTCTGCAAAGCGGGCCGTTTCACGATGAGTTCTTGCTAAAGGCAGTCCAACAGTCTTGCATAATATTCTCCTGTGATCGTTTTACCGCTCTCAAGGTAGTCGACCAGCATTATTCTACGTTGGTCTTAAAAAACTGTAGCCATCACCTTTCCGGTCAATGCCGTTGTCCGCACCCTCTTCGGAGGTCCTTCATCAGGTGCACACCATTGGCAAGATGCTTCTTGGGTCTCGGGGGTGTAGTGATGGACCCAGCTTTCATCGACGGTCATGAATCTGCGCCAAAAATCCGACGGATTGTTCGACATCTTGGCCAAATTTCGCTGTGAAGCGAAAACAGGCGCGTTTTTTTGGCCTTGGTTGAGCAAATGCGGCAGCCATTTTTCTCTGAGCTCTTTCATCTTCAAGTTTTCGTATAGGATAAAATGCACACTACCTAAACTAATTCCTAATGCCTCCGCTATCTCCTTAATGTTCATTCGCTTATCTGTGCCAACGATGTTTCGCACTTTCTCTATGTTTTCCTCATCAGTTGCCGTTTTTTGGCCTCCTGGACGTAGTTCATTCTCGGTGCTCCTGCGACCTCTTTTTAACACATTAATCCAGTTGGAAACAGTGGCAAAACATGGCGCAGAGTCACCGTACGTCTCGTCCAACCCAATTTTTACTTGGGTCGCATTCCAACCTTTGAAATAAAAATGCTTAATAACCACTCGAAACTCTTTTTTCTTCATTTTTAAAAATCACGCCGATACGTTGCACGGGAAAAGCTATCAAACGAAATCGCAACGGCCAGTCACCATAATATGTTGAGTGCTAGCAGTCGAAAAGTTGCAGTTCCAAATAGCGGTGGAAGCGCGCCAAAATTCGAATTCTAAAAAGCTCATTCTAAGAACTTATTGAACTACCTGTATATATATATATATATATATATATATATATATATATATATATATATTTATGTATATATATATATATATATATATATATATATATATATATGTATATATAGATTGCGAGCACAAGCATTTTCGTCTTTTTGCCGAGAAGGCAGAGGCGAAGTAAGTGTGGAGGCCTGTATGTGATCTCTCATCTGTTTGTGACTAAAGTGATTTGTGTCTGCCTTAAGCACTATTCGGATGTCATTTTCTAATTCGATCCGACAATTTACTCTAGTAAAAGCCCGCCTGGTTTGCTTCGGCAAAACTGCTCCGATGTGGCTGCCCATAGCCGCCGGACGGCGTATTTGTATGTCACGTAGCGCGATATTATATTGTTATGAACAGAAGGTTCTGCGTGGCAGCGGTCGTCGTAGCTAACGAAAACAACATGACAGCTCCGTCAGGTCTGGAGCTTCGCTACCAACATACAAAGCACACACCATCAATAACAATTTGTTTTGTTTTGAGATTTGGTTGGCTGTTCAACGCTCGTCTAGATTTTCTAGCTTGGTGTATGCTTGAAATATAGTAGACTAATGTTTGGGAATGGTTCACTTTTTCTTCTACAGATGTCTCAATTGATCCCATCATTTAAATTCGCTCAAACATCATCAGGTATCAGAGTCGATCATAAACTTTAACTTAACACCCATCTTAGCGTCGTATGCCACAGTTGTGGGGTCGAGGATCGTTGCTATACTAATATGCTGATTACTATATATAAATATATATATATATATATATATATATATATATATATATATATATATATATATATATATATATATATATATAGTGCCAGTTTTTGTGAAACCAGCTAAGATTGGGCAGATCAATTTGTCACTTCTTATAGACCATCTTAGTTTTGCAATCGTAAAAAGGTCCTAAGCTAGCGTCGCGAAGATTATAATCTGACGGTGCTGGATCCAGTGCAACGAAAATTGCAGGGAGAATTCGGGAACAATCCCGTACATATTTCACCTGTTTTTTACGCGCATTTGTGCGGGCGGCCGGAGCTGTGATGTCACTCGGTTGCTGCCCTGCAAGAGAAAAAATAACTAAGGTAAGTCAATAATAAGGTAACTCAAAATCTGGCTTTGTTTAATCATGCGTTCCACATCCACACCTTTAAGCAAGCATCAAAGCGTTGGCTTGATAATTCTACGCGGGAACTTTGTAGATAACTTGCAGCTGGTGATGAGCTCCGATGAGTACAGTGAGACGGGCAAGTAGATCCAAGATTTCAATTGTATATTCTACGTGACCGTAGTTGTATTTTCCAAACATTCATGTTTCCATTCAAGATTTTACTTGTATAGTATACGTAGCCGTAAATGTAGCAGCCGTTGCCGACATTTCTATAGGGGCATTCTAGCGAGCTCCTCGAGTAATTTACGGTAAGAAAAACCGTACTGTGAGAATAGTATTCATGAACTTGAGCAAAAGTTTTACAGAACAGGTTCATGCGTGATGTGGAAGCGGCAAAAAAACTCTCGTTCGGCTGAAAATGTCGCTATAGTGGCCGACAATGTAAAGCAATGTCCGGTAACAGGGTTCAACGACATGTCTAACTACCGTGTTATTCGCGTATCTCGCCCTGGTTTATTCTGAGGCCGACTCTGACAAGGTATCTATATAAAATTTAGATTACGGTGCAGCGCGGCAATGCGGCAGCAATTACTGGCACAATGAGGGGCTGACTCGAGGACAAGCTCGTCTAGTAGAACTCCTCGCAAGCCCAAGTGTAGTTAGTTATTCACATTTCCCTGTAACCATAACATTATATAATAATTACATTTAGATGACGCCAGATCTCAAGCATACGCACCATCAGAAACGGCTTAACTTTACTAATTGGGTTTTAGAATTATACAGCGTATTGCCGATTTTGTGAAGAAAATGAACTTTTTCAACCAAGCTTATTTCGATGTGAATAAAAGTGTGTAGGCCTAACTGTAGCATCCGGGCAGCCGAGACCCTCCCGAAAAACCGTTATAAATGCCATGTGTTAGTCTGGTGCCGCTCCTGGTTCAAAGGAATCATTAAACCATGCTGTTTTCACTCCACAGTGAAGGCGTGCGTTACTGTAGCATAATTCTTAATTGTTTTTGGCCGACTGTGGATGGAATAGATACCAGTGAACTTTGTTTGCAATAAGATGGTGCCGCAAGCCACACAGCTGAGAAGATAATTAAGCTTGTAAGAATAAAGTGTCCCGGACGAGTAATTTTGCGTAACGAGGACATTTACTTTTCTTGCGATTTCACGCCGTTAGATTTTTCTTGTGTAATTTTAAGGAAGTGTAATAATGTCGAGCCCGGCGGCGTGCTGCATTCGCGTGCGCATCGGATGAGACACAAAGTTGCACGGGTTCAATCCCCGCCGTTGCACGCTTGTATTTATGAGGTCCGTCTTACGAAGCACTTCAAAGACAAATCCGTGGACGCTAAATATTGGACGCTGAGAGTCAGCTCGAAGAAGTCTTTCTAGACCGCTATTAATGTCAAACTAATATAGAGAGGTTGCATTCGTATAGCACTTGTCCCCTTATATATATATATATATATATATATATAGCGGTCTAAAAAACTTTTTCGGGCTGACTTTTCCTCTTACGAAGCAACGCGAAAGCAAATTAATGAACGTTAAATATTGGCTTAGAGTCAGTCCAAAAAAGTTTTTTTAGACACTATCAATGTTAAACATGTATAAAGACAGGTTGCATTTGTGGAAATTAAATGTTTTTTTTTATTCGTGTAGCCCTTACACTAGCTATCGTTTAAAGGTTTAAAAAAAACGTGGGCACTCGAATCACCTGACAGATAGATATGCAGTGATGACTGATCTGAGAGAAGCTTCTGGGAACCGACTACTGCGATTGTTGCCGCTCATGACTACATTGAAAAAAGAGCCATTCCCTTCATCCTTAAAGGTCAAAGAGCGCAAACAATGCACATGCGGCTCTCATGGCGTGGCCGAGAGATATCGTGCTTATCAATCAACAATAAGCGGTGTTGAATCTGAACGTGAGTGCCTTACGCACGATTTCATCGAGATCTCGTTCTGCAAGCTGCCCGTCTGCTTTGTTTTGATACTTTGTGGATGCACTGTGCTCGTCTGTGGTGCATCTTGGACGGTGTGATACGTAAGGACAAATAAACATTGAAGATAATCAGCTGTACGTAGGCATGACTTCTACGAAGCGCGCAATAGAGCCTGATCAGCTGGACGCAGGCCAGAAGAAACAGCGCAGTAGTGGCAATCCACGTACATGCCCGTACTGCAGTTGTGAGATCGGAAAAGCGTCAAGCATCCGATGCGTTGGCTGTAAATTGAGAGTGCACTTAGCGGCATGTACTAATCTGACATTTCTGGAAGCTAAGAGAGAAGAGGTTATTAATTACTTTAAAGGCGGCAATTGCAAACTCTCTCCACCAGCTGACGATGATGATGACGACGATGATGATGAAATGGACGATGAAGAGCTGAGTACTGTGACCGATTTAGCATCACTGGTTACATCTCTTTGTGGTCAAGTGAAAAAGCTTCATGTGACGATTCGCCTATTAGTGTCGAAAAACATAGCGCTGGTTACTACAAAAAGACAAAAGCAAGACTGCGACCAGTGGAAATGCTTCTCAGGACGACCGTGCGGGAAATCTTCGCGGCAGGATGATGCAACGCACGAACCAATCTCACAGTAGATCTTTCAGCAGCTCGCAGTCGAGAAGTCGAATTCAGTTTGCCGTCAAATCTCAAGCCAAACCAAGAATGAAGTTTGCTGGTAAAAGTGGGGACAGTCGAAAACAAAGACGTATCCTAGTTGTTGATGGCGGCAAGGACAATGGTCCGATCTCTCAACCCAGTTCATCGCTTCGGTTGCACACAGAACGGATTTTTATATCCGGTCAGGACCCCACGCTGAAAGTCAAAGAACTATCTGACCATCTTACCAAAGCAGGCGTGTACCCCGTAGTTGTTAAGAGACTAAAGACGAGATATTCTCATTACACTTCTTTCTATGTCGAAGTACCAGACACTGATGTAGAGAGAATGTTCGATAAGGACATCTGGAACGATGGTTCCATTATAAAATAATTCAATGGCCGTCTCAAAGAATCTGATGTCATCGAAAGACACCCTTCCCACTGACTGAAGAAAAGAAAGCGTACGCTGACTCTTACGGAAACGAACACTGAAACGGACAAAATAAGGAAACCTAAGGATGATGAATTTTCTACGATAAAATGCATATCTGTCAATGCACGATCACTGGCCAAACCTGGAGCCGTCGACTGCCTGCTTGCCTTCATGACCACCGGAGATATCGGCGTAGCGTTCATCACGGAAAGTTGGCTGAACTAAAACGTCTCCTCGGCTGAACTCTCGGCGGGTGGCAAATTCGAAGTTTTTCGCAGAGATCGTGTTGGCCAAAACGGTGGCGGTGTACTGCTCCTTGTTAGTTCGAAGTTTGCATGCTCTGAGGTCGACACCGGCAATACTTCCTCGGAACTTATTGCGGTTGATTTGATTCTTCCGAACGGCACAGTACGACTTATCTGTACGTACTTTAGCCCTACGGGATCACGAGCGGAGCTATCGACTAAAATGGCTACTCTCATTACCGATCTCGAAACAATTACATCGGATGAACATAGTGTAGTGCTTGCTGGAGATCTTAATCAACCTGGCATAAACTGGACAGACTGGCACTGTTCATCCAGACGAGCGGAGTTACGAGCCCAAGAAGGACCACTGTCGATGGAAGAAATGTTTCTTCAGTACTGTTGCGAAGCAGGACTACTGCAATGTGTTGAGCATCCCACGAGAGGTAGTAATGTTCTTGATATTGTTCTGGCTAGAGATGATATTGTTGGCAACGTCATCGTTTCACCGGCGCCAGTTGCAACAGACCATCAAATGGTCTCGTTCACGATCTCTAGTTGTCATAGTGTGACGACGGATCGTACACAACTCTGGGACTTTGACAAGGGAGACTATGAATGCCTAACCATGAATCTGGGTGCTACGAACTGAACAACCTTCTTCCAACCCTGTATTGACGTGAATGACATGTATAACAAATTTGTCACTTACATGCACTTCCTGATGGATTGTTGTGTACCCAGGAAGTCTCCTAATCTGCATGGTGTTCTGGATCCTAGCAAAGAAAGCATCACCCAGCAATTGAACAGAGCGACGCCAGAAGAAGGAGCTAGACTGCAAAAGAAACTGCAAAAGATGCTTCATAGAAAACGAATCATCGAAGATTGCTCCGTAGCCCAATCGGCTGTTCCCACCACGGTTCATAGATACATCGAAAGGCGAATGAAAGTTAAAGACTGTTTGAGCTCGATCAATAGAGCGGATGGATCGGTTGCTACACAAAACCAGGAGAAAGCTGAAATTCTGTGCGGAGTATTCGCCGCAACATATCCATCACCCACGGAAGTTCAGCTACGCGACGCACGGCCTACTCTACCAACGCCGCCTGTGTTTGAGGATCTGCGCATGGTTGAGGACGTTGACTCCTCTCCTGAAAATCTTGAACGCCACCTTCGCTCTCTGGCTAACAAGCGAAGCGCCACGCCTGATGGTATCCCAGCTCTTGAATACAAGAAGTGTGGCTATGATGTGTGTGTTCCGTTGTCTTTGATATTTCGCAGAACCCTTGAAGATGGTTGGGTCCCAGACCTCTTCGGCTGTGCCATTGTCTGTCCGGTTCATAAACGCGGCGACAAAAGTGATCCAAACAACAAAAGGCCTGTATCGCTCACCTCTGTGCCGTGCAAGCTATTTGAAAATGAGTTGGCCGATGCGATCTATAGAAATGCGAATTCACAAGGTCTAATTTCTAGGGAGCAATTCGCATATCGACCAGGCCATTCTACTGTCCTACAACTGAGTCATTTTGCGACGCAAAATGACTGGGCTCTTTTAACTAATGATAGCAAGCCCTTTGACTGTGTATACTTCGACTTTAAGTCTGCATTTGAAACCACTACACACTCGAAGCTTCTAAACATTCTCCCGCGGTACGGTGTTGGACAGAAACTCACAAACTGGATCAAAGCTTTCCTTGAACATAGGGCCTTCAGAGTGAGGGTAAATGATTGTCTGTCGTCAACGGCTGAGGTCACGTCCGGTTGTCCACAGGGAACAATTCTTGGACCTCTTATGTACATATTATATACTGACTCGTTAAAGTATATTATATCTGAAGGAGTGAGAGTGAAAATTTACGCGGGTGATGTAAAAATGTACATATCTGTAGAAAATGAAACGAACATGAATATTCTTCAAGAAACACTCGATAAATTTATGGATTGGTGTAAAGGATTAGACCTAAAGCTCTCTGTAAATAAGTGCGCAGTTCTGCACTTCGGCAGCAACAATCCTGTACATAACTACACATTAGGTACTGAACAGCTAGCGGCAAAGCCATCGATAAAATACTTAGGAGTTCTGACAAGTAATACGCTGAGCTACACACCGCATGTTCTAGAGGTAGCTGCGTCAGCTAGTCGGGGAATGCACTGGATATTGCGATCCTTTGTCTTGAAAGACCCTAATCTGTATGTCAAACTTTATAAGCATTATGTCCTACCTGTGATTGTATATGCCTCTCCAGTATGGAATCTAGGATTGAAACGTGATAGAAATTTGTTAAGGAAACTGCAGAAGAAGTTTTTAAAACGTGTTGCTTTTCGTTGTAATGTGAGGACTTGTGATATAAATTGTGATGATATTTGTGTTGTTCTAGATGATATTGATAAGGCTACGTTCGTCTCTATTTGTAAGTTCCCAGATCGAGCGAACATATTCTTTGATTCTATTTTGACGAACACAAGAGCCGGGATCAACATACATGCTAAAACTGTTGCCCGGAAAGAAATTGTTAACAAAATGTTTGCCTGGCGCAGTACCAGGAATGCGAACTACGTACAAACAAGTTGATCTGTTCTAATAAAGCCCCCCTGCTAAAGGGTGTGTAAATATATATCATTTGGCGACTTCCTATTGGATGGTGGCCCGCCGCGCTACCATTCTAGGGTCAGGCTTGTTCCATAATATATGCTGTCGCAGATGGAACGACGAGGAACCCAATTTTTCGAAATCATCGTCAACAATGCTCACGAGCTTATCGTTAAGCATTAGGTCAACTCACTATTTAGCATTAAGACGAGGTGCTGTCTGAAATGCAGCGTACCATAAGCAATAGGCTACTTCCTGTACAAGAAAACAAGCTTCCGAGCAGTTTATTTCGCCATTTGTACGCCAAGTATCAAGAAGTTGTTTTGATAACAGCAGCACCCCTGCCATGCAAAAATAACAAAATTATATGCAAATACCAATTTTAAAATGTACAAACGAATTTGGACAGAAATGACACACAATAACATGCTAACTCGAGTTGCAAAAAAAGAGAGCCATTGATGTGTCCTTGTGGCGCATGGCACGAATTTGCGAGATTGAAGAAATTTTATGTTGTACATTCTTTTGCGCCTTCTTTAAACTAAATAAAGGTATTTTTTTATGTTTGACCGTGTCAATTTATGCATTTAGTTAAAAGTGGCTGCCTCATGCGTAGATGTAATGCTTATATATATATATATATATATATATTATTCTACAAGCTGAGAGTCGTATACTTTACTTTTGGCACACCAAGCCTACGGCGAGTGAGGTCGCCCAGAGGAGCCTAATTAAACACCCACTTTCAAGTCGATCCATCAAGGCAAGATTTATTCAATCGGCACGTTCTTGCGAAGTTTACGAGAAGAAAATTTCAAGACTGTGACGATAATGTTTCTCTTATTTTTTTAGCTTCACCAACACAAATTTCTTGTTTATAGCTCAGGCAAATGCCCTTACTATTCCTCTTAAATCACGAGATTATATATGTAATTAGTAAGTCTGACACAGAAAGATCTGGACAATCTGAGTTTCGCGGCTACCGCGGCGTTCATAGAATCGATGTGGTTGTTCGAGCGTGCGTAGGTATTCGAGCAGTCGAAACCGTCCTTGACGCAAGACTTGTGGTAGTTGTTGATGGTAGTAGAGAAAATCTACGCCTTAGTCAACATCGCTCGGACCACGCCATGTTGTCGTTGGTGCTGCTCAATTACGGTTGATGTACTCGAGTAATGTAGTAATCGTTTTTTGAGCCAGACAACTGTATTGTTACTACAAAGCTCCTGAGCTGGGTGAGTCAGTCCTAGAGAAATTCCTATAATATTTTAAACATTTATCAGTGTTGCCTAGTAGTCCGCCTTGTAGGTGCATATTATGCGATAATCGGCACCGCTTTGTGAAGGCAAACAGGCATACAGATTGTGTGTGTAAGGTATACATACCGCCAGCTGCTGGTACACTAATCCTACGACGAGTGAAGTCGCCCAGTGAGTGAAGCCTAATTAAGCATCCTCTCTGCCAGACAATTGGGTAGGCACCGCAGTCGGCGTACATATGGTGCGGCAGTTGCGCAAGCGGTATTGCAAGATAACTAGTGGCAATTGGTGGGTCCTATGGTAAATAGATCAGGATCGTTCCTGAAACATAATCTCGAACAATAACGATAATTATAGTGATGATTATTAATACAATTACCAATGAAAATGGCAGAGTCAATTTAAATGCATTTTGATGCACTCTGTGTGACCGGCGCTCTCTGTCAAGCGCTGGCATGTCACGATTTCATAACTTTCCTTCCTACACGGGAAACTGGCAACGATTTATCACTGCGCCAATGCAAACAACGTTGTTGTTTTAATTTTATGCATGCTAATTTAATTCTGATGTAGGTCGCAGTTTCAAGTTGCGAATAGGATAAGGCAACTGTGGTAAAAGAAGAAAGATACAGCTAAATAAGCAAAACAAGGAAAGCAAACTGTTCTGACAAACAAATAAATGCAATAAAACTGCATGTTGACCACCTCTTCATTTATAGTCACAATTTGCATTATATATATATATATATATATATATATATATATATATATATATATATATATATACTAGTCGGAATACTAGTCGGGTTGAGGTTAGGAGTTGAGCTAGTCTCCCCACACCGGTGCAGATGCGGTGACGAGGTCGACTCCCTTGGTCACCATGGACTCTCCTGTCTCCAGAGTTCAGGCAGAATCGCACGCCACTCGGCGCTGAATGAGACATTTAGCAGAGGGCTTCGATCGGCAGGCTACCCATGCATTTTGGAGCCGTCTGGCTTAGTCAGAGACGATGGAAGGAGACCTGATGGAATGACCCTGACTCCCTTCGAGCGGGGCCAAATGCTGGTGTGGGACGCGACCGTAACCGACTCTTTAGCCCCCTCAATGGTCGGTACGGGCGCAGCCCGCCCTGGACACGCGGTAGCCCTAGCGGAAGCAGCCAAGTGCAGAAAATATTCAAGCATCAGTTATCCACACTTGTTCTCACCGCTTGCATTCGAGACATTGGGGGGGGCCGGGTCGCTCACGACGAAACTGCTCAAGGATGTCGGGAAAAGATTGGCGCTCGCTACAGGAGACAAGAGGGCGGGCGAGTATTTACTGCAACGTCTGTCATTAGATGTTCAGAGGGGGAATGCCGCTTCGGTGAGAGGACCTAGTGCCTTGAGTTAAGCCCCAGCGGGCTGTGCACACGTTCTTACATCACAAATGTATATTTTGCTACACTTAAATAAATGATGATTATATATATATATATATATATATATATATATATATATATATATATATATATATAGCTAAAGCTCAGGATCAACGCACTACCAACGCGTGCCAGATTGGCCAGGGGACGCCCGGGCTACAACAAACGTTGTAGGCACGGGTGTCATGCGCCTGAGACGTTGGCTCATGTCGCTCAGATGTGCGATACAACACACAAACAAACAATAAAGAGACATGACGACGTCTGTGATCGCGTGGCGCGTCTTCTCCGCGAAAGGGGTCATGAGGTGGTTCGTGAGCGAGTATTCCGTCGACCGGGCGCACCGGGTCTAAAGCCCGACCTCGTAATAACAACACCTACCGAGGTCTGGGTTTTAGATGCCGAGGTTTGCGGCCCGAACCGGGACCTGGCAAAAGCACGGCAAGACAAGATCGCCAAATATGACGTCGAGTTCCTAAGAGCGGCGCTCCCCGACCCGCAAAAACCTCGCAGATTCGGATCCATCACTATCTCTATGAGTGGTGTATGGGACTCCGAATCTGCGAGGACGCTCTTGGGGCTCGGCGTCACGAAGAGGAATCTTATGGATCTCACCGTTTTAACTTTGCAAGGAACCTTGAGGATATACCGCTCGCACCGGGTCCATAAGAGCGGGGGCTACCATCAAGCAAGGACACGGACAACTGACTCTTAACTTCACGTGACACCTTTTTACCACAATGTTTATTAAGGCGAGCACTGCCAAGTGTGCAAACGTATTGTAAATGATTAATAAATCATCACAATATTTTCTCTCTATATATATATATATATATATATATATAATGCTTCGAGAAATCATACTTGCCGTGAGAAGGTGGGCTCAGAGAGTGAGATACCATAGTGGCCCACGAAACTCAATGATCATTTTGGTGTACTGTGCGTGGGCATGCGAGGAAATCCAGGCCGCTGTGAGGTACAAACGGGACCTCTTCAGCACTTCAGCAGAGTGAAGCGGAAACGAAACCACTCGCGTAACGGTCGGGGGGCTCCAAGCGGTCGACTTTTTAGCTAAAGAAGTTTTTTGGAGAGGATCCATGTAAGCTGTAGCGGTATATATATATATATATATATATATTGTACATTATATATAGCAATATTGCACCATACAGTGTATATTATTCTACATAGTTGTGTTGTAATATGTATAGTACCACAGTGTGTATATATAAATATATATGTATATATGTGTGCATATATGTATAGCAGCGTAATGGTGCAGCAGCGCAGATATAAATGCATAAAGTACACGTAAAAACAGTAAAACAAATAAAGCATTAAATAATTAACAAATCGACAAAGATTCGAAGGACGAAGACAGCATGTGTCTGCCGCAACGCCGCAGACACACCGAGAGGGATCGGCAGCAATGGCGATTTCGCCAAACGGCTCTACAAATAGTGTGACCGGCCGAGCCAAAAGCCCAAAGTGGCGAAGAAAACGCAAGCCGAGGAGAAAGTGTGGGGACCATGCAGACGTGGTCAAACAGCTTACGGTGTTTAAACAAAACATCACTACACAAACGGACACGCTGGAAATGAGGCACAAAGCTGATGAGCCAGAACACGCGAGTTATTTCAAGCAGCCGAAGCCGACGCCGAATAGAAGGAAGACGCGCAAATGATCACAATGCTTGCTGGTAGATAGAAGGCAAGATAGTAGACGGACGGTAGGGCCAAACAGGTAGAGGACCTAAAACAGGAGTAGGCTCGTCCAGAAGGTTTTCGACGCCCGAAAACTCTATATGCAAGAGGAACCAGAAAAAGGTAGATATAGATTAACTAAGGGCAAAGCTTACATTAAGGAATAACTGGCAGCGCTGCACTTACTTAAGGACGCTATCAAACTCATTGGACAAGACTGGCCGAAGGTCAAAAAAGTCAGAAAAAAACTGGACCGTCCTCAAGAGACCACCGTTCGGGCGGAAAGAGTGGTGGTGCTAACAAACAACGAATAGCTTGAACTACTTGACACCGACACGGAATCTGGCAAGGACAACTTGACGTTCTTTAATATAAAAATGCGCCCTCTGGTGGCCGGAATAACAGGCCCAGAGATCGCACTACAGGGGCTCCTGCATATACACTGGAAGATGTTTGAGAGTGGCCACAACAAAAATAAATTGGATTCTGTGGTCCTCTTCATATTCCAGGATATCGCTTCAAAGAGCTACAGAGGTCTGCCTCTGGCAGGTAGGCTGTTCGGGAGACATCACAAACGAGGGACAGCAAAGGCTCCAGCCAAACGGAAGTACCACTCTTTTACCAAGGTCCCGGGGAGAAGTTGATACACGAGTGGCCACTGGTCTTACCAGAATAATTGTCCTGCGCGAGAAGAACGGAGGCAGTTAGAACAGAGATCGGTAAGACCATGAGTTTTTACGAATCGACTGATATGCGCGCAGAGGCGCCGCGACCTAACAAAAAGGAAAGCTGGCATTTTCTGGTAAACTTGCCAAAGCAGGAGGCGCGCAAGCTCCTGGCGCGAAAAACCGTCAGGCTAGGTAGCTTCAACAGCAGACATGAGAAATGGGTCACCTGTCGTATACAGGAACAGGAACGAGAAAGTCAAAACCAAGATACGCTACAGGTGCGGGGAAACCGGGCACGTCGTTCAAGACTGCGAGGCCGAGACCCCCAAGTGTTACGTATGTGGTTATGTGGGCCACCGTGCCAGATCTACGGCATGCTCCAACTACCTCTCAATCCTGATGGATGGTAACAAGCAATGCATGCGACCAAGCAGGCAACATACGCCAATAAGAGTGACAAGACCGGGTCGGTCGTTCAGGAGACGGAGACCAAGCAGCAAACCCAGCAAACCTCCCAGGTGGATCTCTTTGAAAAGGATCTTAAACAAATACCCCGGGATTCTTTTGTATTGTCTTGTGCAAATACAATAATAAATCGACGTTAGTAACGCACAAAGGTTCACTCGCAAAAACGTAGTAGGGCGCTTTTTATTTAGAGTAACTTCTCAAAGTTTTTATCGTAGTTATAGACTACCGCCTACCCTATATATATATATATATATATATATATATATATATATATATTATTTAATAAATGTAATTTACAGGTTGACAATGGTCCCCGAAATGAACGTGTACCCCAAAAAAACAAAACCTTGCACCCCTGGTTTATCCCGCTGAAATCAGGTTCCTTGCACTTCCGGAGCATCGCTGCAATACATGTCGAGTCACACCTTTTCCTACAATTTTTTTCAATTCGTTTTCCTCCTGTGGCGAAAGGAACCATCCCTCAAATAGTCTTGATCGGTCTCGTCGTGAAAAAGATCCACCGTATAAACGTTGAAACGACCTTGTCTGGTTGGTCTAATAACTGACGGGTCTCTATTATGAACATCGGATAAATTAAAACCAACTGAGACAACGGGCCGCAGCGCGTGTAAGCGGGCATTGCAGCAGGAGGTTCAGGTTTAGAGTCGCCACAAGTGACCCAAAAGTGAGATTTGTGAGAAGTTCAAGTAGAGTAGCATCCCTCGTAAGATCTGAACCTCAAAGAAAGTTATTGAAAATGGCAGCAGTAAAAAAAAAAGATCTAAGCAAAAACATCTCAGTTTTCTTTCAAGGAGATAGTTCCCTGGAGATTGTTCCAAGAATCGTGGGTCAATATTCAAGTCAGGAATTTATATAATCTGGTCTTAGAGGAACCCATAGGCGGTAGATTTCGCGTTTCCTCTGTCCAGTATGCCGGAATTAGCCTAAAAATGGCCGGTGTAGCCTTGTTTACGTACATCTTTAAAGGCTTTAACCTTAAAAAGGTAATCGGCCAGCACTTATAGATTGCCCATCAAAACCCTATCATTGAGCTACCACATATTTAGACAGCTAAACAGTTGTGTTAGTGCCATTGAGAGGTCTGATACATAAACAAAACGGGACAGGACTTAACGAAACGCCCTTCTGAATATCACTCTGAGAAATAATGGTATCACCAGTAAGTAAGAGTTGAGAACATGGCTTATTTACTAAACAAACCAGTTTGAATTTCGAAGTTCAAACCACGAAGATCCGGTGGTAGCCTATCTATCAACTCTACCATATTGTACCCTCTCACATAGTTGAAGGCGTTAAAGTAAAGTTTTCGGGCTGACCCTCAGCCAAGATTTAACGTCCACGGAACTGTTTTTCACATTGCTTCATAGACGGACCCCCATAAATACAAATGTGCAGCGGTGAGGTTCGAACCCGCGCACCTATGTGTCTCCTCCGGTTGCGAGGCGGAGACTTAATCCACTACGCCACCGGGCTCGACAGTTGAAGGCGTTAGTGTAATCTAACTTGACCAAGTTAGAAGCTACTGGTGAGCTCTAAGTTCGTGAAACCTGTCGAACAACACCTCTCAACCGTACACCTTCTGCAAACTTCCAAATATCAAGCAAGTTACTAAAGGGTGACTGACCCTGGCCTTCGTGGCAGGGCTGCAAGAAAACCAGATATTTATGTTGGTTTTCTTGCAGGTTTTCTTCCAAAAACTAGGACATTCCAAAATGTCCTAGTTTTGGAAATATTTGTTTGAGGTCTAGATTGGGCTTACGAGCCGGTCGGACGACCCGAAAGAGCCAAGGGACTTCAAGGAAGGTGTTTACAAAAGGGGTGACCGCTGAAGCTTTTTAGTATTTTTTGTACAAGAACCATTGTAGAGACGTCAGACTGGTTACTATTCTACGCAGAGTTATTGAAGAAAGCATAACGTTGGCTCGCGTTTAGGTGTATACGATGGGCTAACCAGAAACTAATATAAAATTACAAAGATAATTTAGAAACAGACAAATGGGGATACATATACACAAATACAATTACGCCTAAAAGCCTGCACAAATTATATATGAAAAAAAACAGAGGACAATAGTTTCAGCAGAGAAAGTTGTGGCTTGACTATGGAAAACGTGAATACATTGCAAAGCCGTACCGCCCTCCTTACTTTATTATTAAAGATAATTACCCCACAGATAGTTTCGTGCAATGAGGGGGTATAAACCACTTCATAACACGCCCAAAGATGCATAAAACTGTACGCTGACATTCGTCTGAAGCTAACACAAATTGTGTATTGTGTTAAGTGGGCAAAAAATGCGAAGGATTAGCAAACCTTAAAGGTTGACTTTCGATAATGACCTCTTGGCAAACTCCGTTGAGTTGCATTTAGTCGGTGTGCTGTTACTTAAACAAAGAAGCTATACTAAGCGCCAGAAGTCTGCTGGATTTTCAGCGCAGATTCGTGACCGTTGATGAGAGTTGGAGTCATCACTATACCCCCAAGACCCAAGAAGAATTTTGTATGGTGTGACTTACCCGGTGAATGACCTCTGAAGTGGGTGCAGACAACGGCCGAAAGGTAATGATTATAATTATTTTAAGATCAACGTGGAATAATTCTGGACGACTTCCTTGACAGCAGTAAACAATTACAGAAGACTAGTATGCAGGAGTCTGAAATCTTGGTGGGAAAAGTCTATTGAGATTTTCGGGGACTATATAGATTTTTTTTAGTTTGGATAATTATTGATTTTTATTCGAAAAACGTTTTGAGCATCCTAGTAGTGCATCACGTTTTGCTGAACGCCCACAAGCTTAACAGATCCTTGTCTTCAGCAGCGATCTACTCGACTAATTCGATAGAACCGCGCTGTAATAGTAGAATATTTAGTTCGGCTGCAAATTTAACCAACGTCATTATAACGCAAATGGTAGAGAGTTATGTTGACGCTGCTGTTGGTAGCGATGATCGTATGAATGTGCTTCAACGTGTAGCCATATTTTTACCACACTACAGATCTCAGTTAGTAAATTCCACACATTAAGTCAGTCAACTTTTTATTACTATATAAGTTCACATTATCCAGTGTGCACCTACATGGTAAATTACATCTCCGATGTCTTAGTACTTTCTTCTTTCTAATGAAGAGCGTTTCTACCCAAGTACAAAAGCTTTTTACCAATCATACTCTAATATTGATGTGATATATATAGGAATGTGCAAAGTATTATGTGTAAATGTTCATGTCTTTGCTGTCGTGTTGTCCTTTGAAGCTGCCTCTAGATTATTTACTCGGTGTCTTTACCAACTTTTCGCCACGCATAAGCGCCACGCTAAGCCTTTATTGTACCCACCATGCCGTTATCCGCCGCCGTCGTTGCGCTCTTCGTAACCTATTTTGGCTAGAAAGCAGCCTGGCGTACCTCAATACCTGCTTACTCCGCATCAGCTACTCTTTGTACGTATTCTCTTGGGTGTGCTTTTATCTCTTATGTCGAATGATGTCACCTCTGTAACTCTGTAACTTGCGGGGATTGCAGTAATCATTGCCGCTTCCTCTTCCAATGAACTCACTCTTGTGTTCAGCCGTATAGTATATGTATCTTTATTCTACAACATGCATGCTTATTACCTTTATAAAGGCTGATCCCCAAAGCAGCCCCATATGCAATACCTTGCCTTTACCTTACCAGCGACATCCGCTTTAAGGATCGCTGCCGTAAATTTGTTGTTTTTCCATCGGTCTTGAGTTCAATCATCTTCTACAATCCGTAGTGGGCTATATGTGTTTCTGCAGCTTGTTTCTGGCATTTAAACGATTTTATTGTTGTCTATATAGTACCTGTTCTGGTTTTCTGCTTGGAATATCGTACCTAGGTCTGCCTAGTAGATCAGACTAGTTGCTGCAGATGTAAGGCACAGGTTTTGTGTATGTTGTCGTTGACCCGCTCCAACACTTCTTGAATTGTCTTGCTGCCACAATTTAGAGCCCTCTAATTACTTTGATATGTTAGTTAGCCCCGGACAACTATTATGTTTAGAACACGTTTGCTGGTATTGTTCGTTGACATTTTTAGCCGGAAGCAAGTCGTGCTGGTTCGTTTTCTTGCTGGTTTATGCAGATAGGGATCACGAAACAGCACTAGATTTAGAAGAGCTAGCCGTCGGTATTGTCGATTGACGCTGAAGGATTGCGCAAGTCGCTTCTACGGCTCTGTTATGAAGAATGATTGACTGGCGAATTGCGTCACGACTCACGTCAGGTAATCCTGCTGGCAAGTCATTAGGATCTAAATATAAGCTACACTTGCTTGGGTCCCATTTTTGTGAGGTCGTGTCTGCGTTACCGCTATTCTGCGTTTCTGTCGATGCTGTGTTTTTGTCGTCTCTAGTGCTGCTCGCAACAGTCTCTCTAGACACTTTAGAGAGTGATTCGGTTGCAGCCTCAGCTTCCGCGCTTGACGATATCTTAGAAGGAAGACTTAAGCCGTCCGTGTCATTGTGGTTGTTTGTATCTGCCATATTATGTGCGACGGCATTCTGTTGGGATACGAACATTGTATCGTTAGCTAAGCGCCGCTTCCGAATATGCCGCTGAGTGTTTGGCAAACTTTCAGAACCGATTTGGGAATCCATTCGAGGAGCCCCACCGCTAGTCAAATCAACGTTACGTTGAGAAATAGTGGAAGCAATTGGAGGGTCTGAGTTGTTGGGCTCTGTTTTGCCGTTCTTGCTCGTTAACTGTTCGGTTGTGAAAACGCTACTGCTGGACAATCGGTGTGCGCGATCTTCGACCCCAGTGACGGAAATAACATCGTCAAGGACATCGTTGGTGACAGTGGCCAGACTATTGTTTCCAATTTGGTTCAAAATCACATTGTTAACTAGAGGAGTTACACCCATTCTCTTAAATATATTTGCCACTTGAGGCAGGCCAACAACGTCAATGTTGTCTGGGGCCTCTTGCGTCGTAGTAACTGTTGATACCATCGACGTATTCCTAAACTCACGAGCTGCGTCATGGCGTAGGGCCCAAACAGGAGGCAGTCCGACTACGTTAACGTTTCTTCGATGCCTCGACAGGTACGGCTGATAGAGACCCTCAGCTTTGCCAGATGACCTTCGAATACGGTGACGTCGCCTTTCCGTCGCTTCCAATAGATCAAGCTGCAAACAAGAACACTAATTAGAAACAATTATGCTTGACACGCATATTTTCCCCACCCGAGCACAAATCAGACATCGTTTCTTTTGTTAGAAGAAATCTCACTACAGCGCAGGTAGAACGTTTGCATACACGGCATGTTCTGATATATTTTTAGCATTTGACATAACATCGAAATAAATAATTTGAAAGACGTCTAATCGGTGCCGGTCTTTTTAGCAGCCAAGACACCGGTTAATATTCGTAACACCGTTCCCATTATTTTATTTGCGCTTGCATCGTTCTTGCACTTCTCACGCAACACACTGTGTACAGAGTGTCAGGTCTTGCGGTTGAAGGACGACTCCTAATGCGTGCCGATTCCATACAGAGACATACCAAATCATACTCGCATCTACAGCGTGATAATGACATATGTGAATCTACGCAATGAGGCTATGAATACGTGCATTTATCATTTATATTCTGGATTATACAATCATGATTACATTTTACATTTATATATTAACACATTCTGGGGTATAGTTTGGGCTGTTGCTAAGTACTACCAATACCAACGTGTGTACTGGGAATAACTATCTCGTATAGAGTGGGTTGGGACCACTGCAGCAGCGTGCCCGGACGGACACTGCGTTCCCGCGTTGGACGTTGAGGTTATGGCGCTGTTTCAAGCAAGCCACAGATTTCTGGTTTCCGGTTGCGACGTTCAGCTGCTCAGCGGCTTTGTGGATCAGATTGGAAGTGAAGTTGCATGGACCGCCCAAGATCTCGAAGGCTAGCGGTTCAAACTCATGTAAGTAACCTACTGGGCTGTATTTTGCGAGCTTCCTCATTTTGGCTAGATTACCAGCGTAGCCTGCCGGGATCGCCTAATAAGTCGGTGACTGTAGCGTCCCAGAAGAGCATCCTGCCCCTACTGGAGGGGTTAAGAGCCATCCTACCCGGGCGCTTACCATGGTAGGCGGAGAGGCCTTGGGGCTCTAGAATTTAAGGGAATCCGCATAACTTAAGCGTTCGGCCAAAAGTGTTGTTAATACTGACATGCCTGGCACGCTCTCCTGCACTCATAATGCACGATAACCCGTGATGGGCCAATTTGTCAACGGATTGGACACATTTACATTGGTGGGAAGAGACAACGTCACAGCCGAGATTAATCGTCGTCGATAGCGCCCGCAAGTAAGTTGCGATACACTTCGTCGTATTAGAATGCACTCCAGTCATGTCGGCTCAAAGGGTTATCCGGAGCGCAAATGCAAACTGTATAGGTCTTTATACAGGATCTATTGAGTTTCTTGTACTGAGAAACGCCGGCCTCGTCTGGACCGGATCCGGAATTCACAGACCCCCCTTTTAGATCGGTAGTTGTGCCTGTTTTCGAGCAGAAGGCGCCAGCGATAGATTAATAGAATGTATTGTTTATTAACCAATATTTGGTTTATGCACATATGTGCTACAGCTCCCCTAAATAACTTTCATCAGCGATATTGCTTTTGTACACTGTTGGAGATGATACAAATCACATGATTTTCCGCATAGATTGCATTCACACTCGGTTGAGATCTCATGTCACCCATTTCGTATACATATCTTCATATGAAATCCATGCATTGCAAACCCAGTAACGAAGTATCTGTTTCTACAACATGGGCTCTTCCAGTAGTTTGTAGTCATCGCTCAAGTCTCATAAAAACGCCAATCAACATCCGCAAATTTATACTCCCAATCGGCAAGATGATTCTCAAAGGCCTCCGTTCTCGGTAAAGCCTTAGTTGCTCTGAGCTTCTCCACAAAGAGTGGTGTCGAGGCCAACAGATACACAAGCCGATTGCGGCTAGTGCGGTGGACTACTAGCACTCTTTTTAGAAAACTGGCTTTAATTTTGTCAAGTTGATAGGTGGGGCCATATAACCTGTATCCCGTAAGCAGCGGTCGGCGCAATCTTTAAATTAAACAGTTTGAGAGCGAAATTCAGCGACAACCGATAAGGCTCTGGGATATTATTAAACGATAAAATTGTGTATCTTACAGTCTTTCCTTAAATGCTCTTGTGACCCGCACCTACGGCATCTCGGCTTTATCATCTTGCAACTGGTGACTAATTGATCCATGCTAATGCATCTGAAGCATTGCATTGGCTCGCGGTTCAACATGACCCCGCGTTGTTTAAGTCCCAGGCGGACCTCTGCTGGAAAGTTGTTGCCCGCAAAAGTCATAATACGCTCCGTTGGCGTTACAACATTGGTGCTTGGATTCTTTATTTTTACTCGGACTGCTTCGGAGACTCCATACGATGTGAGAAAAGCTAATATGGCTGCTTCGGATATGGAAGGATACACAACCAAAATCTTGCCTTTTACTGAAGAGCGAGCTCCTCTTATTCTCGCAGATACCTTAACTTCCGCCAACTCTTGCAGCGATAACAAAGTACCTCTGTCAACCTCGTCTTCCACTGCAATAACGAGGATCCCATTTCTAGTAAATCGAGGTTCTCTAACTTTGCCTTTGATGTTTTGCGCAATGCAGTGACATACGTCATTGAACGCGCCCCCAAAGCGTTATCATCAGCTGTAAATATTACAGCCACCTGTTTGGCGAGTACCACCTTTGACTCACGCAATCGTTTGTTGCGCGTCACTGTTTGGAAACCATCATCGTCGGTGAGATCTTCTTTTTCTTGAACTTCAGGAGTGACTGTTGTTACATCATCCCTCTCTTCAGTAAGCGTTCTCTGCACCGCGTCCTTATTTTCCCCCATTAACGCCCCCTCGGTTGTTTCGCTGGCAACCTCCGTTCTCGCTGGAGAAGAATCAACCTGCAATACACGCGTACCTTTGTTGCGAGTGTATTCCACCGGGCTTGATGCGGCGCGCTTCCCACAACTCGTCTTTAGATGACAAGCTGGACCGCCCGCATCGCTGATTGCTCCAATAATACGTTCATCCGATACCACTGCACGTTCTGCATGCACCGGTGTACGTGGTTCGGGCGGCTCCTTCCCTTGCCGTCTCGGTGGCGTTCGTTTCACGGGCATGACTAGCTGCTGTGCTGCGCCTGTTTACAAACAAGATATTGTTTGACTACAGGCGGACGCAGGCCGCGCTGAGTATGGTGTTCGATAATATAACGCTGAGTATAGCGTTCGAAAATGATGACGTACCGGGGATAGAAGCTGCAGCGATGAGTGGTGCTGATGATGATGATGATGATAACTGTTTAGGTAGACGTTGCATGTATAGTTAATTTGCATCAAAGTAAGCAGCAGAGTTTTTGCTAGTCGATTCTACTAGTCTCAGAGGTTGCTAAGCTCGTGGATGCTTAAGGATTTCTTCGCCAAATTTTAGATTTAGCAGTGCTTTCCAACAGCCACACGCAAACACGTCCGCACCGTTGAGATCGAACAGCTGTGAGCGATAGATTAATGAGAGACTCGAGGGCGTTTAGAGTCAACTCGTTCAATGGACGCAGGTCGTCTAACCGCCCTGTTAGATTAGCTCCGCAAAGAAGGTGGGTGATAGCTGAAAACGAGGATCGAAGTAAAAAGAGAGCACGGTGAGCGCCAAGCGGCGCGAGGTTGTCAGCGACGTCCTATCGCTTGTTCTGCCATTTTTCGAGTGCGTGAGCAAGCCTTTCCGGCCGGAAGGGAACTCCTAGAAACCCCAGGTCATTGTCGAGGATAACCTTACATCCCGGCAATAAAGCCTGAAAGATGCGAAGGTTTGAGGCCTGTGCACTATTGCCTGTAACATAGATCTCATATTTTTCTGGACTCAGCTTCAAACCCGACGTCTCACGAAAATCAAGCACGCACCGAACGTCGTTGGCAACCATTTCTACATTGCCCTCCAGCACGCCGTCATTCAGGTACCAAAACTTTAGTGGGCTTTTGAGGGAGTCAGTTAGCTCTTTGATGCTCAGGTAAAACAGAGAGGGGGGCAAAAGATCACCCCCTTGCAGCCCCGTGGCCGAAGCTATAAAATCATCTGGGAAAAGCAAGATATCGGCTTCACTAACCCGTCTTAGCTGCACTTGAGATAGAGGGGCGCCACACAGAAGTAAGCCCACGTTTTTCGCCAGTGCGCCTGCCAGCCGACTGACTGTGTCCTTCAGAGTAGGAGATAGTAATTCTACTATAAGAATATAGTTGAGACCCCTGGCAAAACTCCGTGAAAAACTCTTGACCGCGGCTACAACTTCTTTCCCTGACGTGGTGAAGGAAAGGGGAAGGTTGGAAGGGGCTGGCCAGTCTAGGTATGGTGGGGCCAGGGGGTGTTTCTAGCGAAGGGCTGTCAGGTGAGCCTTGCTGGGAGCCAGGACTTCCCACGATCCGATCAGCCTGGCGGCACTTAACACGTCAGCCTCGGCTAGCTTAAGAACGGTCTGGCGAACGCGGTCATTCGTGAAAGTACGGTTTCTTGTGGAGACCGGGAATACGATCTCGGATAGACGCAACCCATTAGAGAATCGAGTCGTGTGCTCGACGCACCGGGGCGCGGGTTAATCGGCGCCATAGGGCGAGCGTCCTTTTGTTGGTGTAGGGTCTTCGCGTGCGCTTCTTGTGCTTTTTAGCTCTTCTCTAGGATAGGCTAGACGGGGGCAGGATGGAGACCCGGACGGGTGAGTACCCCGATAGTTGATACATCGGGTCTGATTGGTGCAGCTTGCGACGAGGTGACCTGGATTGCCGCACTTCCTGCAGACTTGCTGTTGTGTGTACCGTTGCGCGAAATATCCAGGCCGTAGGCATTTGTGGCAGAGCCTAGGCTGGTCAGGTCAGCATGACTTGGTGCGATGAAATCCCAAAAATACTGATGGTGGGGGTTTCCGGGTAAATTGCAGGATCACTTTACCCAGAGAGATCCTAGCCCCAGACTGAAATCGCGTAAATCGTTTTGCATGGATGACACCAACTTGTGCTAGTTTCTTTGAAATTTCTTGCCCTGTAAGGGCAAGTTGGAACTCCCTGAATCGTCGCCCAAAATGATAATAGTGATGGGCAGTAAGACGACACCGCAAAGTCTCCAAGGCAGGTGACTGGTAACAGCTTCTGGGTTGATTCTATGTCAGGAAGCCACAACTACGTTTGACTTTCTGTCTCTAGATAATTTTGGGTGAAAAGGCGAAGATGTGCCTGTAAATGGATAGCAATGAACCCTCGGGGAACTCTGTTTCAACACATTCCGATCTCTCTTTTCTTTTAATGATTATATTGAACACAACCGCCGACCCCGTCAATAAATCTGTTTTAGGTTTATCCAGGTTCCGTTCTTCTCTCGAAAGGGCTTTTTCTGTTTATATTAATAAAGAATATAAAAAACATCCACAAAGATTTCACAGTTACAAATCCATTATTTGATGTCTTCTCCTGAGTTTCGGCTTTGCTTTCTGGTGGCGAAGCTGGCTTTTTCCGCTTGGCACCAATGCTGGGTTGGTATACCGGGCTCGTTTCGCATGGAACATCGGTGTTTATCGTCGAGGTGGATCTGATGTTCTCGGTCGTTCCCCTTGGTGGATGTTCCTTGAACGCAGACACGGAAGATGCGCAGTGCCGTAGGCAAGCTATGTCCAGGGTAGGTGGATGCGAAGACCCTCGCAAACTGCCCGACAACATCTTAGCGGCTTTCCGCTAAGAATAATCAACAGAGTGGTATTCACTGGTGTGCTCCCACTAGCTTAGTTAAAAATATATATGTATACACTGTGCAGGTTCCAAACCGTTTCACTGGCGATTGCCTGCGCCACCACCTACACTGCTCTGTCAGTTGCCACCACCGCACACCTTAGCATCTATTATGCACCGACGATTGTTGCCACATGTAAACAAAGACAATCTGCCAGTTTGTTTTTAAAACGGACACGCATAGCCCTGCGCGCGAAAGAGAGTTCCCTGCGCGCGAAAGAGAGTTCCCTGCGCGCGAAAGAAAGCTCCCTGCGTTGGGCACGTTTCGGGGCCTATAATACACAGCACTCCAAACTCAGTTATATAGGTAATCACTGTGGTGGATATGGCCGAAGACGAGACACTCAAACTTGTTAAATGCAACCAATTTAAAAAAGCAATTGATATATATACAGGGTCATTCATAACAATATGTACTTAATTCGAGGTTTGGTAGAAGTCGGTAAGAAAATAATTTCTACTAAATGGAAGGAGGGACAAAAACGTTTTGTCTAAGAGTGAGGATGAAATTTATAAAAGTAGCTGTTCTTGTTTTTCCTACATAGTTGTACAAAATCTACGTTTGCGAAAGAACCAGTCAACGCATGAAGAAACCGATCATACTGGTGTGTTCGGCGGAATTCTAAATAATCTGAATGACATCCTACGTAAGCAGCGAAAGGCGAATAGGTGGATTAAGGAAAGTCTTAAGTCGATACGTTATTATGACTTACGTTAAAGCTTTCACGTGCAAAACCGTACAATTTTGCCATTACGCTCAAATAAACAAATACTCTGACTATAGCAAATTTAATGCCCGTTAATTTCGTACAAAAGTGATGGTGCTGCGTTACGTAGTTGCTAAGTTACTAAGCTTTTTCGAGAGCCATATCGAAAGGAAAGGCATGCATACTTCTCAGCATCTTGACCTGCGTTAGCAAAGAAACCACTCGCGCACATTCAGAAACACATGCATTTGTTTATTATAAGAAGTGCTCAAAGTTTCGTCCGCCTACCTTTAAACAGGTTCTGTAGCGATTGCACAGCCTCTCTTGCACTCGTGTAAATATGTTAGGCATTGCCCTAACGGCCTCAGCAGCGTTAAATATACGGGCGACCAAGTCTTCACTCGAACCTTAGCAGAGTTGTGTGGCGGCGCACCGTCATGCTGGAACCATATTATCGAACGCTTTCTGGAACGCCTTTCAACAACTGGGGGTAACGTACGGCCCTGAATTCGCTGGCACCGGTGTAGACGCAGTCCTTTATCGGCCAGTGTACATTGCACAGTAGCGGAACTAACCCCGGCATACATAGAAAACTGTCTAATGCTCACAAAAGGTTGCTCGGTTAGTTCTTGAAAAATGAGTTCTTCCGCATCTGCCGTTCTCGTCGTCCGTGCCCGTCCAGTGTCGTAGTAACGGCCATGGAACGACCCACTTCCACGTAACCGACCTTATATATTCGTAAACGTGCGACTATCAGGTATGAGTCTATTTGGAAAACGCTCTGCGTACAGCGCGTTATAGCGTGCTTCACCATAAATGTAAAGCATGTCAGCTTTTGCGCATTTGTAAACCGGTTCATCACAAAATTATGGTAGAGTCTGCAGTTCGCGATGAAATAGCTAGTCTTAAGAACCTAACACTTTGTTTTCTATAGCATTTGGCAACTCGTCTGCTCTCGCGTTGGCGGTTTTTCTTATGCTACTTTGGCGCCTCGAATGACGCGAACTGCGAATCAAGGCCCGTGCGAACCCCGAATCGAAACCCGTCCGAACTTCGAATTAATGCCCATTCGATATGGCTGTCGAAAAAGCTTAGCTACTCAGCAACTACGTAACGCAGCACCATCACTTTGGTACGAAAATGGCGGGCATTAAATTTGCTATTGTCTGAGCGTCTCGTAACTTTTACGGTTTTGAAAGCTTCAACGTATGTCATAACAACATATCGACTTTTTATGATTTTTCTTAATCCACCTATTCGCCTTTGCGTTGGATGTCATTCAATCATGCAGAATTTTCCGCCGGTATGATGCGTTGATTGGTTTTTTCGCAAACGTAGATTTTGTACAACTATGTAGGAAAAAAGAAAGAACAGCTACTTTTCTAAATTTCATCGTCATTTCACTCCTAAACAAAACGTTTCCGTCCCCACCTTCCATTAGGAAAAAATATTTTATTGCCGAGTTATACCAAACCTCGAAGTAAGTACATATTGTTATGAATGACCCTATATATATATATACAGGGTGTGACTGAAAGAATTTTATAGCGATACATAAAATTGTAGAGCTCGTTAAAACGAATATTTTTTCCAATGGAACATGTGCTCTGAGAAGTCTTGTTTTGGAGTTACAGTGAAATTACTACAATTTGTGACACTGGTGTTTTTGCCCGACATAGGAGCACAAAATGTGCTGTTGCGAGACAACCAGTCTTCCTAGACAGAAACTAAGCACACCGTCGTGTTCGTGATAAAATGCTGCTCCATCTGATGAATATGCAAGGCCGGTCAGAAGACGCGACATGGTCGCTTAGAAGAAAATTCGCCAAAAATGAAGTTCTTCATTAGCGTTCACGCCAAATACTTTAGAATCATAACCCTACAACCACTCACAGCGCTCAAAGCGGACATATTCCAATGCGCCAATGCGCAATTCATGGCGATCATTTTGGTACCAAATATGTGTCAATGCGAGCTGTGGTTGCGGAGTAATTACGATTTTTCGGCGGGATGTCCGGATTAAGTGCATGAAAAATGACGCGCTGCGGCTGTCGCGCGACACGTCGGCGGTAGTGAACGTCGCCACACAGTCATTTTACATGCACTTAATCTGGACATCCCGCCGAAAAATCGTAATTACTTCGCAACCACAGCTCGCATTGACATATTTTTGGTACCAAAATGATCGCCATGAATTGCGCATTGGCTGAATATGTCCGCTTTGAGCGCTGTGAGTGGTTGTAGGGTTATGATTCTAAAGTATTTGGCGTGAACGCTAATGAAGAACTTCATTTTTGGCGAATTTTCTTCTAAGCGACCATGTCGCGTCTTCTGACCGGCCTTGCATATTCATCAGATGGAGCAGAATTTTATCACGAACACGACGGTGTGCTTAGTATCTGTCTAGGAAGACTGGTTGTCTCGCAACAGCACATTTTGTGCTCCTATGTCGGGCAAAAACACCAGTGTCACAAATTGTAGTAATTTCACTGTAACTCCGAAACAAGACTTCTCAGAGCACATGTTCCATTGGAAAAAATATTCGTTTTAACGAGCACTACAATTTTATGTATCGCTATAAAATTCTTTCAGTCACACCCTGTATATATATTCAAGCACTTCTTCAGTGCGAAGTCATACCTGCGTGTTCGCTGTATACATGTTTTGCTATATATACTCGTATATAAATATGTAATTAGGCAGTCTTTCCATACAAATTCCTACCTTCGCTTTTAACGTCTTGCTTTTCAATTGCTTTTTCTACAAGTATTTTTAACTGAAAACATTATATATGTCTATATTAAAGAGCTCATATGCAAGTCATTCCCAATGTGGTCAAGAACAGTGATCATATTTTGTTGTTGATTATAGGTTAGATTTTTGCGGATTCAGAAATAGACTCAGCGGCGTGGAGTTCAAATGTTACAAACACGACGGTTCAAATGTTACAACTTGGTCATCTAAATGCTGCTTTCTAAAATCCAACGAACGGAATTAACATATTATAATTGAATATGTGAATGCTTTATGTAAATAATTTAATGCTATAAATAGAACAGTTTTATTCTCGAATGCATTCGCTTTACACTAAACAAATGGGCGCAAGCATTGCGAAATATCAGTGGCACACAAAAGGCCAAGCAAAACCTAGGAACCCACGTTTTTTAAGGTGTTATAACTCTAGCATGTACTTTTCGACGTTCAATTGAGGACATTACTTGTGCAGCTTAGAGTAAAGTCTTTCAACAACTATAAAAGGCTCTTTAGAAAACCTTAAGTGAGCCATAAAGGGCCAAGCCACATTTGCATTATCTCACCAACTTTAAAGAAAAGCTCTCCGGGACGAGTTCAGCAGCCTGTTTGTACATTTTCTGCTCTACAAATCTGGCCCGGACCCCGAAGAAAAATTTTAGGCGAGTATTATATAGCCCGCATCGTTTTCAAAGCCACTGGCTGGATCGCAAATTTAGTTTCCAGTTTAAGATATGATTACTTCTCTTGTCGGCCAAATTGGCAATAATAAGCAACTACCACTGCGCTACCTATATCCTGGTCACTACGAGAAAACCAAGAGGCCCTATATCTTCTATAACTTCTGCCGTCCTATAAAGTTTCCTTGTTCGTCCTCCTTTTATAATGAAAATCATTTAAATTGTTAGTACGTTGGCACTTGACGTTGGCATGTTATTAAAGAAGCATTAAGCGGTACGGCTATTTACATTTCATTGACACACTATGGTTACAATTTCTTTGTTGAAGAGTATAGTATAGCAAACAAAAGTTTCCTAAATGTGCTTGAACTTTATGCGACGCACATTTGCGTTAGAGACACTGAACGTTTCAGAAGTTGTACTTTCCAATATTACTGCTATTAAGTAGCACCCATTGTCCCTATTTTTTACTTAATGGGGGTTGGATGGTAATGCACATTCTCTTTTTATTGAGACATCTGTGCTTCCCGTTTTTTCCGATCATGATCGATGTTTAGTCCACTCCGGCATTAACCTTGTTTAAATTGGGAACCATGAAAACCAAAATAGGAGCGGCCGATCTGAGTTTCAAACCCAGGCCTCCCAAATGCAAGGCAAATGCTTTTGCCACTAAGCCATCTTGCTTGGTAAGCTCGGCAAGTAAGTATTCACATCATACATATGAAGTCAATAGCCTATGTAAAATGTCTGATGGACTTAAAAATAAGCCAAAGCAAGAGAGTTCAAGATTTCAGAGGCACGCCGTTAAGCTACCACGTTTTCCAGTTTCCGTGGAAAACGTGGTAGCTTACGGCTACCACAGCTGTAAGAACAACCGAGGTTCTTACCGCTGTAAGAACCTCGGTTGTTCTTACAGCGGACTGCAACATGAGATAGTCGGATACACTACAAACACCTAGGTCGTCGCCAAATTGGTAGGTGGAAAAAAAATGTCGGTCTGTTGTTTTCAGAGGACACTTCACATCTTACTAGCAAAACAGCTTAAATTGTAATTGGTTGCAGTATTCTGTACCGTATAGGAAGCCCTGTATTTTCTCATTTAGCAACCTAACAATAAGCCAATTTAAGAAAAGAGGAAAAACAACAATGATTATCTGAATACCAGAGAAAGAGAAACAGGGCAATTTTTGTCATCGTTAATTAATTAAAACATCTTTTGACGCGTATGTTAAAAGATACGAATAGCATAACTTGTTTACTCGTTGATCGTCTACTGTAGATAGAGCTAAAAGGCAAAGTGAATTTATCATTTTCAGATTTCTGTCTTAAAAAACGGCCTGCTAATTCTAGTCTAATAATTTGCAACGTTGATTAAAAAATAATAAGGTGTCACTAAAAAAAGATAATCTGCATTATTAAGGTCAGTCAAGCAATTTGCCTTGTTTGCGCGTTCAACAGGATTACAAGCCTGTCGCAATTTAAAGCTGGGAGTAACTCTAATCGAACCTCATAGTAAAACCATACATTAATAAAAAAAAATTATAAAAGACAAATAAATACGAATAGCCTCACAATAGCACGCAAACTAAGGTTCCAACGGACAAAAACAGATGTAGACCAACAATAGCTTCGTGAGCTTGAAAAAGGCGAAGTAATTTCTGGAAAAAACGCAGAGTAGTATAAACATGTGGGACGATACATATGTATATATATATATATATATATATATATATATATATATATGTGAAGAAAGATGAAAAACGAGCGGAAGTGCGATACTAAGGTGCCCACGAAATGAGTAAGAGCAATTGCAATAAACACAAAAGAAAGTAGAGTATAACAGATGGACGCAGTGAAAGATATTAGGAAAAGTAAGGAAACCGGTGTAACCCCAATCAGCGCGGAAACCGCTACGATAACAACGATAACGGCAGCGGCGGTTGGCACGACGTCCACCAAGAGAGAACCAGCTGACTCTTGTCTTGGTCGTTGCCTATTTAGGTCACCCGTGACGGACAAAACACAGGCTCGGCCCTTGACTATGGATGGAGCAACAAATTACCTCCTTGCGCCATTCAACACAGCGGGTGCAGAACAATTTGAAACGCAACGTAGGCAGACAGGCGGGCGATGAACAGATATACATAGAGACGCGCAGATATACTCATATCAAAAATCTACAAAAGGCATAGAGCAATGGAGAAAAATTACTCCTGTCATAAAAGAAAGACAACGTACGGTGAAGGGAGCCGCAATAGCAGGCCGGCAAGGAGCAGGAAAAGCGGTTTTATAGCCACATGGTGAAATAATGAATCACGATTTGCCGCGTAGGTGTCTGTTGCTATATACTGCCGCTAGGACTCCGAAATACAGAACGCAAATATTGTCAATGCAATTCTCCAACGAGCGCCTGAATACTGCGCGAGGTAAGGGTTCATTGGACAAGGATTTTTTTATATACAGACGTATTTGTGAGCGTTTGATACCTGCCGTTTGCAATTTCATTCAATTGGCCGCATTTAAGAAGCTTAGCAAAAAAAATAGCTGAAATTACTTTTCGGCTTATAGCAAACAACATTTTTTGTTAGAACTCATTATACTGAAATAGAATAAACAAACCATTATTGTAATAAGTAAAAATACACGGCTGTATTTATGTGACGTTTTTTTGGTTGCACACGGATATACTCAGGTATACATACAAAATAAGAAGCGTTTTTTTTAATCCAGAGACGATTACCCAACAGCTTAATGGAAGGTAAATGACTAGACGCAATTCGCAAATTTGGCTCAGAGAGTTTGAATATCAAATTTGCCGCCGATGACCCGGGAAACTTTCATCCGTTCCTCGGTTGTTCTTCATGATGACAGCGCTGGTGTGGTAACAATTGACCAATCTCATGTTGGTGCGGAAAAATCTTTTGAAAAAGGAACAGTAATGAATGCCAAGTTTTGAATACTAAAGTTTTCAGACGTTTGTTTGTTGTGGCATGAAATTATTGTGGTTCCGTTGTGGCCCCTAGATCCACCGTTGCAGATAAGGTGATGTCTTAATTTTCATCGAAATCATTATCAACGCCATTAGCTTAACAAGCATAACTAAGGCTAGCAGAGTCCGCACAACTAACCTGCCTTGAAAGTAGTAAAGCCCACAGTTTGAATAACTGATCTTTAAAAATACTGCATTTATCTATTTAGTCTCTTTTGCACCAAAGTTTTATATTATGCATTTATAACATGCAATGTTTGTTCTCAACACTTATAGTTCCTACGTCGTACCAACATCCGTAAAATGTCAATCATTGTACTATCCGTAAAATGTATCATTGCGAACTGTAACTAATTAGCTTGATAAGATGCTTACTCTCACTGTTTCTATAATCATTTGCAAATCAGCCGCAAATCTAATTGTTTGCTTTTTCAGCGATTGACTAAACCTGATGGATTTTATCTCATTGTGAGCTAGTCGACTATTCCAACTTTATCCAGACACCTCGCTGGATCAACTGGTGTTCCCTTCTATAGTCTAATTTCTCTAAGATCAAACACATTACTCTTTGCTATCCTGGATAAGATCGATATCGAATTCATTGTATTTCGAAGGTTAGGAGTCAACTGTGTCGAGCATTTATATGAGCCTTTTATTCTCGGGTATGCCACGGTATGAGCCGCGTGAAGTGTAGCCATTATTTTTACTACATATATGGTAACCTGTTTGTCACGTGTACCACGACTTGCTGATTTCGCTTTTTTTTGGTATTCGAAACAAATCTTTCGGCACATATCGAAGGTATACATATTTTACCGCCCTCTATTTCTCCCATGTCTTCCCCTGATATAGATATATATATATATATATATAGATTAACACGTTCAAACGCATTAAACAAAATTAACACGTTCACTTACACAAGATTGTAATATGAATAGACGAAATAAGTAACTATATATATATATATATCTATATATATTTATATACAGACATATATTTTGTTCTTTGTGCTTGTTATTTTCCCCAATCCTCCCATATATATAGCAAATTGCCAACGTAATCGTTCAAAGACCGCCGCTCCAACAGATAAATTTCAGATCGTAAACGACAGCGACGAAACAGACACACAATTTCGCTTGGCGGACATAGCCTGAGGCGGGCAATCACACTCGACATATCTGTGTAGGCAGCAACGGAACATGTTATCTTTCTTTCTCGTTCTTCACTCGTTCTCTTCAACAACAAAAAAAAAGATTTCTATAACGGCTCAGAAGCAAAAAATCACCTACAGCCGGACAACGGAACCTGTTGTCTCTTGTCTTGGCTAGGCTGTCTGTCAGACAGTCTGTCAGCCAGTAGGTCGGCCGGTTTCGGGAAAACCCCAGATATCATAACATGTCCGGTTTGGGTATATTGAACATATGCCGCACGGCGATTCCAAGCCCGTAGGGGACGACAACTACGATTGCCATTTGTTTTCTCGTTCGAACGTCAAACTATTTGTCGACGCCATCTTCAAAGCCGGCGCCACCGGTTTGAATCCGCTGACGACAACTATTTATTGTTGCTGTTTGTACTCTGTCGCCACCAACGTTTTACTTCGATGGCGGTGGATCTGGCGATAATCCGCCACGAGGGTAGGCCCTCCACAATCGTTATATTTGCCTACTAAGGTCCTAAAGGACATATCGAACATGGTGGACAATTGGCGGATTGGCCCTGTAGCTACTAGATTTAAAAAGCATGTACCAGTTTATTTTACAGTTAAAGTAAAATACGGAGGTGAGAGCACCAGCACACCGAGGCACCAGGGGCTCGGCGTATGTAATTAGTATATAATGCATCGACGAAAATAAATTACGCATGGAGCTTGGAGCGTGGCATCCCAATAACCTGCTGGAAATGTCGCCAAGTCTGCTCTCCGACATGCTGGCACGAGCGGTGTGCTCGTCTACATATAGGCGTACACTGAGGGGTGGTCGGTCACCCAAGTGGTTTGACTCATATTGCTACCGTGTGAGAGTTTATGTCATTCAATCCCTCATCCTTTTCCGAAAATAGCCAGGGATGAGACACTTTTATTGTAGATAGCGTCGCTTGTACCAACAGGTGAAAGACTTCGAGAAAATCTCGTTCTCCTAGGAAAGTAAATATCGTAAAATAATAAGGGCAAGGTTTGAGCCTCACAATGCCCTTAAAAGGAATTTTACATTTTTCAGTTGTCCAGTTGCCTGCGACCGCCTGCGCCAATATTTTACCAACGCACGACAGAGAGCACACCTGGGATTACACCGTCAAGATTAACGGAAACGAATGCAATTTTAGAGATTTAATGAACACATGTAATGTGATATAATTGAAACAATACCGAAAGGTGATGCAATAATAGTAAATAATTGTCCCGGATCCTATCAAGGAGGCTGGTACCGTATGTATAATCTACGTATTTGCTGCATTTTGTGTGTCTAAATACGATTCATAACAATATATTGTGTTAAATATATGTTTATAACTCTACCATACAATAACATTTGAGGGGTATATAAATATATATATATATATATATATATATATATAGAAAGAGAGTGTTGTCCAGCTTGGCCAGGCATAAAGAGGTTGCAGATTTTATTTAAACAAGCGAACAAGACTTCTCAAAAATGTCTTATTTTGTAGTGACAGTAAAAGTACGTGACTAACCGGATATCACTTGACAAAATGTACGAGTTTAACAAAACATTTTTTATTAAAATAAAATGTAATAATAGAATATAATTTTTGAGACTGAATAGTTAAACATACCGACGTGTTCTAAAGAAAGCACACCATCTGAAGAACATTTAACGTCGACTAGCGGAAGGCGGCGCAGGTAATGGTAAAGTTTGCAGAAATTGAAACCCTGTGATGTCTAATTTTTTAGCTTTCACGCTCAACACCTTTAAATTTTTCCACATGTCCATAAAACACACATACATTCAGGAAATTATCACTAATAAGTTACATTTTGATAACAAGTAAATACGGTCTCGAATCGCAATATAATAACCACAAACTCCCGATATCGGCTTTCTATAGGGCCTCAGCCCTCGGCAGAATACGCGCTAGTTCCAGAACGTCTCGACAAACATTTCGCATCTCGCGTCTTTAATAATAGAGGGAGCGCTAGCGGCTATTGTACGGTCTGTGCTATATGATAAACGAAAACTATCGGACTACGTGATCATACGTATACCGTATACGTTTTTACATTTTTGACACCGGCCAATTCATCTTTCTTGGGAGAGCCTCTAAATGAGCTCCTACCATATCGATACATATAGTGTGCTGAAGCTCTATCGTCGAGCTCCACCAACGTCGAGCGACTACAATCTGGAACCTCTACTCGCAGTTCTAATAAGACCCTGCTTAGAAATGTATGGTACGTTTTTCCATTTGACGCTCTGGTAAGTTCGTGAGACCATATAAGGTAGTTGCTCTCTGTGCCAGCCAAATTTGTGGTTTAGGGGACTGTGTGCTAGTGTGCATGGTTGTCATCTACTGAGGTGTCGCCGGTTCGATCCCTGGTGTTGTTGTTCGAATTTTCTTTCCATGAACACTGTACGAAAAAAATTCCGTCTGTGAACAGTGCCCGTTAGGTGAGCGAGGTTTTATCCTCAAAGTGCCTGAATGTAGGGAACTCAGCCTTGGTCTTTTTTTTTGGCGAAAACCAGCGACAGCACTTGTGCTTTACACGGACGAAGCAGCATTTTACAAGAGGGCATATTGAATATTTATAATTGTTGAGCTAACGAGAACCCAACTACGACCGCTTTGCAGGTGTGCTGCACTGTAAATAATTGGGCTGGCAATCTGTCTTATAGGCCCTTGTTAATTTCTCGAAAGGTTAAATAGATACACGTGGCACAAGTTTCTGAGCAGGATCTCACCAGAACAACTAGTATATGTTCAGAAAGCATTCCCTGTGATAGGGGCACACGTAGCAGGACGGGCTCCCCTTCGAGGATTGATCGATTGGCCAATGCTTAATCAAGTGGAAACGTACACGGTACACGTGGCCACTCAGCTCTGACTTAAGAAGCCGACATTGGAAGTGGTGAGAGCTGCTTAGGATAAACGTATCACGAATCGAATCAAAATTGATTTGGTACCAAAATTATTTTAGAAACTTATTAAGGACACTCTGGGATTTCGTTTTGCAATCAAACAACTTGTTTACTAACACATTTAGTGAAATGTTAATATATATATATATATAAAGCAATATATGAAAATTTATTTAGGCTCTTCAGTTGCACACGGGTTCTCGACGCCGGCTCAATGTGGCTACGGCGGAAAGGCGAATCGCTTGCCCGTACGCAATGAACCAATGATTGGCGTAGCATTTCCGCAATTAATTTTAACCGATATTCTCTGTTTCTCTCTTATTACAGCGACTCTGGTTTCCAGCTCATCGAAAACTCTTTGTGATTTTCCCCGTGAGTTACCTCATATATATTTGTATATATATATATATATATATATATCCCGATGACCGCTGGTATGCGAGTGGCTTTTGGTCCACTTCACTAACATGACGGCTACGTTAATTTTGAATTGAAGTGGTACGTCGTTGGTTGCACATGGCGTTGAGAGGAAGACGTGTAACACATTAGTCACATCTTAAGCGGGTGGCGCCTTCTGATCCGAAGCTAGACTAGGTCGGCGACGCCGAATCGTAAAGGCTTGAAATAGGGGATGTAAGACTTATTCCTGGAGCTTCATATCTCAGTTATACATATGATATCTGATGCACAGTACCTGACTACATCACACACACCTTCCTTTGTCATTTGAATGATATACAGCTCATCAGAATGATATATGTGCATAACAACATTTCATTATTGACTAAGGTTTGGTTTATATATTTGCTTAATGCCGTGGTACATGGCGTTCGTCCTACTTATCTTGCTTACCTAAGCCGCCAAGTGAGGGAAACGTAAAGAAACGCAGTTGTCATAATGAATTCGGATGACATCGGGTGATACATCGGAACCTCGGGGCCACGGGGCGACACTGAAGCCTACCTAAAAGGTAAAGGCCAGCCACTAGGCTGAGTTACCAGTTACTGAGACTTTTTATAAATATATGCGACGGTGGGCAGACGTGTTCTAGCTCCTGTTTATGTGATTCGTTTATCTAGCTAAAGTGAGACATTGCAAGGAAACTTGCTACAGTGACAGTGCAAACTGTTAGGCTTCGAGTGTGGTGCAAAACACACTTAAAAGTGCACAAGCTAGTGCTGTCGGGGCTTTGACTCCGTTTAGCCTGACAGGCGGTAGCGTTCGATCTACAACGTCACCGTAGAAGGTGTTTGTTTACGTTTTGCGCTGCTTCGCTATTTTAGCGTGAAGCAACGGCGCATCGCCAGCTGACTCCGTGGAAGAAGCGGGAAGACCCCGATTTACATCTAGAAGTTCTGGGTCCTAGTCTAGATATAAATAGGCTTCGAAGCGCTATTAACACAGACGATAACCGTGGTGCTAATGGCGTTGAGGGGACTTTAACAACGAATTCAGCTTCCACTGCAAAGAATGACTGTGTCCCGGGGGCAAAACGGAGTGAAAATTCAAACCACAGTGATAATGAAGATGACCAGGGATTCGTGACGGTGCAGAAAAAATCAATTCGTCGGATTGCTTCGCGCGAGCAGAAACAGCTGGACAACCTGAAAGAGCGCATCCAAGCTGGCTCAACGGGGACTTTCAAGGTGATCATACGGAAGAAACAAACAAATGTACAAGAGAAATCTGAATTTGCAGAGGGATCTCTATTGAAGATGTTTAAGTGCATTCATAAGATGTTTCCTTCATGCAGAATTTCTGGTGGTAGTGAAGGCATTGTATTATGGGCCCCAACTATTGACACGGCCAAGCAAATACTCGCAGTGTCAATAATAGGCGATATACCAGTGACGGCAACTTGTGCATCAATTTCAAGATTCCGCGCACGCATCCACGGCGTAGCCACGATATTTACAGAGGTGGGTGAAATTCTTTCGGAACTGTCTGGTTATGGTGTGATTGAAGTTCGTCGTTTACACACTAGCGAACGGGGCACAAAAAGCCGCTAACGAAAGTGATTCTAACTTTTGATCAGCAGCCACCCGCTTCGCTATTTTTAGGGTATAAGATGCACAATGTGGTTTTGGAAGCCGACCAGCCAATTTTATGTTTTAAGTGCCAACGCACGGGTCATATAGCGAGTAGCTGTACATTGCAACGCGCATGTCGTAAATGCGGGGGAGCAGATCACCTGGCGGCTGAGTGCACCAATACCCCCAAGTGTGTGAACTGCAAAGGGGCTCACGCAGCAGGATCACCTAACTGTCCGAGACTGTTCTACCAGAGGGAACGCAATCGTATTCTATTAGAAGCTCGAACTCTTCAACAGGTGAGGATTGTACATCCTACAGCCATCATTGGAGACGAGCTGGAAATGCCGAAAATATCTCCTCAGGTTGCTGCAACCACGGAAGCCATAACGCCAGGCCCAAGTTACGCTGCAGTTGTCAGAGGTATCTCGTCAGCAGCTGACGACCGAACGCCTCAGTTAATTCTCCCGAAGCCTGTGGTTCCCCCACGCAAAGCTGCTAAGAAGTCGAGTCAATATATGAGAAGTTATGGCCGTCCACGTGCACGTTACTGAGGACTGGCTCTCAAGTCGAGCCGCGAGTCTACTCAGACAGCTATTATAGAGCCACCCTTGGAAATTTAGGCTCGGTTGCAGATGCGTTAAAACTGTGAGCCCTGATTTGGCAGAAGCTATTAAAGTGGTGGCAGAGGTACTACAGCCTTGTTAGCTCTGTTACCACTGGCGAAAAAACTCAGAAAATGCTCATAATGCCAGATAATACCTTATCATCGCAAGATCCCGCAGTTCCTTCGTCCTCTTCAGCTAGCCATAAATCCAACTGCCCAATATGTCGAAAGACATTTACTTCAAGGGGCTTACTGAGACACATAAATTCTATGCATCCAGGATCAAACGCCTATAGGCAGCCTGCTACAGAAGACACGCGTGTACAACTTTCATACATGACATCTCATATTCAGTTTGTTTTTAAAAATGTAAGGATGATACGTATATTACCCAAAACAGCAAGAAGGCTTGTGCTAGAATGCCTTGTGAAGGTCGTAAACGATGTAGTAACCTACAATCATAATTCAGCATGGTTGTTTCTACTATCGTTTGGCCCTGTTATACTTCGCCTTCCTAACGGCAAGAATGAGTCGTGTTTGCTGGCAGACATTATACGCTCAAACCTTAGAGACTTTGCAAGGCTCATAAGCTCATGCGACACGTTCGGTGTCGAGTCCGAACACGTAGAAGCTCTACGTTACAAGCATCCCTGCCCACCAACGGACTTGAGGTGGACAGGATCCTCCTGCCGAAGCGTCCCCCGCGGAAAGCTTCCACGTGTCAAGGGAAGATATTTACCGCGCAGTAGGAAGCTTTTCTAGAAGCTCTGCTGCGGGTCTTGACTTCATTCGACCAAGGCTTCTGCAAGATTTACTTTCTCGAGCAATGGGTAAACGAGCGGAGGCTTTGGCCGATGCACTTGCCAAACTCATTGAAATTTTACTACGAGGAGAGCCGCCAAGAGATCTCATACCAATCATATTTGGAGCGAAGGTTATTTGCTCTGAAAAAGAAGGATGGCACAACCCGCCCTATTGCATGCTCATCTACACTCCGCAGGATAGCAGCAAAGATCGCCTGCTGGAAAAATTCGTCGCAAATGGAGGAAGCAATAGGTGACCACCAGCTTGGCTTTGCTGCTAGAAGTGGAACAGAAGTGGCGATCCATGCCGCACGAGCCTATCTTGAATCTAGGTCAGAAGACATAGTCATGGTCAAACTACATTTTCAGAATGCTTTTAACAGCGTTCGACGTGACCATCTTTTAAAAGCTGTTGTATCCCATGCGCCTGATTTATACCACTACGTTGTGCAGGCATACAGAAACCCAACTCAACTGCTGTTGATGGACCACGTCATACTCTCACAGTCGGGCCTGCAGCAGGGCGACCCATTAGGGCCTCCACTGTTTTGCCTCGCCATCAAGGAGCTAATAGACTCTCTCGAGTCCCCATTTAATGTATGGTACTTAGATGATGGCGTGTTAGCCGGTGACCCTGTAACAGTGGCCCGCGATATTCGGAAAATACTGGATCTTGCAACAAAAAAGCGGGTTATGCCTCAACCCACACAAATGCGAACTCTTTGTGTCAAGATCATCAATATCCGACTCCTCGATCAGACTGATAACCGACCTTCTTCCAGAATGTATCAGGACAACAAAGGCCAACCTTACCTTATTAGGCGTGCCACTTCTTGACGACGGGAAGGAAGAACAGTTATCTGGCTGGGTGGATAAGTTAAAATCCTCCTTAAGCCGATTGGGTCTTTTGGGTGCACACAGGGGATTGTTCTTATTAAGGTCTTGCTTCTCGACAGCACGGGTAAGCCACCTGCTTCGTGGGATTGACCTAACGCAAGATTTAAATATTCTAGAACAATTGAACACCCACACGTTGAACTCCCTGTCTTCCTTACTTAACCTAAGTTTACCAGAGACAGCCCGCAGACGAGTCCCTTCTGCCAGTGGCAAAAGGAGGCCTAGGCATTCCAGACGCTGTCTTGGTCGCAGGTCCCACGGTAGTCGCTTCAATGTCTAGTACCTGGCATAGGGCGTCAAAGACACTAGACTTCCCAGCCGTCGAGCGGTTACGTTCTCTACTAGAAGATTCTAAGGAGTGTCTCTTGGCACGCACTGGAGCACCCCCTCCAGAAGAACCTACTTTCCAGGCAAGCTGGACCGCGCCGTTGGAGGATATACAACTCGCCAATCTTTTTAATTTAACAGAAGACGAGGTGGAAAAAGCACGGCTCCGAGCAGTTTCATCTAGTGGTGCTGGTGCATGGCTCAATGCCCTACCGAGTGCTCCCGTTGGAACTCTCTTAGATGACTTTGTCGTCAGGATCTGCGTTGGCCTCCGCCTTGGAGTCCCTCTAGTCGAGGAACATGAGTGCAGCTGTGGCGAAAAGGTCTCACCTCTTGGTCACCATGGCTTATCTTGCATCCGCAGTTTAGGCCGTAGGACGAGACATGCTGCGTTAAATGATACCCTAGCCCGTGCTCTAAGGTCTTCCGGCTACCCTTGTGTTCTCGAACCCGCAGGGATTGTACACAGACGACACTCATCGACCTGATGGGATGACCCTAACAGCTTTTGAATGTGGGAAGACACTTGTCTGGGACGCTACCGTGACTGACTCTTTAGCACCTTCATAGGTAAGTCACGGCGCTACCCAAGCTGGTTATGCTGTTTCGGATGCGGAAAGAAATAAGTGTCGGAAGTATGCACATATTGGAGACTCTATGGACTTTCGACCTTTTGCCTTTGAGACCATAGGGGGCCCAGGTAAAATTACTGAGGGAGTTATTACTAAGATATGCAAGTGTCTCAGATTGGCTACGGGGGACCCACGCGCTGGTGATTTTTTTCGGCAAAGGCTATCATTGGATAAACAACGTGGAAACGCCACGGCGGTGCTTGGCACCTTGTCCAGGTGGTCTACACCAGGCCTGGACCTAGGGCTGATGTAGTTTGTCGTCACGTTCGCTAGGGAATTGTTAACCCCGTTACGAGTTAAATATATAGATTTTCCGTATAATACATTAGATATATGTTATACACATCACAATAGACTAGCTAAGCCAATGCGCCTAGTAGGCGCGCATTGTGAGGGTCACGTGTCCGTTTCGATAAAGCCAGGCCGAAACCACTTCAGAAGTGTGCCCCCGAACGAGGCAGGCGTTTCCACGTTGTATGTCAACATCCAGACGTTGTTTGAAAAAGGACGATGACCTGTTATCACCGGATGACAGGTTTGACAAGGTGCAACTTTGCAGATCAGCTGCTTGGTCCGAACGCCAGGGGCACCCAGGGGTTCAAACGCGAGAGGCAAAATTCGTGAAGATAGCTGATTGATGAGTACTTTCTCAACTTGTTAGTCTCCGCTGGCTGCATAACCAGCCTCGGATGCGCCGCCATCGACCATAGAAGGGGCTAAGGAGTCGGTAACGATTGCATCCCAAACCAGCCTTTTGCCTCGCTCGAATGGTGTAAGTGTCATACCATCTGGACGTCTGCCGTTCTCCGCGCAGAGGCCTGGGGTTCAAGAATGCACGGGCGACTGCACGACCTAAGAATTCTGCTAAAGGTCTTATTAATAGCGCATGTCTTGAGCGTCGTCCTGCACTAATATTGCACGATAGTCCGTGATGTCCTAGTTTATCGACAGGGTGACCACATTGGCACCGATGAGGGTTAACTATGTCTGCCCCTAGTCGTAGTCCTACTGCTACGCTAATCGACTCGCCATCAAGGAGGGTACCTATGGGGGCACAGGGAAGCGCGCGTAACCAGGCGCCTGAATCCTTGGCGGATACGGCGTTTAAGCGAGCTCTGGTGGTGTCGTCGGCAGCTTTGTTAAAGAGACGTCGTTGTACCTCATCACGCAGAGGGCACTCCAGTCACGCTGGGATAATACGTTTTCAGGCCTACTCCCTCATTGCGCCTCAAGGTTCTCCTGAAGATGGGCTAAGCGGTTTCTAAACTGATGGACTCCCGCTGAATCTAATAGAGGGATTGCCCTGTTTTCTGTGCTTAGCATTGATAAGACTATAGCAGGCCCGGCCAGGATGAGTAAATTTGGCACCCCAATGCCTCCTTTAGAAACTGGTAGTAATGCCTGTTCTCGCGCGCTAGGTGGCAGAGATGTATTCAGCAAGAATTCGAGGGTAGAAGTGTCAAGTTGTGAGCCTTTGCAACACGTCGGTTCAATCAGATAGGTCGGCCCCTCGAAGACGGGTAAATGAGTCTTGAGGACGAGAAGGAGGACCTGAGTAAGAAAAGTCCCCGATTAGCTCCCAGAAGAGGGAAACGAGCGGCGGGATTTTCAAGTTTTAATCTCCAACGCTGGATTGCTGCTAAGAGCCCCTCGGGGCAAATTGGCACTCCTAGTAGCTCCAGATCGTTCTTGACGGTTAGCTTGCAGCCAGGCAGGAGGTTTCTGAGTGTCTGTATTTATGGGCCTCAAGGGTAGTACCAAAAAGGCATATCTCTTTCGATAAATGTTTAGGCAAATGACAAAGTGAAATGCCGGAAGCCATAGCAGAGGTTGTTCGTGAAAGTGTGCACTTCACGAGGAACGTATGGGACGCAATGGCATGCACTAGTCGCCATGTATACACAAGGTACAATGAGCACGACTACAGGCACTCGTGGATTTCAATAGGGGGGGGGGGGGGGGCACGAACGCCCCGATCTGTTCTGCTCGCAGGAATCTGCATGGTGGGATGGAATATATATCCTCCGTTCGGGGCACACTTCTGAAGTGGTCTCGGCCTAGCCTAGACGAAGTAAACATGTGATAGTCACAATACGCACCCGCTAGGCCTATTGGCATAGCTAATCTTCCGTAATATGTGTCCCACATACATATTGTAACAAACGAAAAACAAATATATATATATAACATGCAGATGCAACTCACGTGCAAAATCAATCAAGAGAAGGAGCGGCCGATAAATAAGAGTATATATGTATATATATATATATTTCAATTTTTCAATTTCAAGCGTGGTTTATTTACGGAACTACATTTCACAACGCTTAAGTTCTCGGCAAATAAAAAAATAATAAAAAAAAACATGATTCAAACAACGAAGTAGAAAATTCACTCTCGACAAAGTCCAAGGAGTGCTTTTTTATAAGCACTTTACACAATCGCCGTGGTTATTGAGTATCACAAGAACACCAAAACAGCAGCTGGTTTGTTTGATTGAACACGAACAACATGTAAGGCTACACACTTTTAAATATTCGCACAAACGAAGTACACTTCACTAGTGCAGCATCTTCAGAATTCACAACTATGGGTAAAAACAACGTATAAACATTACTATCTAAGCCAAGTGTGTGCCCTTATATACAAAGCACTACCATCCCAATTCCGAATTTACCTAGATTACAAGCCAGATTCTGATTACCTAAATTAAAAGCCACCGTTTCAGTTCACGAACGAAGAAATGTTTCCTTGTTAGGCATCTAATGTGTTTGGGAATGCACGTCCAGGTTTTCGGAAGACGGCATGCAAGTGCGTGCTGACTGGACTTCAAGGACACCGAGGGCACTGCAAAAGTTGTTGCACGCCTAGTTAATGTTCGGCTGAGGGTAGGGATTTGTGGAAATGCGACTTCCGTGGGCACAATACCTTGCGAAATGTTGTATGCTAACATTGAAACCCTTAGCGTGTATATGCTTTCCACAGTAAGTAGATTAAAACGATTAAACAAGTCACGGACCGAATCCCTTCGCTTCCTTGAAAAAATTGCTCTAAGTGCATCATTCTGTATCACTTTGGCTCTCCGGAGAATCCCATCGTAGCCACCACCCCAGAGAAGAATACCATAGCATAGCACTGGTAAGAATACGGCTTTGTATACCATAAGTAGACCCTCTATGAGGACCCCAATCATTTTCATTCTACACAGCGCAGCTATTACTGCATAGCACTTAGGTGCAATGTAATCCAGATGAGGATGCCACCTCATGTTTTCCTGGAGAATGAGCCCCAGGCACTTAGCGGTATGCGATAGCTCAATGTTCCGTGTCTTGAGTATTAAGTTGTCAGGTAATGCCAGTTGCCTTGGCGATGAACGAAAAATTATGTAATTCGTTTTACTAGCATTGACAACTAGTCCAAAGCTGTTAAAAATGCGAATTATGTTATCAACCTTTAAAAGCGACTGGTGCAAGTCCGTATTAAAAGTTCGATGATTCACTCCGAACAGTAGCGTAGTTTCATCAGCAAAAGCAATAGCTGAGCCAAGGTTTTGCCCCTGGATGCTTAATAGAATGAAGTTCAGAAGAATAAGAAACATAAAAGGTCCAAGAACCGAGCCTTGAGGGGTACCCATGTCAACCTGCTGCCAGGAGGACTCCATTTGACCAGCACGTATCACCTGTCTCCGTCCTGATAGATAGGATCTAACCCAGGCAACAGCCTGCGCGGAGCAACCCAGCTGAGCGAGCATTTGGAACAGAAAGGAATGATCAACGCAGTTAAAAGCAGCCGACACGCCGAGAAAAACTGCGAGACAAAACTTATTCGCCTCAATCGAATTTAACACCCGCTGCCATAAGTGGGCCAGCGCGAGGTCAGTCGACCTACCCCTGCGAAAACCGAACTGGTTAGGCGAAAGGAATTTGATCGACTCTAAATATCGATCTAATCTAACCAACACCAGTTTCTCGATGACCTCTGAGATATAATCAACGACAGAGATCGGTCTATAATTGGCTGCGCGGTTTCGTTCACCCTTTTTTTTAAATAAAGGAAACACCGCCGTATCCTTCAACCGTGATGGGAAGCTCCCATATTCAAATTAACGATTTATAATGGCAGCTAGAGGTCCTGCAATTGATGGAGCTGCCAGCTTTAACAGTTTTGCAAACACTCCCATGACGCCTCGACTCCAGCTTGCTTTAAGACTAAGAAGGACACCAAGGACCTCAGGAACAGAAACAGCAGAAATGAAAACACACTGCCATTTTTTTTCCATACCTCGTCTAGCAAAGTTTCTATATCTCTGCTCTTTTCGAGGTGAGCGACCGTAGTATTTCCTAACGTGGCAAAGTGACGGTTTAGCTCGTCTGCAATTTCAACTGGGTTTTCTAGTGTTTTATTCTCGCCAACTAATAGCGTGGACGGTAAATCCACTGATTCAAGTCGCCTACCACAGATTCCGTTGATGAATCTCCAGAGTTGAGCGGAGTCATCGCGCAAGGAAGCAAAGCGATTGCGGTAGAATGCTGTCCTCGCGGCTCGAATTGCATTGAGGTAGCGGCGACGACTGTTTAAATAGGAAATTTTAGAATCTATCGAATTTATCTTACGATGTCTGCGGTACAGTTTATTAACTCTGCGACGCAGTCGTCGTAAACCTGGAGAGAAAGAAAATTGATTCCCCTTGCGGGAACTATCAGAAGCAAGGGGATCCACTAAATCAAATGCCTTTTCGTACATAAGAAGCAGGGTTTTACAGAACACATCGAAAGCCGAATTTACGTCTATTGCATCATAAACTGCTACCACGAGACATCTTTTAAGCGATATAGAAACAAATCAATTTTAGCTCTATTGTGACTTCTACGTGGGTTTGGGACCAATTCGGCCAACGGTTTAGCAGCGGCGGAGTTGGCAGAAAGAGATAAGAGAACCGGGTAATGATCAGAAAAAATAAGAGTTTCGAGAACCACAGGCTGGACAGTAGCAAATCTTGAGCAATTAGAAACAGCAATGTGGTCAATACACGTACAAGACGCGGGTCTGGCTATGCGATCCACTACAAGTAAGAAGTCTCTTTGCGGAAAAGAATGAAGTATAGTCACTGGGCTGCGGGCTTGAGAGAAGGTATATATATATATATAACATGCAGATGCAACTCACGTGCAAAATCAATCAAGTCTGGTTGGGGTCAAAGTCTTGTGGACAGTATGTAGGATGTAGTAGGTCCATGCATTGACAAGTATATGGGAACGAAAAACATCTGGCGACCTGTACAAAGAAGTCATTAAAGAAGGTTTTGACATAAATATGCCAATTGTAGGAAGTCGGGGGAAATCTTTGTCGTCTGTATCCAGCAGAGAATATAGACTATCCGTTACGAGCTGGTTAAACTCATTTAGCACTATAATAAAGCTGACCCTCTGAGGATGTGCTTTATTTTCGCAAGTATCCTTCGCGGAAGTTATGCACGAATTTCGCATTTTCGAGAGCTACAACTCTGATCAATTATGTCCCACAGTTCGAGGACCGTTATTTCTACAATAAAGCGTGAGTACTAAGTAAGATCCCACACCTTTCAAAATACCGCACCCAATCTACGAGGTACTCGATACCAAGGCGGAGAAGTGTTCTAAGGAATTTCTCTGTTTAACGTCGCCAAGCAGAAGAAGTCACTTCTTTGTCTTTATAGAAAAAGTGAGGAATATATGACAATTTAATTTCGTTGAACAATTTAACCTCTATGTCGGCTGAGGCCTAGAGCCCTTTGAGAGTTGCCATGTCTCGGTCATCACCAAACGATTTCTTGACCTAATCTCCTCCCTTGCCTCGTTGCTGCCTTTGGGGTGGGCAGGCATTGTGGTCCACCTCTTGTAGCCGTTGTGGTCACTGCTGCAACACTTTGATCTGCAGGTGCTGCTGGTATTGCGGCGGTGGTCCTGCTGCCCTTGTATGCTACTGCTTGGCCAAAGCCTTTTTTTTCGATGTCTTTGGCTTACCCTTAGGTAACCAGGCGCCGCCAGACACAAGTGCCTGCTTGGACCGACTTGACATTTAGTCACGCTTTATGCCACACCTCGGCAATGTTGACGAGGACCAACACAAGACAAATGTTGACCTGTCGCGACATTATTAGCCTCAACTTCGCTTTCTTCCTGGGCTCTTAGACAGACATTTTCTCTATCAAGAGCGCTCAGTTTTTTCTTGCTAAGCCTAGATGTTTTGCTATATACGGCGCAGGCGTTAGGTTATCGGATACGTTAGGTTCTTCCGTCGCACGTTGGCTTTTTGTTCACTATTTAATATTTATGTCAACCACACCTGGCTGCTACTCTTGTCATGGAATCACTAGCTCAAAAACGTCCAGCCTACAACAACAGCTATGCAGAGTGGAGGGCGAACGTGGTGTCATAGCACGAAATTAAGCACACTAGGGGTATTTGGATGAGTGTGTGTGTGTCACGTAACTCATTAAGAATTTATGATATCGGGCCACGTATAATAAACACTAGGCGGCTCTGAATGAAACATTAGGGTCATATGGAACAATAACACTGAGACACGGGTAAAGCGATTCTGATCGAGCGCACATTAAAGCATACATGATAACGATAATACGTGCGTATACGCGAGCTAGATTAGCTAAACAGGGAGCACTATATGAGTCTTAATCGTGCTCAATACTAATCCTCCATGGGGCTCAGGCTAGACAATAAATATTCAGGTTTCAGCTGTCAATTATGTTATTGCAGCTGCCAAATATAAATATCCAGGTTCCAGCTGCCAATGTGTTATAATATCTACCTTTGCTTACCACAGGTGTTCATTCTCCTATAGCTCTTGGGTCAATGGAACAATGGGCTCATTATCCAACAACTACTGTCACGGTAGCCACTCAACTTCTATGGGAAGCAAAAGAGGTACAGGAGTTTTACACGAGACAAGCACAGCTGCATCACTTGATTCGCACGGCATACTTGTTTACCACCACGCGCAGGTCAAAGAGTAGACACAATACATTACATCAACGACATTTAAGGGACCACAGATGTTTATAAAATAATTTATATTAGTTAATGGTAAATGTATTTGCTTATTCTACACAAAACTCTTGGAGATACAATTCATCTCTATTGAACGTATAGTCGCTCATATTAACTGGAAGCCATTAACGCCACTTGGTGCCTTTCGTGTATTGTCTTCAAAACGGCAGCATGCGTTGTCAGCAGACCTGGCGCCCAACGTTTTAAACGCACAGGGTAAAAACTATGTGAATGACCTAATTTAGTTTTGTTCCGCCATTGTAACTGCGTAGCCGGGACCAGATGGACTGTGGCCGGCAAATGAGGGAGCTAGAGAGTCGGCTACAGTCATGCCATTCTAGAATAAGATCTGGCGGTTCGAACATGGTATAAGCGAGAGCCCTGTTAAGACGGCGCTTATTGCCTCTGCAAAGGCCTGTAGAGTTAAGGTACTCCAACTGCAGACTATACCTACGGAATGCAGAGCACGAGTGAACGTGTATTTGATTGCAGCATGAGGGGGAAAGCGACCTGCGTTTCTCAATAGACCGTGTCTACGATGAGAGTCCGCCGGCTTGCCGCAGCCACAACATAAGGCTCAACGAGTTGTGCACCCAGTCTGAGAACGAAATAAATTTGAGCTGATGTTTAACAAGATACTAGAAGCACCTTGTAGGGTAAGGCGTGGAGCAAGGCGGCTTGCCTTCTCACTGTCATCCGCGGCAAACAGAAAGAGAAACTAGAACCGCTGTCCGTAAACCTCATCCCCAATTTATTTTGGACCTCTAGCTTTTTCTGGCTTTGGTGCGCGTATATTTTGGTCGACAGGGTATCTCAAACTGTTAAGGAATTATTTTAGACATTAGTCGATAGCAGGTCAACTTGTATCTAAGATAAGATGACAGTTATACCTGGAGTAGCCACGGCATCCACGAAAAGAGGAGCTTGGAGCATTCTCTCAAAGGTAAACTGCAGCATTTACAGCGTGTACAGACAATCTAGCGAGATGTCATTAAAAGTCTGGACAAAGTTCCGTTGTCAGATAAATCGTATTTCCTCAGAATATTATTTATTCGGACTGTTGATAAAGAGAAACACCGCCACGTAGAATATTATTTATCTTTATAGCCAATACCCCTCTATTCGTAGAACATATTGGGAAACAGTTTGCACTCTCGGAGATCCTTGCGTACCTCCAGTTTACTGGGAATTATAAGGAGAATGCGTCTGAAATTGATGCCAACTTTCACACAGCAGGGCCACACCAAAAGTGAGAGGGAATAGGCACGGCGTTTTGTGGTCCATAATTATGACCATACACACGGTTCCTTGAATTAAGTGCGTGCGAAATATCATGGCAGTGAGTACCACTCAGTTAGTTCACTAGAGCGGCTGGTATGAATCCTTAAAGTATATTAATACTTTTCGCAGTAGACTGCAAACTTTTTCTACAGAGAACCGTGTGAGACTTTAACTTTGCAGGTATTTTAGAGATTCAGGTATTTGAACTGTAGGCTGTGCGACTCGCAAGGCGGGTTGGTTCTGCGTACTCTGCTAGTCCTGGTTATGCTTGTTTTGTAAATCCTTCAATTTGAGGGACTTATGGCTCCAAGGTCAGAACAAAAATGTGGAACAAGTTTGTATGACCTTGTAGCAGACAAATGTTGTGTTAACTACGTAGAACGCTTCACGGTACGCATTACACAAAAAGGCATGTGAGCAAAGCAGGTGTGCGATTTCCACCGAAACTGAGCAAGATAACTTGTTTGCACATAAATGATTTGTTGCAAAAAAAACACACAGTGCCTTTTACTGCAAGAGTGTGCTTACCAGCATTGATAGCTTACCGTTTGAAAACAACTATCATCAATAATTTTGGTGCTGGATTTTTTGGTGCTTTGTTTCACATTGTGGCTCTAATTTAGCGCTTTACGGTAAGTGTCTGTTGTACTTCTAAGATCTTTTGAATGGAAATAGCCAATAAACTGTAAATGCCTAATAGATGATTAAGGTTTACTACCTTATATACTTACGAAAAAGTCTAGCACTTTTCACGAGAGAGAAATCTCTAATCGGACCAATCATTCCCCAAACAACAAAATTTTACATCTGTTGCGATATTTTGTTATGTTATTTAATGAGCATTTCGTGTAGAAATATTTATCTCGCATGTTTTGTACACCGTAGGACGACTTTTATAACTGACTTTTATATATATATATATATATATATATATATATATATGCTTATATATATATATATATATATATATATATATATAGTTGCGTGGGTGGGTGCGCATCTGTCCAGCCGATTGACAAATCCACTCTCTGTCTTGCAGTCGACAGCCGCTGCACAGTTGAGCAGCTTTCACACGGACGTATACGCCGATGGCGTACATCTGCTTGCCTGCGCGACTGTCATGGGTCCATAGCAACTAGTCCGCCACTCAGCGTAGACGAAGCTCTTCAAGTAGGCGGTCCTGCTTCAACGGTTCTACTCGGAATCCTACTACAACTGCTTTTGCTGCTGCTTCTTACTACAACATGTACTAACTAACACGGCTGTCACTTGCGTAGGGACGGCAATAGAAGTAACAGACCGTTCGACCGGCACGCCAAGACGAAGCATATACGAAATCTTGCTGAACCTGACTTAGGCGCGACCTTCTACGCGTAATAAGTAAAGCTAGTTACAAGAATACACAAACTAACGAGAGACAGCGAGCTCAATGAGACACAGGGACAACCACACGCTGATAAATTAGCGCTAGCTCAGCCGTCAGTGATGTTGTTGCTGTGCCCTTAAAGAAGAGCTTTAATAATACTTCTGCGACAACAAAAAACAGTTATTATATGGCCGAATGGCGCCATATTCCTAATATATGCATTTGTATCGTCACCATCACTACATCAAGTCGAGCCGATAGTACAGTGTGTACTAGCCACCGATAGTACACACTGTACTATCGGTGGCTAAGTAAAACATATCCATTGAAAGCATACAAAGGACGCAAAAATCCTAACTGAGAAAATTCGTTGTAATGGAATTTTATGTGGCCAATTCCAAGTCCTAATCGTTAGCGCATATTGGTTCTATCAGTACACCGAATGACATACTTTCGGTTTTGCGGGCACACTTTAATAAAGAAAAATTCTGCGCAATTATATAAAATTCGGCAACGAATATACTGTAAGTACTTGCTTACGATCTCATTATATGGAGTGCAATGTGGCGTTTTGTATGTGCAAATACGGATTCCTAGATCACTCAGGCTGGTCCTGCGGATTCTCTAGATACTAGGGGGACAGCAGAATTACCCGGCGGCTAGCTACGTGAGAACACAGTATATGTAAGAAAAAGCCTCCGGCGAGCAAGTTTCTACGAGCTCATTTTTTGCTGATCTATCAGGGAGTTTTGCAAAAAAATCTAGGGAGTCCTTATCTAGAGAATGTATTCAAAAAGGTGATCATAAGATATTGATGTCATAAGCCCATTCCGATGTCATGTCTGGACGTCACGTACCAAAGGACGGAAAGAAGAAGTCAACAAACCCGAGTGTATACAAAGAGTCGTTATAGTTCCAGAAAAGGCCCGTAAATACGAGGCATTTCAGCATAAACGAGCACACCATTTACGCGATGATTAGAGCTATTCTCGGGAGTTATCGGTGCTCTTTGAGCGAGTTTGAAAGAAAATAGAACTTACCCGCCAGGACAAAAACATGAAAATGGTACTTTTATCTAAAAAAATAAAATACCGCTGATTGCTTATGCATTTTTTACAAGGACACAACGCATACCAGCCACATGTACAAAAGCGAATTGATATTTTAGTATCTAAAACTGTAGCTTTTATCCGAACTCTAACTCGCGCAAATATTAGGTGTCAAAAACACTTGCAAACTCTTTAAAGTAAAAACTGAGTACAGTTAAATTTATGATCACAATCATTATTGGTGCAGGTAGACAGTACTTAATTTAACTGCGTTCGAGCTTTATATGACATTTCGAAGCTTTCAAAATCGGGGTCTATTGCCAATGCATTTGCGTTCGATTAGGCTTCTATATACAAGCGTGCAGCCAAAGCAATTCAACTTATAAATAAATGTAAAATCACTTAGCAAAAACAGTAAATGCTAGCGGGGCCTAAACCATGAAAGTCTTATAAACGAACAGTCCACTATATCGGGTTTTAGCCACAGTCTAAACAAACGCAAAGGCTATAGTCAATCATAACCCTTTAACGGTAGAAATACCCGATACCTTTTACAACACAAAAATCAACGACCTGTACAGCCAGGTTATGTCAGTCTATTCATAGGCGAATACTCTCAAAACCCTAAGCGCTTATATAGCGTGCTTTCGCTCATCTTGGCGAAAAGATGAACAGATCTCTGCAATTTTTTTTTAATCGTTTCCCTTTGACCAGCTCTTTAAGTGTCCAGTGAAGTGGGCCTATTAGTTCAAAGTTAAAAAAACAAGGAACGAAAAACAACGAGCCTCACCGAACTTGGTTCCACATTATTGCAACAGGTAGCATTATTTATATACATGCATGAGAATGATTGCCATACCAGACGACTCCAAACGCCTGCGGCACGCATTTGTTTGGAGTGGACGTACTCATGAGGGCACGTACGGAGTTTTCGTAGAAACTGCTTAGAACAGCAGCGCGAGCACGGCCTATTGTTCACTCGGCTCAATTTTGTTCAAGCCTCCATCTGCGACGACGCAAGTGTTTGATATAAATTCAATGCTTAGGTAAGGCATTGAAAATCTGTACTAAAATTTGACGTGTTTGCTTTTTGCCAGTTCAGAGCAACTAGATGCCACAGGCTTCGGGATTTGAGTCAGAATAGGCTCTACCTGCATGAGATGTGGCGTCCAACTAGAGACAAAAGCGCACATCATCTGTGAATGCAAAAAATGCTGCCTTACGGAAGACCAACTGGTTGCCTTCATAGGTTTAAAATAAGAGAGCCAATGTGTAAAATTCAGCGAAACCTAAAACCCCTCGAGCGCTGGAAGAAGGAAATTGGATATCTTTGTCCTATTCCCTTCTCCCAGCGCACGAGAGGCCCCTCTGAAATAAAGGAGTGGGCTCCATATAAAGATAAATAAATAACCATACCCACACTGCAGCCTTACATTTCACGGTGAAATATCACTGCTGGCATACCGTATGAGGCGTTGTAGCTACGCTGTATGTTTTACAGTAGAAAGTCTTCTGCAAGCGTACGTTTTCGACGAGCTTATTGGTATTTCTTGAGCACGCTTGGCAAAACAAGCCTTATTCGTGTGTATTACTATAAAATCAGTCACTGTGAGAAAACCGGGTTTTTTTATATGGTAAGTTTGGAAACGCTAATGGTTTACTGGTACTTTCAACCAACGGAACCCAGTGCGGGACTCTTACTCACTAAAAACCTCAACCCCCCCCCCCCCCCGATTTCAGAAATATGTGGCACTACTTCGAGAAAGACGAGCGTCGTGCTTCACCGGCTCTCATGCATCTCGTCGTGTCCTCAGCTCACGAACCCAAGGGGATGCGTCAAGCCGTTCTATTTAGGGCTAGGTTGCAATAGCCCCTGATCGAGCACCCTCATTTCTATTACCTCATGGTGCTTGCGTGCGCGCGGCGAATGTCCTTAAGCCGCGTTCTCCTCGCGCATAATAGCGTCTAAGAAATAGACGCCTGCCGCCCATGCGGCAGCATCCTCTATAGTGTGACCGACAATGTCCCGTGTCGATCTCTCCCTGCATAGCAATATGTCGAGCTTCTGCAAACCTAGGCCAGAACAAGACCGTATAGACAACTTCGTCCGGCTGCCCCGACGTGCAGAGTGTGGATGTGTCAACCTGCGATTTCTCAATCCGCATCGTATATGTTTGCAATTGGCCGTGGCCCCTGAGGACCTGGACAGAAAAGGACGTAAATGGCCTCCGGCCCGGCTCGTCATACCAAGGTCCGAAGTCCGCTATAAGCGACCGGGTCCACTTCGCCCGGGGCACTTTTGAGCCGGGCGTGGCACATTCGTGAGCCCATGCGTCGAGCGTTTCGCTTGGGTTTGCGTGAAGTCCGTCGCTCCATCCGTCTTACGCTCGCTTCTTTCCCGGGCGAAAAGATCCCAGGAAAGCTGGCGAGCCAGAAAGAGGGCCACCGGTGTGGTCAGCGTGCGGTACACCTGGCAGACCCAAAGGTCTATGCCGCGCCGCATAGAGAGCTCATCTGTTGCGAGCGGTGCGCAGGGCTAGATCGGCCCACGCCGGTGCCATAAGACCGGTATCCATGATGACGCCTTGATACGTGACAGTCCTTTTCCTCGGAAAGGGTGGCTCGCGAGAATCAGGTTGACTCCATGTGTAACCTCTTGGCTCGTTAGGTAAACTTTCTCTGTCTTCAGTGGGGCAAGCTCTAGATGATGGGCGATCATCCATGCCTGCACGGAGCCTTGTGGCATGCCGGCTGTCACACTGTGCTGGCCTTGCCCTGTTATGAGCGCCCTGTCCACCAAATAAAAGAAAATTATCCGCCGGAGGTAAGATGAGATGCCTTCATGCTCCAGCGTCGTCATAATCACCCTCAGTTTGCTGTATTAAAAGAGTTCTTCACATTGAGGAGGATGAGAAGAACGAATGACCGGGTCTTGAAAGATTTTTTGTCTTCTGGTCCGCCGTCCGCAGAATCTGACGGAGCGGGTCCATCGTTGACCGGCTCGGTTGGAAGCCATACTGGTCACCCGGCAAAGCCTAAATGTCCTTGATCTCTCCATTTAGACGTTCTGTTATTAAATTTTCAAACAGTTTACCTACTGTATCGAGTAGACATACAGGACGTAGAGCCTGGCTTTGAAATGAGCGAGAAGTGCGCCCGCTTCTATTGCGTAGGGTTCATTCGGTTTTTCTGCAGTCGGGTGGCCATGCCCGCCGACTCCTCCAGATGCTGCTTTGCCAGAAGGCGAATGATCCCGGGCGGCACGCCATCAAGGCCGGGTGCATTTTCAAGCGCAAGCCTTCCGCCCGCGCGTGAGACTTTATCTGCCGTGGCCTGGGTGGACTTAAAATGTTGATTAAAAACGTTTTACGAATCTATTTGTATAGTCAGTCTCTAAATAGAGCATTAAACGCCTGGAAGTCCACAAAAAATGCGTACGTAAGTTTATTTCCCCTCATCGGGCCCAAACGTGGTTAACTGCAAATTTCACTGCGTTTGATGTTTATTTTCTAGTAGAAAGTCAAACTGTAAGATAAGGTGTCCGTTGCGTTGCATAAGGCATTGAAACACTAGCAATGTTAAGACTGTGATTGTTAGCGATATCCTTCGTGATTTTTGGTAGATATGAGTACGCCTGAGTATTCAGTAGATTACTTTTGGTAGGCAGGGGTCATCTTTGCCTTTGATAAAAGATTGCAAAGTCGCTTTACGCTATTTTCCTCTAGTAATATCTTGTTTAGGGCAAATATTGTAAATATTAGTCTGGTATGAGCATGCAGTGCCAAGATTGGCTTTAAAGTACTCGTACACAATTATACAAGCGCCCGCTGGTTTTCCACTTTGCTTCAACACGAACTTGGCCTCGGGCTTTAAAAATGGTACACTTTATACTTGTGTTTCGATTAAGCAGTATTACAAATGGCACAGCCCAGGGGGTTAAAAAGTATGCGATCCGCTCGTCATCGTGAATCAGAAGGTTGGCTAAAACTGGTCTAACTAAGGAGCCATTGTCTGCTTGCGCTGTCGCGTATTAGTCGCATTCGTTTTGTGCTTTAATGACGCAGCTTTCTCTCCCTTTCTAATTTTGAACATATGTTTGAACTGTGTCACCCTCCAGGCGACCTCTGTTTTGCCCGCATTTGTGCCACCTTCATCCACGGATATTCTTTGCCTCGGTCTCCGGGCCATTTTTGCATCTGCTAATACGTGAATGGCCCTAGTATTCATTGTTTGTTGCTGCTAACTCCTTCTAATAACTCTCTCCCCGATGTTGACAAAATTACTTATTTTTATATAAAATAATTTTAGTTTATTGAGTCGGCCAGTTGGAGTGCCTGTTCGAGAATGCGGGGGTTGACCGAGTGGCTGTTGGGCATCTAGTTGACGGATCTAGACGTTGCTGGCCTAATCAGGTCAAAGACAACCTGGCAATGCTTGTGGTAGGCCGATGATCATCAATTACCGCTCCGAGATAGGAGGTCGACGATAAAACAACGTCGAGCGGCTGCTGCCAATCTAAACGATGCATTTGTCGCTGTTTTACTGTCTGATTATTGGCGCATAAGGTATTTATGATATATAGCTCGACAGATATATATTCTAAGCACCTTATGCGCCCATCAATCAAACATATGCAATTGAAGTCTAATGTTTGTAATAAATTTCGCAGATTGAGAAGTTGTTTACCACTACACCCCACAAAAAGTATGGTGTTTACTACTTGCATGCTCGCATTTTTCGTAATGTAATGAAACGTCAGAAACGAGTAACATCACCTCAAACAGCATAGAGTCTTAATGGCAGAAAATGGCTATACACTCACCGGCGCACATGCCCGTCTAATTCATATGTTCTGTCGTCGCATCGTGAGCCAAAGCAAAATAAAATAGGTGTTAAAATTATAAATCGAGTTACCGTTAAGATTGCCTCGTTCTACATTTAGTTAAACCGCTACCAACGCTTGCTTGGTTGGTATACGTGATGTGATAATAATAATAAATGAATGCGGGTATACGGCACAAGGCCAACATGCATCTGCTCTTCGACTGTGCAAAGTAGCTAAATCGAATTATTTTCTTATATTGCATATCGTGATGTACGCAGATCTCACCTATATTTTAGCTAGATCTCAGCAATATAGCCAGCTTTATCTGATCATATGTATAAGGATTGACATTCTCCGTTCTCGTTCGCTTAGTAACAAACGGATAAATAAGCAAGGAGGATATGCTGCAGCAGATGCATCCCGCTTGTGCAACTGCTAGTGCGTAGCTACCAGTCCAGGGTCAGGCACTGACCAAAGCCTAGAGAATAACGCCGACCGGCTACTTCCTGACGTCTCGCAAACGCTCGTGACGTCAGATATGAATGCTTCTGGTATAGAATACATCGCGCATTCACCGGCATGTTGCCGCCTAGTTTCGCGCACGTTAATATGTGCATAGATCTGCATATCAAACGAGCTGTCCTAACGGAATAAAGACAGCGTATGTAGCTGGGCGTTTCAAAGGCGCTGGCAGATCTACGCGTCACGAGCCCGTCGGCCACGTATGAATTGGCAATGTTCATGCTTTTCCACTCAGGTAGGACTTGTGAAGCAATAGCCTATCATCGCCTATAGCTGAGAAGTGTTGGGAAAGAGCGCGCTCTTTTTTGTGAAGAAGACCTCACAAAATGGGAAGCAGAAAAAAGCAAGTGCGGTCCTTTCTGTTGAATAATAACCAATAGCATATTGTGCGTAAATAGTATTTAAAAAAATATAAATGTAAAAAAAACTGGTAATACTATGACGAACGAAGTATAGCTAAAAATGACAAACAATAATGAACACGCCTAGCAAAGAGAAATTTATAGTAAATATTCGTTCAAGCATTCATTCATTATACTCTGTTCTGCAGGGATATACAGACTTCAAACAAAATTAGCTTCTTATAAAATGGCATTGTGTTAGAAATGTTTAATATGTACATCCGCGCGTTATGCTCAAGTAGAAAATGGTGACGATCTAGAATCGATATATATATATATATATATATATATATTCACATTCAGAACGTGGTTTATTTGCAAAACCACACTACAAATGCTTAAGTTTTCGAAAAAAAATGACATTTCATAAAATAGAGTGAATTTACACAGTCACATTGTTATATATACAGGTGTGTACACAGTAAACCGGTGCTCAGTTCATCGGTGTGATTCAGCATTGTAGCAGGAAATTACGCTCGTCACAACAGCATTGCCGACCCTTTGTATGGTGGCTCCTATAGCTCAGGAATCAATTTCTATCTCCGCTATATATATATATATATATATATATATACGAGTATATATGCCATATTTTCAATTCGAATCTATGCCGTATCAGGAAACTGCTTATTCAGTTAATGGGTAGCTGACGAAAGCTCATGTTCAGTTGAATACGAACATGTGTAAATTATGGCAGGAAGTCTTTGAAATATGAACGAAGAGCTGCTATGTCCGTTTCCTCCGGGGGCGGACCCGCGGCCAGATTTCATATTTTCTGGTGTCACTTGACGGACAGATCGGCGGATTGCAGCCGATTCGGCTGCATAAAAACAAAACTAGGTTCTACACAGCAGAAAGAAAGATTGACGACGAAGTGTGCACAGCATGAAGTCAAGAACTGAGCGACACAGCCCAATTACGAATTTCTGAGAATCCTTTTATCTCAATCATTAATCTTGCACGTGAAATATCATGGCCATAACGACAGTGTGCAGGCTGGTTCGCGAGGACCTCATGTACAATTCCTATTGCACACGAGTCAGATAAATACTCTCTGTTGCATATTGGAATGCCGCAGGTAGAAATTTGTATTTGCGCGCCATGATGATGAGATGATCTCTGCATGTTAGCCACAACCCGCCACGGCACTGCTAGTCACAACCAGCCACTGCACTGTTAGCCACAACCCGCCACTGCACGTTCGCGCACTGTCACGGTGCCGGTCGCCGGCCGTATAAAAGGGATGCGCGCCATTTTATCAACCCCTTGCTATCCCGAGCGTTCGGCGTAACGCGTGCTCTGCAAACCCTTAGTCCGGCGGCGACCGGGACGTCCGACGGCGTGGCAGCGACAACGGCGTAAGCGTGGCAGTGATACTGCCCTAGGGTGGTGAGTGATCGTGGTTAGCAGGCGCAGGTAGATTTATATATATACATATATATATATATTTAGTTGAGTAGCACAGCAGTATTGTTAAGTGTGTACTGTGTGTGAGTTCTGGCGGCGAAACAGCTTAGCGCTAACCGCCGGGACATTGAGTAGTGTGTGAGCTAGCTAGGCAATAATTCGAGGAGAGGCGGCGCTGCCGTATTGCTCTCTGTCGTATCGTGAAGCATAATAAATAAGATCAGCCTCAGTGAACCGCGCATTTTCGACTGTCTTCATTCTACGGTTTCGTTGGCAACACTCTCTGAGGCCGCGAAAGCCAGTAGACTTGCGAGATTTGATTGGTTCCTCTCCTTTTATAAGCATAAAGCAATACGCCAACTTCGTTTCTTATTTGGCGACAAAAACATTTTTTATATAAATGGAAACAATCAATTACAGGAACGATCGTTTCTGTGACTGTTTTTTTTTTGTTTTCAATTACAATTAATAATTATTTATCATTATCTTATATTTTTTAATCTTTACCACTTCTACCATGGAAAAAAAGCAAATTCCCGGCCAGTGTTCACGTTCTGTGTGCGTTGTCTGGTAAAAGAGACACCATACGGCCGCATTTTCCTCAGGCGAAGCCATCACAAAAGAAGTTTGCTTGCGTGTTCTACAAGCTGTTGTGAAAGCATGCATACATGAAGTGTCTAAGGCACTGCCATACGCCTTTCAGCAAGATAGCCCTCCCGTTCATGCGCTTCGCTATGGCTTGCCAACAGCGTAGACAACGGCGACCCGGAGCAGACTGAAAGGAACGGCTCTCGCGCTACGTTTAGTTCTCAGGTGGAGTCACTAGAGTCGGCTAGATTCTAGCTGGTTCTACTGCCCTGTCTCCTCCTATAAAACAGAGGTTGCGCTTGTCCACGTCGTATGCTTTGCCATTACGCTCTCAAACGCCGCTTAAGCTATCGAGCAATTTTAGACGCTCGATGCCACTAGGAATTGTGGCAAACCAATGCTGACACACACAATTTTTTGTCGGAGGACGCCGAGGCATCACTTTAATTCAGCGATAACGTCACGTTCCAGGATGGAGCATACGCTGTCTCTATGCTACAAAATCCCGTCTATTGCCATTTGAGCAAATAACCTCGCTGTTGCCCTTCGTCGTTTGTTCTTCAAGCATCATGCATTTGAGAGTCGCCCTGATGCTCCTACCAGCTACCACGAGTGAGTATGTAGTGTTTGTCATCGAGGGACACGCGAAAAAAGATATAAAAAGACTCCAGTCACTCTATCCGCATTTATAGCTGGGGTAGGCCTTCAGCTCAGACTGCACAAAGACCACTTGCAGCTGTGTCATCGGTTCCTCTGGCGGGTGCCAGATTATAGCACCGCATATTGCTTTCGAATGCCGAATGGCTGCTAACTGCTGTTTGGCTTAGCAAGATTGTCGCTGAACTATTTCCTGTTGACTTTTGCAAGGTGATCCACAACACCATCTAAACAGTGGCTCACGACTAGCGCAGTGCGGATTTTTTTTCGAAAGGTCTGGGAAATGCGTGATGCACCTGCGTCACTGGCAGCTAACTGGTTTGGGGTGCGGCAAACCCACTAAAACCGATATCTTCCCCAGCCCCTCACACAAAACTTGCCTTTTCCTTCTCACCACTGGGTGCACGCACGCAGTCACAGCGACTCTCTCTCTCTCTCTCTCTATATATATATATATATATATATATATATATAGAGAGAGAGAGAGAGAGAGAGAGAGATAGATATATGGGTATACGATAAAGAGGGCTATTGGTAGATGACAGGGAAGCGACGATACAGCAATCTAAATATATGAAGAGCGAAAGTGTGTTAAGCTTGTAGGTTAGAGAGCGAGTCAATTGAACATATTATAAAATAATGTACAGTTTTAGGGGGAGGTCAGAGATATAGACTTGTCGGATACCCTAATTGTAGTACCAGATACCAGATGTTGGAAAGAACCAAGTCGATATTATAAAAAGGTTGTTTCAATAGAGGGCAATTACTCAGTAAATATTGGATGTATTGTATAAACATTGAAGGTATGGATGCGTAAGTAATATATATGCTGCCGCTCTAAGCGCCCCTGATATAAACTGGTTATATGTGTATTTTAGTATATATGTCATATATATATATATATATATATATATATACATATATGTGCAGGGTCTATCATAACCGTATGAACTATTTTTTTATTCTGGTAGAACTCGGCAATAAAATATTTTTCTCAATGCAAAAATGGGGCGGAAACTTGTTTATATATATATATATATATATATATATAAACAAGTTTCCGCCCCATTTTTGCATTGAGAAAAATATTTTATTGCCGAGTTCTACCAGAATAAAAAAATAGTTCATACGGTTATGATAGACCCTGCACATATATGTATATATATATAACCTCATAGCCTTTCTTCACAAGAGCCAACCTTTTGACCTCAGATCAAGTTAAGGCTAGCCTTACGAGGTCAGCGTTTTAGCTGCAATCGCCTCGTTCATGTGACGGATATATCGCTGCTATCTGTTGAGAAGCTCAAAAATATGTTTTACCCCAAGCAATCGCGTTTGAAGAGCATTATAGCATAACATATGCATTAGCGGCCAAATAGAAGCTGAATTGAACAAACATTGCCGCATCATTCTGCATGACCAAAGGAATGACATCGGATAGCTGAAATAGGTTGAGTTACGAAAATACGACACCTGATCGCTAGATTTGCGGTACACGTTTTTATGTAACAATCTGTGTACCGGAAGGCTTATACAAGTGCATAGCGGGAAGACAAAACTAGGTTCTGTGAACAGCAGTGTGACGTTCGGCACCAACAAACGCCATCGTTAAACAAATTTGAGCAACGACTCTGCGTGTGCAATGTGAACCAAACCTTGGGTAACAAAACGACAACTACCTGCATGTATATATATATATATATATTTTTTATAATGGTGCAATATTTATTTATCAATTTATATTACAATCAATTATAAAAAATGCATGTATATATATATATATATATATATATATATATATATATATATATATATATATATATATATATATATATATATATATATAGCGAACGCGACGGTGACGGGCTCTCTTGATATACATTAATTTTTTTATCCGTGACTATTTCGCTTACTCAAAAGTGACTTGAGACGTTTAACGGCTATTTCCAGTCAAACAGGAGTGTAGGGGCTCTGCAGCCAGAGGGTCAGTCCCTCTATGTGAAGCTGTGCCAAAAGTAGGCAATATCATTGATAGGATTAACCAAACATAGCAGACAAGATAGTTGCCGTATATATTGGGAGCCAGAGGGGTTGTGATCTGTGTATGTGTGAGAGCTGTGTCTACGCGTAGCAGAGTTATATTGCATTAACGTTGTTGCCAACTCGCTGGACAAAAGACCTTTGGTGTACTTATTGTTTATACGAGATCGCTATAATTGAGTATGTCTAACGCTGCAGGATGATAGCACAATACACATAGCCAAACCTATTAACAGGCACATCCCGGGAGCCGGGTATGCGATTATTCGCTAAGTGACAAGCGTACGTAACGCATAATAATGCGGGCTTGCTCATGCCACATATACCCAATGAATGACCAAATATCTATATATATATATATATATATATATATATAAAGTGTGTTGCAACAAATTAGCAACTCGTGTTTTTTTGCTGATAATTTTAGCTTGGTTTATTTGAATAGCTTGATTTTAAGCGCATGATGTACATGACGAAACACGAATATGGTGTTCATTTCGTTGCAATCTCACAATCGGTTCACACAAAAAATAAAAAAGTGTGAAAAAACAGTGTTGCAAAATATTAGCAACAATAACATGCTAACAATACAGCTCTTGTTTGTAAAGGATAGTCGATACTACAGCTGATATTCGATCCCGGGGATCAAATGTTAGGAATATTGTCTAGCTAAATCAATCGTTCTATTGCTGCCAAATATTCTACAGCTTAGTCGTTGTTCCAAACTAACGGCGAAGCGTATGTTTAAACCATGGGTCGTGCAAAGGATCTCTCGGATAACGAAAAGACAAGAACTGAGGCATATGCTGAGCTCGGTCATAACTCGGTCAGTAACTGCTATAGCAACCAGATTAGGACGGCATAAGAGCACCATCAGCAGGTTCTTACACCCTGGAGTGAACCAAACGTGCAGATCTAACAGTGGGCGTAAGCCAGATCGCCTATTCGAGATCGGCGAAGGATCATACAGTTGGCTACTCATGACCAAATGTCTTCTTCCAGGATCAGGACTACTTTGGGAGTGCCAGTGCACCGATCCACAGTGTACCGAGTGTTAAGTTCTGACAAAAACGTGCGATACGCGAAAAGGAAGCTTATGCCGCGACTGCAACCGAAGCGCATTGTCGCACGGCGTGAATTTTCGCATAGATACCAAACTGGGGATAACGAGTGGAACAACATCGTCTTTTCGGATAAAAAGAAATTTAATCTCGATGGCCCTGGCGGCTATCAGTACTATTGGCACGACTTACGGAAGGAACCTAAATGGTTCTCGAAAGGTGTGGCCGGTGGTGGTTCTGTGAAATATTAGGGCGGGTTTGGATATAATGGGAAGTCCGATCTAGTCGCGATTGTGGGCCGAAACAATTCCGACAAGTACCAGCGTATCGTCGGTTCCCAGTTAGAAGCCCATTTCCGAAGAATTGGGGGACCTGACGCAGTTTTTCAACAAGACAGCGCCACGTTTCATACCTCGGCTAGCACTATAGTCTTTTTTCAAGAACAATGAGTGCCACTTTTTGACTGGCCGGCATTGAGTCCAGACCTGAATCCTATCGAACATTTTTGGGGACATTTGGAGAAGCAGATTTACGCAAATGGTCGACAATATGATAATTTGTCGGACCTCAAAGAAGCTGTCCAGCAAGCATGGACTAATATTCCACTTTCGTACTTACTACAGCTCATTAATTCCATGAAAGACCAAGTTTACGATTTGATTCAGAAGAAGGGACGAAAACCCCGTCTCAAGAATAGAATATGTAGTATCAAATAAATCATACAGCCCTGCTAAGAATCAAATACGCCGTAAGGCGTTATTGTTGCTAATATTTTGCAACACTGTTTTTTCACACTTTTTTATTTCTTGTATGAACCGATTGTGAGATTGCAACGAAATAACACCATACTCGTGTTTCGTCATGTACATCATGCGCTTAAAATTTCAAGCCATTCAAATAAACCAAGCCGAAATTATCACAAAAAAACATGAGTTGCTAATTTTTTGCAACACACTTTATATCTTCAGATATTTGCATAATTGTTTATACTTATATATATAAATACACAAAATATTTGCATTGTGTTTACACACAATACAAATACTCTGTCTGGATGTAAATTGCTTTTGATGAGTTTTCTTAGTGTTAGACTAAACTTAGGACGTGCTATACGTACATGAGGAAAATGTTGTTGATGTGCCTAATCTGCAACTAATAACTTATGTTAAGTTACTTTCTACAGTGGTCAAAGGAGATGCAAATACGGATATTTTAGATGCCGCGATGCACTGTGGGATTCTACCCGGGTGACGTTGGTACAAAGGTACAAACAGACTCATGAAAATGTAACCTTTTTTCTGGTTTTGTTAGAGAAGAATTTCGGTATTATCATATAATATTACCTTGTGACGTTAGTGGACGACTTTATAGTTGCTTGCGTGGTTCGAACATGTGCAAGTCCTGATTAGAACTAAGCTTATTCTTAATGACGTGTCTATAGACTATTTACAAAGCTCCCAGAGTAACCTATGCCTGCAGTAACATAATGAAATTCGAATTCTAGAGCCAGGACCAAGCATTTAAAGTTCGACTCCAAACAGCAGTAAACATCCTCGGTCTTACTGAATAACAGCATAAAGAATCTGCCCGGTGGATAAGGTGGCAGTATTTTCGGTTAGTCAGCATCACGAGAGAGAATACGACAGCAAACCGTATCGCTTGTCGTTCAGACCTTGAGATCGGGAATGCTACGAATGACCTTCTTTGTCTTTTGTCAATTTGTTCTCCCGTGCGCCCAGGCTGTAATTATATCATAGACTAAGGTTCCGTTCATCAGTCAAGTGAGATTCGTGGCTATATAGACGACGTAGTTTTTAAAACCTCCTTTTTTGCTGCGATAAGCAGGTTCAGTGAGGGCTGGGGTAAGCAGCGCTGGAAATATGGGCATGTGCCGTTATGGATACCGTAGCCGCTGCGCGTTTCATGCGGGTAATGCGTAGAGCAATGAGCCTTGCTTGCGGAAAGGCTGTTCGGCAGTGACCCGACTTCCACTGCCGACAACACTAACTAGCCAAGTCAGCATCCAATGCCCCGCTCTGAAACGCAGGAGGATGCGACAAAGGTTTCTCAACGGTTGGGTCACTGTCGCCGATGCATGATGGGCACGCGGGATGTTCATACCCTGACAGAAAGTGCGCGTATTGTATTGCGGGTCGATGAACGAATTCAGGAGCTCAATTACTTTAAGAAAAGTTGGCCACCGATGAGGGTTAGGTCAAGGCTATGACGCTTTATTTAAGGATACCTATAAACGTTTAAATTATCTTTAAAACATTGAAAATGGCAGTGTGACAGTTAATATCGTATTTTTGTTATGTTCGCTTCAAAAATTAAGAAACCCGTTAAGTAGTCAGTCCTTATACATTTTTGTTCAAATATTCTGAACCTTTTAATGTGTCACTATTTGAAGAAAAAACTTGCCAGTGCTACAATCTGATGATAAGGATATATATATAATAAGATATATTATAAAGTTTATTTTCCGTATAATACATATATATATATATATACACACACATCGCTAGGTGAGCCCGCTGTACTTCGCGTACTAACGAGCAAAGTCTCCACTAAGAACGACAGGAACGTACTTTATGCTCTAGCACACACGGGGATAGCAGACGTAGGCTATATACATTTTGTAGAAGTGACGAACGTAACACCAGACCATACATAGCGTGCATTTACGATACCTCATTGGTCGTTAGCTGCTCCTCAGCCATCGCTGAGCTTCTTAACCTCTTCTGTGTATCGTTAGCGAATGATCGGCTTTCATCTGTTGGGATCACTGAACTGGCTGAACATCTCTGGTCTAGGCTTAGCGACGCGAGAACGGCATACAGCAACAGTAAGGCAAGAGGAAGCGCAGGCGTCCGCCGCCAGCAGTCAATGCACGTCGTCTCTGGAAACACAAAAGCGTGAGGTAAACTCGGAGGCCGGTCAGTCACACATTTTAGTCCATGTAGAAATAAGATGAAAAACAGAACTCGCAGCCAGGTAGTGACCGGAAACAGGAAGATTTACTTTCCTGATGGAAATCACGTATACATTTGCGAGTTATTTCAAATTCCGAGTTTAAACGTAAAAAAGGTCGTGTCAATGCTGCCCGAGCTCTGAGATAGCAGAAGCGCACCTTTGCCATCATAATATTTCAGTAAAAACCCAGTCTGTTCCATGAGGTCGGCGTAGATAAGCCAGAGAGGCAGGAGAGAAAAACGCCATGACTAGTCTTAGTTGATTTAATATTAAGCCACATTTATTAGCTGGCCGTTAATTAGCCGACATTCGTTTTAGGTACATACGGTACATATGTTGAATATTTCTGAAGCAACAACAGTTTGTGAGATTTCCTCCAGTAGAATGGAGCTAAAGCTTAGAATGTCGAACTCAAACAACAGACATCTATGACCTTCGGCGTCATTGCTTAGGACTGTAAGGATGTGGATAAAAAAGTGGCGAAATCGGCTTTAGCAAAAGAGGTTTATCCGTTATCGATAATATTGTGAAACTTGATAGAACAGAAGCAATATTCTTACCACGGTGACGCAGGAGAGAAAGCTGTTACTCAAACGATAAAGCACTTTTAAGGGAGCAGTTCGAAATGCTAAAAGGAGCTGCTAGTAAATGCTACGATTGGTAATTCTAGCGACAAAACTCACATAGTTCTTAGCGTGTTCCGGTTCCTTCCTCCTCCTGAGGAACACATACTTATAATATTTCAGCACTAACAAGCCATTCGCGCATACATGTTCGCTCCGATGGTTTTCATTTTCTGACGGCGCTAAACGTGAAACGTAAAACTGTCTAGAGGCCCAGTACAGCCATGGCGCCCCCTTATTGGACACTCAGATTTCAGGAAATAGTCGTTCTGAAAAATATCACCGGCCCATTATATTTTTTTGCATATAGAAGAAACTGAGACGGCGTTTGTACACACAGACACCACTGCGGCAAATTCCTCTGCAAGGGTGGGCCGGTAGTGGGTGCATTTAGACATTCGTATATCGTTAAAAATGTCCGACGTTTCTTGCCACTGGGGCAGAGATTCCTGCATTGACATGCGAATGCTAGGTAGGTCCGCCCCCAGAGTTCTCGGTGTTGATTTTGTTAAACAAATATTGTGGAGTCGCGCTGCTCTGCTCATGCTGGACACTTGGAATCGTGTGTTCCAAGGGTATCCTAGAATCCTTTGACGCAGTGTCCCCTTGAGCCGGATTTTCCGGAAAAGTTGACAGGGACATAGGATGGAGGAAACCGCCCACCCTTATTACAATATGGCGACTGTGTGAGCAACGTAACGTCATAACGTACTAAGTACATTGGCACCGTAAATAGCACTACACTATCTAACGCATATCGACAAAGTAGCATATTCCTAGCGCATGACGTTTATCATCTGGTGTAGACAGAACGTACACATACATTCAAGGCATGTTTTCAAGAAAGTACTTCTTGATATGAAAACAAATCTTTAACGCCGTTCCTTGGAAGACAATATATTATTTTGCTTAGTTTCTACATTTAGACACTAGCATATTGCATAACCAGCTTTTGATAGAAATCTGCATAGAAACCTGCCGCCTGCTTTCCACACGACTCCAGCACGGCCGTTTGAGTTGCTGTTACCGTTGTCGTAGCGCTGGTCGCCCTGGAGCTTCTGTTTTTAAGTGTAAGGACGGATTCGAATAATTGGACGCGATGAGATCTTAGATTTAGAATGGACCATGTGTAAACGGGAATTATAGTAAAGCATCCCGAACTGAGTGTGCCACATTATTTGCTGTGGATTGCTCGACGTACATAATTGAAAGTCAACCGCACTTAAATAAACATTTAGGTAGTAAGCGCTCAGTTCTAAAAAACGAAGGTGTTGCCGCGCGTAGGATCGAATCATGCTCAAGTAGAATTAAATATTTTTTATTTATCATTAGTTTAGGTTGACCATTGACGTGTTGTTACATTCCTCGGTTGGAAAAAAGCCTAAATAAGTCTAGGTGAGCACGTTAAAAGTGGCTAAAGGGGTAAAGACAAAATCATGGCACATAGTAGTCTCCGACATACCAACATTCCGAACAAGTGGGTTCGATTATGCTTAAATTACGCATCAGTATGGACAGCGTACACGCCTTTGCAATACGCGTAGTATTAAATAGTATACACAACGTAAATACATGATATACAAATCAAATCATGTTTCATCGTAGTTTCGGCAGTCATTACATGATGTACCCAATATTTAGCTGGGCTTATATCATGACTTCGTTCGTCTCGAAGAAATCAACTACGTGATTCCATAGGGCTACAAAAAAGTTTTTTCGGTTTTGTCCGTAGAGAATCATGAAATCAAAAAAAGAAAAAAACTTTTTTTGGGGACCCAATATATTATGGCATTCACCACAGACAGAATTATTAGGTTTCATAACAGTTGCCCGTCAGACATATATAAAAGCGGTAGCCATATTATATAGTTCGACAAATGCATATTTGATTTTTCCGCATCAATCTATTCTATATCTAAGGAGAAAAGCGAGTCCTTTTATGAAATGATTGGTAACAAATTTGGAATTGATCTCCTTCCTGTATTATCTATAAGTCTAAAAGACTGCAGAGCTACACGGTAGATTGTCAGATACGAAATAGTTAAACGGGATGCGTTCAAGGCATATTTCAAGTGGGTCCTGAAGATTGACTCCAAAGTTGTGGAATCAATCTTTGGTCATCAAATCATTAGTTGGATCAAATGATCAAATTTCAATATCTGTTTCATTTAATTAGATTTCATCTGGTTTCGTAATTTCCGGCCATTTATTTACTGTGAGGAAGGGTGCAGATCGATCTTACAATCGGGACTATCTGTATTTGAACTACAATATATATTGGCTGTATTAGGTTTGATGTCACAGAGTTAATGGAGCAATAGCTTAGATTTTCTATTACTTGCCTGTTAAATAATAGGCGTAGGATCAATACCATATTCAAGTAGGGGAAGTGGCTAGCTAGCTCAGCGTGTGGTTGATTTGGAGACGGTGGTAAACTGTTGCATACGAACTTCCTTGACTAAATCGTACATTTTGTGACTTTGTGGTAATTATTCTCAACCTATTTTCTGCATGCCATTTGCTAGTCAAGTCAATACATATATTACATAAGTGCATAAGTACGTATGTAACATGTGTACGTAATTACATAAAATTGTGTATTCATATATTTGAAAATAGCAATACATCATATTTATATAATAGATGCATGCCATTTAAATAAGCTGAACTAGAATCACTAAGTGAAACATCTAAGGACGCAAATGGAGTAGTGTCTGGAATAGTTGTGAGCATGCAAGCGCGTAAAATGCCGGAGAAAACCAGACAGTTGTGTGTCCCGTCTAGTTGACGCGACCGCACGTGTAAGGACATGATGGCGGCCCCATTGTATTTTTTTTACCTGTTCTAAACATTCGCAATCTGATGTGACTATCACTTGCAATAGGCTGTTAACCTAGAGTTTGGCTGTGATTGCCGTATCTACCTAGCGTAGTCCCGGGTCGTCACTTAAACACTTCCGACCTTCAAACCGGTCAAACACTCCACTTTCTCAATGACTTGTCGGACGCACAGGCTCCCCCGGCAGAACATATTTCGCCGTCAGAAATCTTAATACCCATTGCTGCTCCTAAATCGTCGAATTTTGCAATAAGAACGCCATGATGTCCTCACGCGCACTGCCGCCTCACCTCGACGGGGTCCACAACGGCCTGGTTCACTCCTCCGTCATGCGAAGGCGCCCGCGCATTAGCACAATTGCGCCGGACACTCCATTTGCATTACGAGATTTTTCACTATGCTATCTCAAAGTGGCATATTAAAACCTCAACCGGTTTGGTTTTTCTCGATTCCTAGGATGCGACAGTTTTGCTTATTTGCACTTACATTCAGGTTTAAAAAAGCTTCATCGAAGAAAATATTTTTTTCCCACAATATCGGCATTACGTTACATTATTGCGGAAGCCCTATTTGCAAAGTTTAGCCGCCTATGAGGATCACCAGGCTTAAGCTCTTGCGTCATCGGAATCATGAATGTATTGTTTATTAACCAATATTTGGTTTATGCACATATGTGCTACAGCTCTCCTAAGTAACTTTCATCAGCGATATTGCTTTTGCACACTGTTGGAGATGATACAGATCACATGATTTTCCGCATAGGTTGCATTCACACTCGGTTGATATCTCATGCCACCCATTTCGTATACATATCTTCAAATGAAATCCATGCATTGCACACCCAGTAACGAAGTATCTGTTTCTACAACATGGGTTCTTCCAGTAGTCTGTAGTCATCGCTCTAGTCTCATAAAAACGCCAATCAACATCCAATCAACGTCATCGGAATCATATGTGGATACACCGCTAGATCTAGCCCTAAAACATACCAGGCTGAGGTGCGCCAATGATCCAGTTGTCAAGCATGTCGCCGAATATATGTTTTTGGACATTGTTCCACATTATCGGTCACAGCGGCGATATTTTTAACAGAAGAAGCGCTCCGTGGTTTTCCAAGATATTACGCACAGAATCTGTTCTATGCGTTTTTACACAAATTCACGAATTATGTTCTTGCAAGGCCGGTTGTGTCAACTATAAATTTTCCCTAAACGAAACGCCGGCCAAATTTTTTTTTATCTTTTCATTATAATTGTTTATCTCAATGCGTTCTTCCAAGGACTAACGCTCTATATTGGATTTAGTAATCCTTCCCTGTTATCTTTACGAAAAGAGCAAACTGCAAAAAGCAAAAATATATGCGAGCAGATCATTCGGAACGTAAAAATGTGCGACTTTGCATTTTAAATTTGTGTGATTGCAAGTGAACTAAATATTCATAAAAAGAACAAATAAATAGAAAAAAAACTGCTTTGTTATAAACACGTCTAAAGCTAGTTAGAGGACGCGAGTCGCATTGAAAAGTCGTAAACCGGCGATGACTTATATTCGAGGTTTTGCATTCAATGCATTGCCGTTGAGTACGTACAACAACGTGGTTCGAATCGTAATATGAGCTAATATAAAAATACGAAAGCCGTTTTCCGCTACCCCACGATGTCTGACTTCTATAGGGCCCCGTGTTAACAGAGGAGGAACGTCAGCAACCGCTATATACAGACCATACATCAGCTGCTAACGGAATTAGAAGTTAAAACGAGACCCTACGGGAGTTCGACGCCGGGGGGCATGGGAAACGCCTTACGGTAATTAAATCACAAATCGAACCATCATCTATTTAGTACCAAAATGATCGCCCCAAGTGTGCATTCGGACTTTGAGCGCAAATGTTCAGGTTATTGAACGTAAAAGTTCGAAAATTGGTTATCCCAGGACCGCGATGTATGCGAACTCTTCTCAATGGGACTATTTGCCTTCGGGTGGTCAACATGAATATTTTCCAAACTGAGCAGAATTTTCAAGCAGATATTTAGTTTAATTTCCCCATCTAGCAGCTCGTTTTCTCTTAATCTATTTTGTGAAGTGATGTCCAGTCACATGGGTATAATAAACATTAGTAATTGCACTAACACTAATTTTAACAAGCTCTACCATTCTTTAAATCAATGTGCCATATACCATATGTTATCCTGAACCCTTTACCATCATTTGATGTTCCTTTTGCCTAGCTTGAGAGGCGCTTTTCACTATATATAAAGCGACAGTTTTGTTAGTCAATGCGGGCGAGAGACAGCACTGTGTTTCTTAGATCAGGTTGTTCACTAACTATTGCAACAATTATCTAAGGCTAAAGATGTTGCGCACAGTGCCTTACAGATGTTTTCTTTTAGAGTGGCAACTAAAGGTTGAATAGGCCCGACGTCTATATTCAGACAAATTCAATGCAATGCGCGTTGGTCTGGTTCTACTTGTGACATCTGCCACGTATGCACGAGGTATATAGTGCATGGATGCTTGCATGCATACCAGATATGTACAAAGCCTTTCACGAGGAATACAGGAGGTTGAGCATCTGCCGGTTGTACATGCAGAGGTGTGTCATCCCACGCAGTGGGACTGTAGGTGCATATATCGTTAAGAAGCTGCTTCGCCAAAAGGGTGAAAACAGAATTGTCAGTTTAAGCGAAATAAACATATATATATATATATATATATATATATATTCGTCGTCTACACACAGGTCATATTTTGCGGCGGCGTTTATTGTTTGAGTTTGGTTCATAGAAGTGAATAAAACGAGGTTCGGCGATTTTTAAGAATCCAAAAATGAAGGAGCAACGAATCTGGATCAAGTTTTATGTTAAAAGCCAAATCATATTTTTCTGAAGTGGTAACCTTAGAGTGGTAGTTATGAACTGCTTATGGTGATCAAGCCGTGTCCCGAAATACTGCGTATACATGGCACTGTCAATTTTGCAACGGACGTACAGATACAAAAGATGACCTGCATTCGGGAAGACCTTCGACATTAATGACAGATGAAAACGTCGAAAAAATTTGTGATATCGTTATCAACAATCACCGAATTGCTATCAGTCAGATAGTTGACGAATAAGATATGTTTAATCGATCAGTTGTAACCGTCTTGACTAATATTTTGTGCGTCAAAAGACTAGTAACAAAACTTGCTCCGAAAACGTTATTTTTTCAGCAAATTAACGCCCGTTGGGACATGTTCAAATTAAACCTTCAGGCGGTAGCCGGAGACCTTGGATTGCTTTAGAGAGTGATTAGAGGGGACGAGTCATGGGATATAGATATGGCATCAAGACCAAAGCCCACTCCGTTTAGTTGTGCTTTTAAGGAGACAGTCAATTGAAGAACTTCTTACACAGGAAATTCAATACAAATACATTTTTGACAAATTTTTCCGATACAAGGGAATGATTTTTCACGGATTTTTGCCGCCAGGTTTTACGGTCAATACGAAACACTACCACGATTAATTTTAAGAAGATTGCGCGAGCACGTCCAAGCAGGAGGCCTAAACTCTAAGCCTCAAACAACTCTTGAATACTCCATCACCACAACGCACCGGCGCACTCGCACATCGTTACGAATTTCGGATTATTTGATCAAAAATTCGATTTCTATATTGCCGTGACCTTTCAATTCAACGGACCTGGTTCCGTGTGGCTTTTTCTGTTCCCATGAATAAAAAATTAAAGAAACGTTTCGAGACTATAGATGAGATAATGGAGCAAAGTTGTATCAAAAACACCAACTGCTGTGTGAAAGACTTCGTGATTGCCTCTTTGTGAAAAGTGCTTATACAAAGTGCATTCCTTGGATTTTGTCGAGTTTGATTTTCTGCCTTGTTGTTTAATATCTTTTTCAACAATTTTAACTACCGAGAACTTAAACATTGTAAAATGCAGTTTCGTTAAATAAGTATATATATATATATATATATATATATATATATAAGACAAGGTCACAGCCGAGACGACGATCTGCCTCAATTCGGGTCGTTTCGTTGTCCAGGAGGATGCCACTTGGAAGCGCATGCAACCAGGCCCTGGGTCCTTTAGCAACGGCCGCCCTAAGGTAGTGTTTACAGACTCATCAATACATACTTATTGTTTATTTCGCAATAACATTGCATTTCAAGATGGCACATTATTACAAATACAGTTCATGATATACAATTTGAACACTTCAGCGACCGTTCCACCGGGTGAAACGTGCAAAGACCAGCCGTCTGGAAGCTTGCTGCTTGGTATTTAGCGCATATCTGCGAGCAGAACCGGCAACGACATTGATCGCTAACTTGGTGAAATTCTTGGGTCAAACATACCAAGTGATGATAGCCATGTACAATGCACATTGTGTACACGTGCCGGCTAGTGCATATCATTCCATCCCAAAACTCCTTGACGGGGTACACATCCAACTGCGCAACCTCTGCCTAGGCTTCGTTCACTTTTCCCTGCCACTCCAACAAAAATTGCTGAAGTGGTCTTGTAATAGGTGACCTATGCCTGACTCTGATTGTTTCCACTGCCGACCCGCAACCCGCAGGTACACGAATGAGCCGTCCGCGGTAAGCAAAGGAAGCCGCCTCATATATATTGTGAAACATTTCTCTAGCTGCACACATTTTGCCGCTGAAAGATGGCCCCACACCCTGCCAAGGCTGTAGCTCAACATTAGCAGAATCCTAAGCTCAAAAAGACGCACGGCCGCATTCAAAGACACTCGCCAAAGGTCTCTCACCTCTGTTTGAATAGAGGAGTACAGAGTCGTCAATAGAGCACGCAAATATATATATATATATATATATATATGCACACGTGTGTACACAAATGTATGCAGAAGGGTGCACACAGAGAATACGGAAACAAATCCCCGGCGTAATACCTAGATTAATAAGCAGCTGGATTTAGAGAGTAAAATATCAGAGCGAATTTATCTTTGTGCATCACTGCGCTTGTTGAGCAAAAGTTTGGTCTGTTTGTCTGAACAGAATACGAATACACTATCTATACACGTGCGTACGTACCTATGTCGCTACAAGCAGATACAAACGTTCTCTATTGTAAAAGAAGGTATAGCTTTAAGTATTCAAGGTACCGGTACGTTATGGGTTTGCTAAACGCATCGGTACATAAAAAGTGCGACAAACGTTGAGCCGAGCGGGTATACAAGGGAAAAAGAAGCTATGGTCTTCTTGGACATCTAACAAAGATATCCTGCGTCTTACAATAATAACAACAAAAGACACCGAAAACAGGTTTCCGAGTAACCGAAGTCACTGCAATTAGTGTACAATAGCATAATAACAGAACAACATTAATGACGGGACTGAGCAAGATTAATCATGTGTGTAAAATCAAAATGTGTAAAATTTAGCACACCAAATTAAATATGAGCAGATGCTTTCATGTTCAGGGAAGCCACCTGTGGACAACCGCCTGCCTATCTTTCGACAGACCAACGGCTGCTGGGAAGCTTCCGTCGTCAGACTTACCTTTAGACATCGTAGAGTAGCTTTCCTAAAATCGGTCCTTTTGCAGCGAACAAAGACCACGTGCTGTGTGTCCTACGTGTGTCGACTTCTCTACTAAGGACATACAATGCAGCTACAAGTACGCCTAAGGACAACGACGAGAAGAAAACGTTTCACCGTATCTATCTATGACAATAACGACCATTCGTTGAACAGATAGGTATATAACGAACAAGCTCGTTCGACCGACCTCTGTCACGTATCGGAAGCCTGCGCATTGGTGAATGAAAGCCATCCACGGACGAGTGAATGCATACTACTGCACCAGCGTTGATCGTGACGCAACACCATCTCATCATCAGATGTCCTGTTGTTGTTGTTGTTGTTGCTGCTGCCGCCGCCACCGCAGCAGCCACCGACGCCAACGCCATGCTTCATGCTGTTTGTTATTCCTGTTGACACTGCAATAGCTCGCTAGTAGCAGCAGCAGGACTTCTGCTACTACTACTACTTCTACTACAACTACTATTACAACTACCAGAAAACACTACTGCTACGATTATGGCTGCTAGTTCTGCTGAGGAACTAGTAGCCGAGTATTGGTAGTGTCTATAGACCTAGGTAACCTTCTAGGCCACAAGGAATAAGCCTGGTGGTCTTTCCTGGTGGGACGCGATAATGGGCCAGCTTCCTACAAACAATGGTGTAGTTGCCAACCACTGACGACAGTGGTTTCATCATGGGGAGCTGGTCATCATCATCGCGACAATTCTGACGATGAAGCCGACGGAAGCGAACCGTTCGCGCCGCCGTGCGCATACATTAAGTGTTGCGTATATTCTCGCCCGAAGCCATATCATAGACGAGGTGTAGGTTTAGCCAACGACCAGCAAGTCTAATCGATTGTGAATACTACCGATAGGCATCGAGGCCAGCAGATCTACTTTGATATGACTCAGACTAACCACTGCAATTGCAAATAACCACTGCTTAGTGGTACTGTTGATAATACTGCTGCTATTGTTGTTGGTGCTGCTATTTACGCGGTTGTGGTTAATCAGAGAACGCTAATTAAACGTCATCACTTGCCGCGCTTAAACAATGCATATCCATACAACAGCATAGGAGAGTGCAGGCGTACCTAGGCGAATACGTGTCGTCATCATTTACACAAGTTAAGGACGTTGTCTGTCTAGATTTTTGTTTATAGCCACTATATACGACTAGCTAATAATGACAGATTGGCTACTAATCTCAAGGTGAGGCCGATACTTGATGCTAACGTATCGATGTATAACATAACAATGATCGGTAGCGTAAATTTGTCTCCACTCGGGCCGACTTTGCTTCGAAAGGAAAGGTTACCACGGAATATGTACTTAAACAAATGTCTTAGTCACAGTAGCGACTTCTACAACATCATCCGGCTCCGGTATGGCCAAAATATTTAAAAACAACTTAGAACCGCTGCCATGCAATGAAAAATTGTAGTATCACTCCCGGATAGTGTGATGCTGACACGAGTCCTAAACAGGGTGGCTCATAATTGGAGTACCAACTTAGAGAGCTCACTATAAAACGACGACAGCAGATAACTAACATAGCAAAAATTAACTTAATTACGTACTCCATTTCTCAGAAATATCACAGAAATGCACATTGTTAGGTAATCAAACCGATAATTGTATGTATCTATCACCCATAAACTAAACCTTTTAAGTATGACTACAGTTCATTTGGGAATGTTCTCGGAATGAAATAGGTCGCTCAGTACATGCTATATATATATATATATATATATATATATAAATATGTAACACGTACTATACGTAAACTCAATCCGCCCAGCTTCCATGCTGACGCTGTGCTGCATATGTACTCCACAGTACACTTCTTTTCGGGCTCATCTCAACCTTAGCAGCGCTTGGACGGTTGTCCTTGCTTGCCTCAAAGCACTGCAGGATAGTATGCCCGGGGTCATCATCGATGCCGTTAGCACAATGCACACAGGTTTCTGAGAAAGCTTTGCTTATACGAAAGAGATATCTTGGAAATCACCGTGGTCGGCGAGACACTGCGTAAGAAAGGTTCATTTCCTCTACCGGGTGGAGTATCCACGTTTTATGTTCGGGCTAAGTAAGCGAAGTGAACGACACGGTGAGCCTTGACCTCTTGCCATGACCTCATCGTTCTTTCTGTATCAGCTTCTTTGCTGGACTCGGGCCCTCCCTCCCACATTTGTCTTTCGTTTGCTATTAGGTCCGATGGTGAGGAATCAGATAGTGCAAAGGCTGCGTTCGTGCTAACCGTGCTGTAGACGTGCAGGATCCTAAGCGCCGCCGCTCCCGTCATCATTTTCAGGGTGTCTTGCGCCATACTGGCGCTCCGAAGAATGCAGATGATAGTGTGATGCTGACACGAGTCCTAAACAGGGTGGCTCATAATTAGAGTACCAACTTAGAGAGCTCACTATAAAACGACGACAACAGATAACTAACATAGCAAAAATTAACTTCATTACGTACTCCATTTCTCAGAAACATCACAGAAATGCACATTGTTAAGTAATCAAACCGATAATTGTATGTATCTATCACCCATAAACTAAACGCTTTAAGTATAACTACAGTTCATTTGGGAATATTCTCGGAATGAAATAGGTCGCTCAGTACATGCTATATATATATATATATATAAATATGTAACACGTACTATACGTAAACTCAATCCGTTCTGTTCTGTACCTGCCGTTCTGTTCTGTGCCTCTTCCATTACTGCAATTACCATTTCCCGCCCAGCTTCCATGCTGACGCTGTGCTGTATATGTACTCCACAGTACACTTCTTTTCGGGCTCATCTCAACCTTAGCAGCGCTTGGACGGTTGTCCTTGCTTGCATCAAAGCACTGCAGGATAGTATGCTCGGGGTCATCATCGATGCCGTTAGCACAATGCACGCAGCATTCTGAGAAAGCTTTGCTTATACGAAAGAGATATCTTGGAAATCACCGTGGTCGGCGAGACACTGCGTAAGAAAGGTTCATTTCCTCCACCGGGTGGAGTATCCACTTTTTATGCACGGGCTAAGTAAGCGAGCCCTTACTTCGACACCGACATTAATAATCATCGCCGGCACTCCCGCGGCCCGTCTAAGTTTAGGATGATATTGCCTATCGCGTTAGCCGCCTTGGCTGTACACTTTATGACTAGTGTAGGACCTATGTAGGATTCCTGCACGCTCCTTGTGAACGTTGAGGTCTTTGGAACCTCGCTAGGCCCAAGCCTACCATCCACTTCTGGAGAATCCGCTGCACCCAGCTCCGTGTCTGCTACCCACTCGCTCCACTTGCCTATTGTGGATGCGTTGGGCTCCGAAAGCAGACAGATATCGACGTATCTATCTTACGGTCTCCTCTAGCACGTCATGCGTGTAGCGCAGCTTGGGACGGACATGCCTTAGCTCCCGCCGAGAAAAGGTGGGGAGGTTCCAGAACATTAGGTACTTGTACAGGTCTCCCACTTGTCATCAGGACCCTTGATGCGCCAAGCCTGCCTACGTTTTGCTGCAGATTGTCGCAAAAGGGCTGGTTCTAGTCAAGAGAGACTCAAGAAGCGGTTTCCTCAGACTTGTCCTATCTGGATGTGCAACCTAAATAATATGTTCTAATTTTGATGTTAAAAAAATGCAAATCAAATATTTAATGTGTAGCAATAGATACATTGTGATGTAAGAACTTATACATGGTCTGTTTGGGGCATACGTCAAGATACTAGGCCTCCGCCTAGCCACTGAGACGGCGTTTTACCATTGAACATCTACTAACAGATGTTGCAGTAGAAACTTACCCGTACTCTTATTTTCTGTAGCTAGCGCCGATTTTCTTTCGACATCATTGAGCCCAACGTCTCGAACGCAAGAGGTGGGAAACAGAGGCTGAAACACTTTCTACACATTGTTGTTACCGCTAGCGCTACCGTATGTCCAGGGCGGGCTGCGCCCGCATCGACGATTAAAGGGTCCAAAGAAACAGTTACGGTAGCATCCCATAGACAACGCATAAGGGGTGTCTCCCTGTTAAACCCCTACACCCGAGGCCAGCAGTGCCGAGGGTGAGACCATATGCGAGTGATAACCATCGGCCAATTTGACTTGGTGATAAATGGCGGGGGCCTTATCTTCAACCACTTATAACAAGTGGTCCCTCCTAACAGCGTTAAACGCGTTAATAAAATCAAGTTTAGCTAACACGGAGGGATCAACCTGAGTAACCATAAAAGCCCTGGTAGCGGGAACCATTATTTTAGGAAGCTCCTTAAAAGAGAAACCTAAATGGTGAGGCCCAACAGTTAGGTTAGTAATATATCTAGATTTTCTTACAGCCAATTTTGCCGCGACCCTACGTAGTACCAAGAAACAAGAAAGAGATCTGAAAAAATGGTCGTTCTTTTTCAATGTAAGCAACCTTGTTTCTAAGATTTGGAGACACTATCTTGGGTGCTAGCTTCTCATTGCAGTAGGTTAATTGTCTTCACCAGGGCCTTACCAAGTTCGGCGGATGAGCAGTAAAAATTCGTTGAAAGAAGGTCTAGCAGGAGTCGAAGCCTGAGAAATGTCCGGCCGGTGCTTAATGATTCAACCGCATAGCGAACATCCTTGACTGACGTAGAAGAAGGTTACAGTTGAGTCCCCGTCCAATAGCTTGACCGACACATTCCGCGTGAGTATTTAATTTTCCTCAGCTCCAGCGGCCGACGCACCGGCGGTAGACAGGAGAGCTTGATCTGTAAGCCGAATGCCGGGTCGAATAAAAGCCAGGTGGCGTCATCGACGTCCGAGGCAATCTTGAAGTACACCTCTGACAGGGCGTCTGCCACTTTGGGCCGGATACGCATCAATCTTCCACTTTCAACGACGACCTGAGTGTGCTCCGTGAGGTCAACATTTGACTCGTTCATGGCCCCGTTATGGATTAGTATGGTGCCCTGCCCCTATTTTTGAGTGTGACATGTCTACGGAGGCTCCGCCTAGCATAAGTGTGGCCGCATTGATGCCAGGCATTATTGTTGGCCCCCAAAGGGTCTGGTGTAGTCGCAAGGTTATGCCCAAACGTGCAATGGTTGTGATTACCCATCAATGCGATTATTTCAAATCGCTAGCAACCGACAAAAGCGCCCGTGAGAGTGTAACGCGTTCGTAATTGACTTAGCCATTTTTGACAACTCAGACATTATAACTTGCGCACTAATCCGTAATATCCGTGAGTTACTGGCTTGCGAGATCTTCGGAGACGAGTGCACGTGACCTTCGTTCGTGACTTGGCCCATGAATTCCGTTTGGGCGCCGTTCTAGGGCGGGGCAGTAAGAGCTGCGTCCCTACCAACCACTATTCCGCGCACCACCGAGGCATATGTCGGCCTCGCCGGGCAAAAAGCTGGACCAGCAACACTTAAGCCCTGTAAAGGGGCTGCAGGCGCAGTCAGGCTTAATCAATAGATATCGTTCTTGGGTAGAATAGTCGCGGGTAGCGGGGTAACTTTGCATCATGGGGTCCCCCGCAGTTGACACATTTAGGCGGGTTGAAACAGTCGGCAGCCAGGTGGCCCCCTTTGCCGCAGTTATGACATGCATTAGGAAATAAGCAGTTCACCGTATAATGGCCCACCCTAGAGCAATTAAAGCAGAGTCTTGGCTGGTCAGGTTCCTGAACCACCGCGTGCTAGCGATAGCCCAAGAGCACGAAAGCCGATTGTTGGCGGTCAAAAGTCGCGATAACTTGACCTGATTTGATAACGAAGTTTAATATATGTTCCATCACGATCGAGGCGCAGGCAGCTTGAATCCTACCCAAGGCCAACCAAGAGGCGGTCACCGGGTTGTCATCTACTTACGTTAGGCCTGGGAGCTTCTGAATCACAATGAAGGAGAATATATTAGTAAAAATGCTGCTCTTGCCGCCTGAGATTCGACCCTCCGACACTAGACTGTGGATTGCATTGAGTATCCGTAATATCGAACCTTTTTGAAGTCGGCCAAACTTTCGTCAGGATTCTCTTTATATCTAAGGCTAACCCTGAATGCATCGAATGCTCCTAAGCAGACTTTTTTAAGCTTATCTGACTGTTTTTGCTTTCGCATGACGGCCTTTTTACGCTCGTGCTTGCAACAACGGTAAAACCATCGTGTCCCGAGGGCTCATCTAACAATTGACTTAGCCTCAACACCATGCCTTAATTGCTTAACACCACCGGATTTGTTGTTCATAGGCGAATCTGATAAATCATCGACGGCTGTAGGCGCATCCTGCGTGCATTTGCTAAGTCCAGTCTAGCAGGTTCTTTCTTCTAGTGAATTCTAAGCTTCCCTGTGCTGAGGTCAACCTAAGCAACACTTCCTCTGAATTAATTGCGGCAGATTTATTACTGGTAGAAAAAAAAAGTACGACTTGTCTGTACATATCTCAGTCCGACCGGCTCTCATCTTGAGCGGACGACAAGATTGGAGAATCTGATTGCTGATCTACAGAACATCGTAGCTGGCGACATAAGCATTGTTCTCTCCGGCGATCTTAATCAACCTAAGATAAACTGGTCTGGTTGGTGTACTGTAACATCATCACGACAAACCGAAGAATCGACTAACAGTGCACTCTCAATCCAGGAAAGATTTCTTCAGTTTTGTTGTGAATCTGGCCTGAAGCAACTTGTCGCTGCTCCCACTCGTGGACAGAACTTACTGGACGTCGTCCTGGCAAATGATGACTCAGTTGATAACATTTCTGTATCAGTACCGCCAATAGCCAGCGATCACCAAATGATTACATTCCACCATATCGTGCGGTTCTATCACCCCTGGTGCCTGTGATCTCTGGTGGGACTATGACAAAGATGACTACGAAGATATGATCGCTAATCTAACTGCGACAAACTGGACTATGTTTTTCTTAGCCTGCCCTAACGTGGGTGACATGTACAATAAGTTTGTGAGTTACATGTTCTTCCTGCTTGAAGTATTTGTGCCTCAGAGGGCCTCAGATACCGATGAAAAGCTAAACTCTGGCATTCAACGGGTCAACCGCCAACTGAATAAAGCCACGCAGAAAAACGGTCCAGCGCTACAGAAGAAGCTGAAGAGAATGCTGCATAGAAAACGAATTATGGAAGAGAGCAGCATCGCGCAGTCGACTGCGCCCAATGCTGTGCACAAATACGTGCAGAAGCGTATGAGGATCAAGGACAGTCTTGCCTCTATTAGAAGACCCGACGGTACAATCGCCACTGACGACCAGGAGAAAGCAGAAATTCTTAGAAATGTCTTTGGAGCTACCTATCCCACATATGAAAAACTGCAGACGCGGAACGCACACGTCGCTCCACCTATATCAACGCCAACGCCCGAAAATGTGAGCGTTGTGAACGACGTCGACGCATCTCCTGAAAACATCCTAAAGCATCTCCGCAAGCTTGCCAACAAGCGGAGCGCAACCCCTGACGGTGTTCCAGCTTTTGTCTATAAAAAGTGTGGCTACGACGTATGCGTTCCACTTTCTATGATTTTCCGCCGATCCTCGGTGTGCTATTGTATGTCCGGTACACAAACGCGGACAAAAAAGTGATCCGAATAATAAAAGGCCAGTATCACTCACCTCCCTTCCATGCAAACTATTTGAGAAGGCCATCGCCGAAGAGATCTATCGAAAACGCAAATGCACAAGGCCTTATTTCCAGGGAACAATTTGCGTATCGTCCCGCTCATTTGACGCTCTTGCAACTGCTCGAGACCCAAAATGACTGGTGCCTGCTTTTAAATGAAGGAAGAGCATTTGACTGTGTGTACTTCGATTTTAAATCTGCCTTCGAAAGCACCACGCACTCAAAGCTGCTTAAACTTCTGCCACAATACGGAGTTGGTAGTCGTATAGTTAATTAGATTAGGGCTTTTCTGTCGGATAGACTTTTTAGAGTTAGGGTTAATAATTGCCTATCATCAACGGCAGAAGTCACATCTGGTTGTCCCCAGGGTACCATACTTGGGCCATTAATGTACATATTGTATACTGACTCTATGAAACACATAATACCTCAACATGTGCAGGTAAAGATATATGCTGACGATGTAAAAATGTATACACCTGTAGATAATGTAAATCATATTGTTTCTTTCCAAGGAACACTGGACAAATTTACAGAATAGTGCAAAGGACTTGATCTTAAACTGTCGGTGGATAAGTGTGCTGTCCGTTCACTTTGGCCACAACAATCCTGCTCATATATATACATTGGGCACTAAGAAGTTAACTGCAAAAATATCTATAAAAGACCTAGGTGTGTTAACGGCATCCAATTTAAACTATGCTCCTCACATTCTAGAAGTAGCAACGTCGGCTACGAGGAGAATGAACTGGATTCTCCGTTCTTTTGTGATCAAACAGCCCTCTCTGTATGTAAGACTATATAAACAATATGTTCTCCCGATTTTGGTATATGCCTCACCTGTGTGGAATCTAGGTTATTCTCGTGATAAAAAGATACTGGCCGGCATTCATAAAAAGTTTGTTAAACGTGTTGCATATCGTTGTAACATTAGCGAAAACGATGTTAAATGCGACAATATTGTTGAAATGTTAGATAGAATTGACATACGCACGTTTACTCGCATATGTAAACGGCCCGAGCAAGCAGGGAGATTTTTTAACATGAATACCACAAACACTCGCTCGAGAATCAATCTCCAGGCTAAAATGATTGGCAGGAAAGCGATTGTTAACAAAATGTTTGCATGGCGCTTAGTCCGTAAGCTTAACCATATACAACCCGCCGCCTGAAGGCCGACTTGCGATAACCTTCGTCTGTGATCTCAATAAAGCCCCCCTGCTAAAGGGTGTGTGAATATATATAAAAAATCTGAATCAACGAGCTCTTCAATTCCATATATTTCGCTTCAAATATTCATGAAATACCCTGTATATATATATACAGGTAGTTCAATAAGTTCTTAGAATGAGCTTTTTAGAATTCGAATTTTGGCGCGCTTCCACCGCTATTAGGAACTGCAACTTTTCGACTGCTAGCACTCAAAATATTATGGTGATTGGCCGTTGCGATTTCGTTTGATAGCTTTTCCCGTGCAACGTATCGGCGTGATTTTTAAAAATGAAGAAAAAATAGTTTCGAGTGGTTATCAAGCATTTTTATTTCAAAGGTTGGAATGCGACCCAAGTAAAAATTGGGTTGGACGAGACGTACGGTGACTCTGCGCCATGTTTTGCCACTGTTTCCAACTGGATTAATGTTTTAAAAAGAGGATCGCAGGAGCACCGAGAATGAACTACGTCCAGGAGGCCAAAAAACGGCAACTGATGAGGAAAACATAGAGAAAGTGCGAAACATCGTTGGCACAGATAAGCGAAGGAACATTAAGGAGATAGCGGAGGCATTAGGAATTAGTTTAGGTAGTGTGCATTTTATCCTATACGAAAACTTGAAGATGAAAGAGCTCAGAGAAAAATGGCTGCCGCATTTGCTCAACCAAGGCCAAAAAAACGCGCCTGTTTTCGCTTCACAGCGAAATTTGGCCAAGATGTCGAACAATCCGGCGGATTTTTGGCGCAGATTCATGACCGTCGATGAAAGCTGGGTCCATCACTACACTCCCGAGACCCAAGAAGCATCTCGCCAATGGTGTGCACCTGATGAAGGACCTCCGAAGAGGGTGCGGACAACGGCATTGACCGGAAAGGTGATGGCTACAGTTTTTTAAGACCAACGTAGAATAATGCTGGTCGACTACCTTGAGAGCGGTAAAACGATCACAGGAGAATATTATGCAAGACTGTTGGACTGCCTTTAGCAAGAACTCATCGTGAAACGGCCCGCTTTGCAGAAGAAGGTTGTCCTGTTTCACCAGGACAATGCTCCTGCACACAAGTCCCGGCAAGCATCGGCAAAACTGGCCCAACTGAGGTTCGAACTTATTGAACAACCTTCCTATTCTCCAGACCTGGCCCCCTCTGATTATTTCCTCTTCGAACATTTGAAGAATAGTCTCGGTGGAAAGCGTTTTTCCAGCAATGAAGAGGTTAAGGCTGCTGTCAATGCCTATTTTCAGTCTAAAGACGCGGAATTCTACTTAAGAGGTATAAAAGCTCTGAAATCTTGGTGGGAAAAGTGTATTGAGCATCTCGGGGAGTATATCGAATAAGATAAATTTAAAAACATGATTTGAAAAATTCTTGGTTTTTATTCTAAGAACTTATTGAACTACCTGTATATATATATATATATATATATATATACATATGCCACCAATGTAATGTATATGTATGTCACTCTGTGTATCCCCACGTCACCACGGCAAAGTGATTGTTTACAAACAGTCGCACCGACGCCAGATCTAGGCGCGTGCGGGTACGCGGGATCAGCCGGTCGCCTGAGCGGTTCCGACGTCTAAATCGACGGAACGGGAGCCGTGTTACGACATCACTGCTATGGTGCATAAGCAACTAAAACGACACTACACAGGAGGACCGATAAGCTGAACGGCATCTCACACTTCACCAATAAAACTCTTTTCAGTCTCGGACGAAACACAAGGTGAAGGCGATCCGACTAGACCACTGCCAAGCCAGGCCATGTTATACGAGCAAGGTAACGTCGCACTATTTGTACACCACCAAAAACACGTCCGCACACCTCGAAGTTCGAACGTCGAAAGAGTAATATATGTATATTCCTATATATATATATAATATATATATATATATATATATATATATATATATATATATATATATATATATATATATATATATATATATATATATATATTTATATATTTCTTGTTTTGTGTATACACATGTGGGAACTTAAAATATATACTTGGGGTATCACTCGCAATCCAGTGACCGAACGTTAAAAATGCTTTATTTTATATGCATTAAACATTGTTTTGGAAAGGGAGAGCTTAAACAAAACCAACCGTTTCATCTATCTGCTAGTCGTTTACGCATCGGCAAGCGAGTGAGGCTTCCATTAAGCCTTCGTTTAAATGCCACGGTATGAATACGTGCAGACACGCCTTCCAGTGTGTGTGTGTGTGTGTGCGGGCTGTAATGGATACTAATGATGCACTAAGATACAAGCCCTACAAATATAGCGCTCGCAGGCCTACAAGTCGGGTGTCCAAAGGCGTAGTTGGTTACGCGCCAGGACAGGTCTGTGTCGTCGTCGTCGTCGTCGTCGCTGTAAACGGCCACCCTCCTGGCAAGCAATAAGGCATGGTCAGCGTTCGAGGTCATCGATTACCAACACCGCGAGCGACCGCAGCGTAGGCTGTCCGTGTTTCTATCGGCCTGTAGCGAAAAAACTTTGCATCGTAGATTATTGAGCGAACTCGGTACTACCAATATAAAGCCATTGTCTGTAGTGTCAACGACACGAGCTGAAACAACATTAACAATTTCGTTAATTAGTATGTTGATACTTAGAGTATTGGCGTGTTTAGAGTGTGCTAGAGCACCTTATGAACATTGTATTTGCTGTAGACCAGAAAATCATTCTGTCTACCATTAATGCGCTACAATTCCAACAAACCCATGGTGTAAACCATAATTCAGGGCGGCAGTGCGTGGGTCATACTCTAGTAAAGTCCAGTGCTAGTCAGCAATAAAAAACGAATGCCGAAGAAATTACCAAGAAAAAACAATGCTAAAAATAACTAAATATGTGACTAGAAAGCATAAATATATCTATATGAGGAATTCTGCAATACATTAAGAATATTTACATTTGCACGCCCCCCACAACAACATAAACAATTAGGCTATTCGGAGCCTAGTTTTCGTCAAACAGACATACATTATAATAACAACAGACACAATCTTATTTTAAATATAAAATGTTAAGCTGTGGGAATTAAGGAGTAAGAAAAAAGAAAAAGAGCAAATTTCAAGGAAACATCTTCATCTCAACAGGTCGAGCAGATGCACCCTGTACCAGGGTCTTTGTAATATACGCTTTGAATACGGAAATGCGCACACGTTGCTATTATTACACGTGTCTGATGCAGCAGCAGTTGCTGAGCTTTAACTATGGCTATTGTCAACGGTATTATGTCAGTAATCTACTATTATGCACTGCGTGTATGTAGGCAATTTGTATTTGGTAGCACAAACTTGTATTTAGTAACACTGTAGAAAATCTAAAATGGTTCTATTTTTCTCTACTCTTATTGCACACTAAGTTTCGGCGTAGGGCAGTTGGATGTCCATTTTCTAGAGTTATGTTTTCTTACTAAAACAATTTAAGCGCACGAGTTTGCACTTAGACGAGGAACTTAAGATGTATTGTACTATTATAATGAGATAAACTAGCCAATGTTCGTGTTCCGTGGTAACCAAACAGCTAGCTTGGAAAACGCGGGTTTAATCTTATCTAGTGTATCTAGCTGTGATGTGCCCAGATGCTCCTATATTAGCTGGACTTTGGTCCCTTCCCGACGGAGTTGAAATTCGACTCGCTGTAAGACGGCACTTGAAGAACATCCGTGTGACGAAGCAAGCTTCCTATTTGGGTGCGATTTTGGAGACCGGCTGACCGGGACGGCGCATAGGGTTCATGTTTCTTGCAAGGCGGCTGTCGGCCCTTGCGCTCCGCTCAACGCACCGCGGCAATCCGCGTCTGCCGCGAGAGAACTGCTAGCACGGACGCTCTTCTTGTCCGTGCTAGCAGTTCTCTAGTACGACAGCTGTCCTGGGGTCCTCCGGCAGGAAAACGCTTCGTTCGCCATCTTGACGGCAATCTAAACTTCGACCAAGCACAGGCAACGACCCATAACATCCATGACCCATGGGCACGGAAATGGGCCACCTCACGCTCGGACGCCGCCCCGGTGTTCTAGACGCGCACTCCTATTTCTAACCTTCGCATTTGAATGGACGCCGCAGTTCTGAACTTACATGCTCCAAGTTGGCAAATCGGCCACCGATATATGCATGCTCTGCACTGGTGGAACTGTCGACGACGCCGAACACACGGTTTAGGTCTTGCGCAATACTCGTCACAGCGCGCACGGCTACGGACCTAGACGCCCTAGTCGACCTACTAGGCGCAGCACGTACGTGTTCGCCTAGTAGATGTGTCGTAGAGCCATGTTTTCCATGTGTTCGTAGAGCATGATTATTGTAGTCACAATGTTTCGATAAACGAGCAAGTGAGTATGTGGAAACGTCCTATATTGCACTCGTCACAAAATTTACATACAGTGGTAAATTTCATAACAATTTCCTCTTAATAATATAAGGTAGTTGTAATCTTGCTATGCTGTTCGGCATGTTATATCTGTTTTTCTGTGATGACAGTTTCTATTTATTGCTGCAATAATTAGGACCCTTGACATAGAGACCCACTACCAATGCCATGCGGGCTTCTCTAAATTCTCTGTAGCTCTCTAAGATTTGTGTACTGAACGGTATCTTGTCCAGTAGTATATCCTCTACTATTGTGCGTTTGTGGCATAGCTCTAGTGCGAACCTCGCCGATGCGTTTATTGGCAAGCCCAGCGTGCGCTTCATAAAGTAACTTTTTATTTTATCTACGTTTTTAAGGCCTGACATTGTAAAATGGGGAGAGGGGCAATTGCGTGAAGGCAGTATCTTGACTGGTATAAGATATATATATATATATATATATAAATTTAGATCTATGTCCGTAACGTCTCCCACTAGAATCTTGGCCGCCGTGACTTTGATACGCATTTCCTCTATATGTCTGCTAAATGACAGCCGGGGGACTGTTACTTCTAGATAGCAAAAGTGATCGACGAGTTCAATATTTACTCCCCTAGTACTATCCATCGAAACATTATCTAACACAATTCAAACTTATAGGGGGGAAGACTAAAGTTTTTGAATAGTTCGCGGAAATTGCTGTCCGGGTATGTCATCGTTGCGGATCTACACATTATACGTCCCGGGTCTGCGACGTCGCACTTTGATAGTGCATAAGCCGTAATACAGATAGTTATCGCGCAGACAGTATGGCACGTCTAATTTACCGGAGTAAAATTTACCAGGCACAACAGGAGCTACGCACGGCGACTTCTGCGGATGCCATCTACAGGAAGTAGGACGTAGAGAATCAACTGCGGCGCACACCAGCTGTGCACCTGCTCCTTCCACAGAGCCTCAGCTTGCCCACAAACGCGATACCTTGTAATCAGACAACCTCTGGCCTCGGTACGCCGTTCTGTTTCTTCATCAGGCGGCTTGGGCCCTTCAAAATATGTCAAGTAGACCCGGTTACGCCAATAGCCGAGAAAGAAATATTACGGGTTGCCGCGCGCTTCGCCTTAGGCAAGACACCTGGTCCAGACGGGGTTCTCTTAGAAGCTGTGCTAATGCTCTGCACACAGGCACTCTGGCTTACTTACAAATCTTAGTACATAGATCCTTTAAGAAGAGGTATTTCCTGCACGGTGAAAGCTAGCCCATCTGGCGTTCATACCTTTTTCAACATTGACAACTGGTAGGTAATACTTGGCACACTGGCCAACCGAGACATATCGGTCTACGGATTTTATATTCATGCCTAAACAACCGGGCCCTCCTCGTTGGCCAAGCTGCTTATAATGTGACACGGTGGCCTAGTTCATTGGACCTTGGCCCTACGACAGCGTCCTACGGTTTGCCTTTCCTGACAAAATTGAGGCGCTCCCCTACGCAGACGATTTTGCTTTAGTCTCGCCGTGAGAGCTGGCAGCGAATACAGCACTGATCCTGATTCACATGTGGATGACTAAGCACCAGCTCCAGTTCGCTCCACAGAAGACTGACGCATTTTCATGACTCACCAAATAATTATTTATTCATTTAAATCACCTTTGTTAGGTACATAGCGGGGTAATTCCGGAAGAGCAGTGTGGCTTCCGAGCTGGGCGGTCTACGTTAGATTCTTGCAGCTTCCTGATCGATGACGCTTAGCGGGTACTTCAATGCCGAGGCGCCTTTATGTACGCCGTACGTGGACTTCCGCTCAGCGTTCGACTCGGCACCAAGAGACAAAATCATTGCTAAGCTGGCCAATGCAGGTGTGTTCTCCAACATTCTGCATCTGCTGGCCGCTATCCTCCAAGAGAACCCCATCTCGATCGACGACGGCGTGGCCGAACTCGACCCCTTCCTGCAGACGACGGGCTTCGCACAGGGCGACAACCTGAGCCCTCTGTTGTTCTCAGTGCTGCTGGCCGACCTCCCTCGCCAGGTGGAGGGCACCCGCAATATGGTGTAGGTCCTGATGTACGCTGACGACGTAGTGCTCTACAGCACGTCAAGGTTAAATCTGCAGCAGTCCCTGGCAAGGCTCGCGACCTACGTGCAGGGCATCGGTCTCAAGATCAACCTGTCCAAGACCGAGGCTATGAAGTTCCGTAAGAGAGGTCAGGTAGCTGGCAACGACACTCTGCGGCTTGCCCCGACGGAGCTCAAGTATGTCAAAAGCTTCAACCGGCTTACCTCAAGCGTATAATTGGTCTGCACTCCTAAAGCAAGAGCCGCCTTGTGTATCTGCTGGCGGACACTCCGTTGTTCGTCGAGGATCTGAAGAGACGCTTCAACCTGCCAGAGACACCCGCCTACAAGGAATTCATCCGCATGTGGGAGGACAAGATGGCGAACATCGACCCGGACATCTTTGACACGGGTGCCATGCGAGACAGCACCTGGAAGGACCTAGGCCGCACAAACCGCCACATAGTGACTCGTTTCGCGGTACATGGGTTTCACCACGTCCTGTGCGGCACTCACGGCTTCTACGACCCTTATCCATCATGCATTTGTACTCGGTGCGGGGCCTACTGCACAAAGTATCACGGGGCAATTTGCCTATGTGTAGTCTCTTTAAGGAGCCTCTCGCAGTGATATTGTTTTTATTATACCATTTGACCGTTGACTATGTACCTGACTCATCAAATAAAGACTGGGCTATTTTCCTAACAGGCCGGAAGAAGACTAGCCCACTAGTCTGCAACTTGCCGGGAATTCCACCCAAGTAATGAAACAGGCACGCTACCTTAGCGTGACTTTAGGCACAAGCCTAACTGGAACCGTGCATGTTGCCCACGTCTTGCGTAAGGCTGCCAAGGTATCTAATAACCTTCTCCCGCGAACCCGTACCGTTGCCGCCTACTGGTCTTCAAATATGAATCCGTAGCACTGTACAAATCCTTAGCTTGGGCTGACCTAGCCCGCTGCACGGCACCAAATGCGGTCTACACAGCGCATCTGTGCGTCTAACGTAAATACAAAACGGTGAATGCGAAGGCCACGGTCGTATTGGAGCATCTCGTGTCATGGCACCTATTAGTCGGCGAGCGGAGGAAGCGTCGTTTCACCTGCCATGACTAGTATTACTACACTGCTATTAGAATATGTCCAATAATCTATCTACCTTCTCTCCTGTCAACCTTTGTCGATAAGGGGATGCCATCAAGACATTGGCTGGTTGGAACTTGCATGAAACTAAGCATGCCTGTAACGGTCGCTGCCATCTACGAGCTACGGTTGCCACGATTTCTGAACGATTTTCCAATTCGTTACTCCTGCAAGTGCAACTGTGTTCGACCGACTGTCTACTAAATACTAGCTGGGCACTCTTACTTGAGATGAAATACACCCTGTTCGAGTCTCATATGCACTAATATATCTTCAATTACGACCATTGGAACGACTCCAAGGTAGGAAATGTATCTAATAGGAAATGTGGCTCATCTAGAAGGCTAAGGAAAGTACTGCAGCAAGCATTAGGGCCCTGCTTCGTCTTATTTCCCGTTTTGCCGAACTGTCATATAACTTGCAATAGTTTTCTGCTGGCTAAAACGAAGACATTATGGGCTAACGACCTTTAGCACAAATAAGTTCACTGCTTCTGCTGCGCATAGGAACCTTTAAGTGACCTACTTATGCATATACAAAAATTCCTATATAGAGATGCGCTGCGGAGGGGCGCTTCCAGTTATTTGGTGAAATCAGCAATATAACAGCCGCGACTGATTGCTCATTTTTGCTTGTAATAATTGTGCACAAATACCAGACTAAGGCTAGTAAGCGGAAGTTTTTTGACCAGTTTGCATATGACTTAGCGTAACAATACAGGCGCTCGTGTGTAGACAAACACTCCAGTTTAAATCTTTACTTACTATAGGGACAATGTCGAGTCAGGAACGTGTTCGCTCGTTCCCTTCACCTCTGCTGTGGTACTACTCTCGATTTGGTGGAGTTGCCGTCCAATGCAGCTGGCAAACACACGGCTCGTTCTGACCAAGCCGTAGCGTGCTCGCGCACCACGGTAGCGCTTGAATGATTTTCACTGTAGTTCAGTATGTGCTCGCAGTGTCATGTCGTGGTTTCCCCTCTTCCGAGCAGGAAGAGGGGAGAGAAGTCAGTGCGTTTCTCATCGCGGTAGCTGTTTCCGTTTCATCGCGTTCTAGGGCACTCGTTATCACGGTAAGCCGCACCCCAAGTGAGTGTGTAAATCTCAGACAGAAGGCGAGCGCGAATGGGGTAAGCTTAGGAGCAAGGTCAGAGCAAGATTCCGAGCATAAAGAACGAGAGAGAGAGAACCAGGAAACGATTGCGAAACGGGGAGAGGTAGAGGGGCTATGACGGCGAAAGTTTGTACTCGCTTGGCTATCTATCTCTGCGTATCATTCTAAAGAGTTGTCCGATGCATTCAGCCTCGCTTCAGCTTCCCTGTTGCCCTGTTGGTGGTTGACACTCCGCTTGTTTCCCTTTGCGTGTGTAACCGCCGCAGATTTATAACACTAACAGCATAGCGATAGGAATTATAACAATGACTGTAAAATAACCTTATGCACAGCAACTCAAAGTGAACATTACAGCGGAACTTATAGCAGATAGCCCTGCACTCTACCCACCGGAGATAGTGCACATACCCACGACAGAAAAGCTTTGCTCGTGCTGAAGTTTGTTTTTAAATATACGACTTAGGTATTCTAAATCAGGACAATACGCTCGGCCGGGAATCAATAGATTCGTAAACATCAAGGATTGGACGTCGGCAAAACGACTCTTTCGTGGGGCTTAAACCTGAACTGCAGGGAAGCCTGAGAAACCGCCGTGTTGTGCAATTCTCTGGCTATACGGCAAACATATTATTGATAACTTTAAGTCTTGCGACACATTTAGATTTATGATTTGAATTCACAAGCCGTAATAGTACCCGCATTTAATTGTTATTAAATAAAGTTGACAGCGACGGAAAGTTAACTGCATTCGACTAAATATCGCGCCTTCTACAGAGCCTTTTCGCGAACGTTCAGTGACGAGAGTGCGCTGCAGTACGCTGTTGACGGCATAAGCCTTGTCGGACGAGAGTCCAAAGGAGAGTATATTTGTGGGTTTTCAGCATAGAAAAGGTATTTAACATTTGACGAACGATGTCTAGAACAAAGATTGTGTACAGCATTGGAAAGACGCAACTCTCCTGTGAGACACCAGGCGGTGCCAGTCGTAGCATTCACGGATGGTGGCTTCTTCGCAGTTCACTCTGAACAACCGCATGTGCAAGAAAGCGGCAAGCCACTTCCAAGTCAGTGAACCTGGGGCTTCTGTAATTTGTCAACAACAAGTTTATGATCGACCTTATTAAAGGCACTTTTCTGGCCAAAGTATATAAAATGAAAGCCCTTGCTAGCGTTGAGGCACAAGGCAGTTGCGTTTAACTGTTGCGTGCACGCACAACGTCGAGGCAAACCTGTTTTGGAATGTGTCAAATAAGTTAGTCGCAGATATAAAATGGGTTATGTCTGATTAACATCTTTTAAAAAGAATGCAGGCAATGGAACATTGGGACAGAGACTGAGAGATAAATGTCAGTGCACTGCCGTATCGGTATTATAACACTCTATTTGAAGAGGTCTATAGGCGTCGTAGTATGACCGCTTAAAAAATAGTTTTAAAGTCTCCACTTAAGTATGGCTATTATTTAAATATAAGACGTGCCATCAGGTGTATCACTACAATTGTGTTTTCGGCAAAGGAGTTACCTGTGAATATCATATTTATTAAATTTTATAGGCGAGTTTTGGCAGATCGAATAATCACAAGACGACATAGATGAAGCGGAGGTTACTGTAACAGATGACAGTACAACCAATATACATTGATGCTGCTAAAAGATCAATGCCCGCTATTTATCCAGCTCTATACGAGATGCATAGACTGCCAGCTAATCCTCTGTAGCAAGGAGAGACGCTCAAGTCGATGTGTGGGATACAACAAGGTGACCCTGTGGGCCAGCTCTCTTCTGTCTGCTTCTTCTCTCTTCGCTAACGCTGAACTACAGGCAAAACTTCAATTAGAGTTTCGGCTGTGGTATCTTGATGACGCAATGTTGAGAGGAGAGTGGCAACGATCCAAGCCGACATTAAGACGGTGCTGGAATTGCAAGCGCGCTCCGGCTTAACACTCAACGCAAACATATGTGAGCTCTTTCTACTGTCGGAGGAGCACCGCAACGAGTCTTCTTAAAGTTTACGACAATACTGCCTGACATTCGGTTAGCAGCCAATGACAATATTGAACTAGGAGATCTAGGAGCTTCCATTACGCTTGCGGCGTTGGATGGTGTACTGCGTAGAAAACTTGTTGAAGTCAGCTGATGGCGCAGTTGACTTCAAACTCTAGGTGCCCACCCGGCGTACCTTTGCGACAAAGTCTCTCTACCCTTGGCCTGACGTATTTTTTGCGTTTTTTACGTATTTTCAAAAGACCGACTTTCTCGACAATTTCGACGGCATTCTGCGCACGGGACTACAACAGCTACTCAGCGTTCACCTGCGATCTGCATCCTGGGCTCAGACATTACTTCCTAAGAGCGCGGGGGGGGGGGGGGGCTTGGGAATTCGCCGTGCTAGGGAAGTCATTATCCTGTTTCTTAGGATCCTTGACAACATTTAAATATTCATTAATTTTGATTGGAATTAAATGTATTCCAGTTTAGCTAGTCAGGAAGCGTTTGTTGGGGAGAGCCCCAAGAGCGAATAACTCAGGGAGCGCTGGACTACTTGGTGTTAAAAAAGAGGCAAGACGCACTTCTAACATAGACCCTAATTTGAACCCGCAATCGTTCGTGACTTACAGAAGATTATCAATTTCAAGAAGGTAAGCGGCTTGGCGCTGAACCCCTCGAAATGCGAACTGCTCGTATGGAATCCTAACGCAGATTCAACAACCTCCGAGATCACGCACTGGTTACCGTGTTGCAAGATACTCAGCGCGAACGAACTATAGCTCCCAGGTGTACTCCTAATTTGGGAAGGTGTTCCCCCCATGTTGCAGAGGCGGCTAGGTAAACTAAGTACTGCTTCAAAGCTCCTTCCTTTAATTGGATACCATAGTGGTCTTTACCTGCTGAAGTAATCTTACTCGCCTGACTCATAGTCTGAGGGGTATCAACCTTACTGACAAAACGAGCTACGACGCTTGAATGATCTTACAGCCGATACGATAAAAACTCCGCTCAACATCGAACTGGACTATACAGCCAAACGACAGATTTTCTTGCTAATAGCCAAATGTGGCTTGACTTACCAGATCCGGCAATATTAGCACTCCCTGCAATAGTTGCTGCCATCTATCACGTTTTCGGCAGGGTCTGCGAGCTCCTTGAGCAAGCCGGCCAGCTCGAATTCACCTCCATGCGAGATCAAGTCACGAGCAGTTTGGTTGGGGTTCTTAAAACCAAAACACCCCTCATCTAGGAGTGAATGGTCGGTCCTGCTTGCCGATCAACATGCTCGTTTACTCACTGATAAAGCTGATAATGACTCTACTAGGACTCGGCTTAGGGTAACGTCTGCAAAACATACAAGCAATTGGCTACACGCCCTACCCAATGCACACTAGGAACCTTAATGGATGACGCCACTACAAGAATATGTGTTGGTCTTCGACTTGGTACGCCGCTTGTTTATCCTCACAGATGCCGATGCGGGGAGCCTGTGGGCATTAGAGCTCCTCACGCTCTATCCTGCGCCCTCAGTGAAGGTCGTCGACCACGTCACGCGGCTATTAATGATACAATAGCAAAGGCCCTTAGGACGTCAGGCTACCTAAGCAGGTTGGAACCAACTAGACTAACCAGGAACGATGGCAAGCGTCGTCGTGTGTGTAGTGAGCGACTACTTACTGAATTGGGGAGAACGTTTAAAGATAACTACTAGGGATAAGAGAGACGCACATTCTTACGCCAGAGACTTTCCATTGGCGTCCAGCGGGGCAACGCGTTCTCAATTCTGGGATCGCTTGCCGGATGGTGCCTACCAGGGCTGTTCTATACTGAAAATTAACACGTTCACTAACAGGATTCTAATATGAATTAACGAATATATAAGAGTTTACAAATTGCTGAACATCAAAGGTATTTTTGCGCTAGCACGCTGCGATGCAGCAGAGGGCCGGCAATTATTGTGCAACATTTTAGGCGGTGATGTGACTTCTCATCCTAGCTAAATCACGTAGCACGTCCGATCGGTATTGATATGGAAACACTCATGTAAATGATGTATACATAGAAAATGTACATTACGTATTAGCCTTTACAGTATTAGCTAGCCGTGACTAAAACCGTAACTACACACTTACAAACTTAAACATTATATATATATATATATATATATATATATATATATATAAGTTTGTTGCAAAAAATTAGCAACTCATGTTTTTTTTGCTGATAATTTTAGCTTGGTTTATTTGAATAGCTTGAATTTTTAAGCACATGATGTACATGACGAAACACGAGTATGATGTTAATTTCGTTGCAATTTTGCAATCGGTTCATACACAAAATAAAAAAAGTGTGAAAAAAACAGTGTTGCAAAATATTAGCAACAATAACGCCTTACGGCGTATTCGATTCTTAGCAGGGCTGTATGACTTGTTTGATACAAAATATTCTATTCTTGAAACGGGGTTTTCGTCCCTTCTTCTGAATCAAATCGTAAACTTGGTCTTTTATGGAGTTATTGAGCTGTTGTAAGTACGAAAGTGGAATATTAGTCCATGCTTGCTGGACAGCTTCTTTGAGGTCCGACAAATTATTATATTGTCGACCATTTGCGTAAATCTGCTTCACCAAATGTCCCTAAAGATTTTCGATGGGATTCAGATCTGGATTTAACGCCGGCCAGTCAAAAAGTGGCACTCCTTGTTCTTGAAAAAAGGCTATAGTGCTAGCCGAGGTATGAAACGTGGCGCTCTCTTGTTGAAAAACTGCGTCAGCTCCCCCAATTCTTCTGAAATGGGCTTCTAACTGGGAACCGACGATACGCTGGTACTTGTCGGAATTGTTTCGGCTAGATTGGACTTCCCATTATATCCAAACGCGCCCTAATATTTCACAGAACCACCACCGGCCACACGTTTCGAGAATCATTTAGGTTCCTTCCGTAAGTCGTGCCAATAGTACTGACAGCCGTCAGGGTCATCAAGATTAAATTTCTTTTCATCCGAGAGGACCATGTTTTTCCACTCGTTATCTCAAGTTTGGTATCTATGCGAAAATTCACGCCGTGCGACAATGCGCTTCGGTTGCAGTCGCGGCATAAGCTTCCTTTTTGCGAATCGCACGTTTTTATCAGAACTTAACACTCGGTACACTGTGAATCGGTGCACTGGCACTCCCAAAATAGTCCTGATCCTGGAAGAAGACATTTGGTCATGAGTAGCCAACTGTATGATCCTTCGCCGATCTCGAATAGTCAAAACTGGCTTACGCCCACTGTTAGATCTGCACCTTTGGTTCACTCCAGGGTGTAAGAACCTGCTGATGGCGCTCTTATGCCGTCCTAATCTGGTTGCTATAGCAGTTACTGTATGACCGAGCTTCGTGTATGCCTCAATTCTTGTCTTTTCGTTATCCGAGAGATCCTTTGTACGACCCATGGTTCAAACATACGCCTTGGAACAACGACTAAGCTGTAGAATATTTTGCAGCTATAGAACGATTGATTTAGCTAGACAATATTCCTGACATTTGATCCCCGGAATCGAATATCAACTGTAGTATCGACTATCCTCTACAAACAAGAGCTGTATTGTTAGCATGTTATTGTAGCTAATATTTTGCAACACTGTTTTTTCACACTTTTTTTTGTATGAACCGATTGTGAGATTGCAACGAAATTAACACCATACTCGTCATGTACATCATGCGCTTAACATTTTAAGCCATTCAAATAAACCAAGCTGAAATGATCACCAAAAAACATGAGTTGCTATTTTTTTGCATTACACTTTAGATATATATATATATAAAATTATATACTTTCCGTATAACAATTATGTATATGTTACACATACATAGGGAAGTGCGTGCCATCTGAATTCCTGGCAGACACGTCGTTTAGGCGAGTTCCGGTCGTGTCGTCGGCAGCTTCGTTGAAGAGACGTCGTTATACCTCATCTTGCAAAGGAGCACATCAGTCACATTGGGATAGTACGTTATCAGGCCTATCTGCGCGCCGGTCCTCAAGGTTCTCCTAAACGGGGGCTAAGCGGCTTCTAAACTGACCAACTCGCGCTGTATCTAAAAGGGGGATTGCCTTGTTTTCTGCGCTTAGCATTGATTAGACTATGGCAGGCTCGGCCAGGGTCAGTAATGCCTGTTGCCGTGAACTAGATGTGTTTAGCAGGGACTCAAGGGTGTGAAGTGTCAACTCGTTCAGCGTTTGTAACTCGTCGGCTCGATTATCGGCCCCTCGAAAAAGGCGGATGAGTCTTAAGGGCGAAAAGACCTGAGTAAAAAGAGTCCCTAATGGAATCCTAGATGAGAAAGACGAACCGCGGCATTTTCCAGTTTTAATCTCTAGCGCTTGATTGTTGGTTGTGAGTTCCTTAGCGCAAATTGGCACACCTAGTACCTCCATATTTTTCCTTGATGGTCATCTTACAGTTGTGCAAGAGGTCTCGGATGACCCCCGTATATCGGGGATCTAACGAGTAGAGCTAAAAACGCATATCTCGTATTTGGCCGGATTAGCTTCAACCCAGATGTTACACCGACGTTAAGGACCTATCAAACCTGTCCTCGACGACTGTGCGAACGTTTCCTCTCAATACACCATCGTCAAGGTTAGGCCCGATAAACCAGAAGTTAAGCGGGCCCCTGAAGAAATCTACCAAACAAAATCGAGGTGATTCTGAGGTATCCCCCTGCTGTAATCTGGTGGCCGACGAAATCACTTGCTCAAGCAGGACCAGATGGGAAGCATGCGAATATGCCAATCCGACGTGGTGTAATAGATAAGGGGTGTGGGATACAACAACACAGCAGGTGATCGCGGGTTATACTGTTAAAAGCGTTTCTAAAATCGAGCTTCACAAGAACCCATAGGGGTTCGCGCGAGTCGAGAAAGGCACGAGTTGGGTCAGTGGCTACCTCGGTCCCAACTAGCGTCGCGATTTCTAATTGGTGTGCATCTAATCTTCGTGGCAAGCCTGCGTAGCGCAGACAAACATACAATGTGGCGTTGAGATTTATCTTGCGTCAATTAATATTTATCTTGCGCCGTTGAAATTTATCTTGCGCCGTTGACATTTATCTTGCGCCAAATATCGAGGGTCGGAGGAAAGGAGCAGGAATGCCCTAAAGAAGGGTGTCTACAAGCTTTGTCAACGCGGAGAGCAGGTCGGCGGCGACGCCTTCGAGGGACAGGGAAAGAAAGTCTATTCACAACCGGGTTCTCATAAAATCTAGCCCTGTGGCTGAGCCTGAGAATAGCCGCCTGAATATCGTCCATTCACGTGACAAAGGGCAAAGGAGTTCTGGATAGTGTCGGCCATTCTAAGTTCTCGGGAGCTAATGCGTGTTGCTCTCGCAAGGCCTCTATACGGTCAATGCCCACCCCTATGGTATTGCCAGAAACATCTCCTTTGTTGAGTTGAATAATAAACTGGCGCACGGTACCATTTGCTAATGGTTTAGGAGTCGAGATTATTACGGATGATGACTAAGAGAGAAAAAGCATCGTTGCGGACGCCGGGGAGGCGAAGGACTATAGGAGCAAAAGGAAAAGACCATAGCGTGCTTCAACGTCGTTATTAAATAAAACTGCACGCGTAACAGCTAAGAGTACAGCGGTCACTTGTCTCCTGATTGACTTCGGTACAAGTCGAATCTGCCTGATTTGTTCCATAGTTGCTTGAATATCCTCAAACATTTGCGCCGGTTGCAAACAAGAGGGCTCAGAAGTGGTCGGTATGGAGTAGAAAGTGCTTAGCTGGTATATGCCTTGTTGGATTATGCCTCGTGTATCGCTCGTCGCATAGTGGACATATAGTAGTAGATGGAGTGGCGTATGTCGCTACTCCGTCTTGAGCTGTGTGATCATGATTCTTCATGATCACACAGCTCAACACTCTGAACGATTTACGATTCGTCGTGGATTGTCCACTACAATGTCCACCCGCTGTAGCTGTACTAGCGTCTCCAAAAGCTCTAAGAAAGCCTTGAATTTAGCCGATAAATCTGGTCTTAAGCCTGAAAGGATTTGAGACAATCCGAGGAAGGGATATATAAATGTAAAGCTATACCACTTACTTTATTTTCTCGAATATGACATTGTGATGCAGTTAATGATGCAGCGAGGTATTATCAGATTTACAACTGCGAAACGTGTTCAACCGGTTGATATTCATCGCGGGATAGTGGCTGTATACGGGGGAGACTGCGTATCCGACAAATCAGTGGAAAAGTGGAGTGCCCGCTTTCGTAAAGCCTAAAAATGCTTGAGTATGACCCGAGATCAGGCTAGGAAAACACAGTAATGACGGTCAAACTCATCAACAGGATGAACGAGCTAGTAAGAAGTGATCGGTGTGTCACAATGCGAATGCTGGCAGTGATGATGGGGGCTATCGTTGGAATAGTGTGGTCATTTTTTCAAGGAGATCGCACTTAGAACGAGAGTACGACAAGTTTATTTAATGTCTCATGCGTTTTTAGTCAAGTAATTGCTGTTTATGATACGACATTTCTAGCAGTGGTTCTTCCGGCAATGGAAGCGACCCCACTACCGTCATTGCATTACCACGTGAAACTTCCATAAAGATACGCTGCACTAGGTACTCCCCGGCTCGCGCATCCTTCGTAACAGCAGTTATTCTCCTCCCGAGTCCCTTGAGGAACTTGACAGTTGCCTGATCTATTGGCCCAAACGTTTCAATGGCGATCGACTGTTTTATGTACAGCGGTTACAGCTCCCTGTACTTCGTCAATTTTTGGCTTTCAGCAAGACGTACGCTCGCGCCAGCTTCCCGACTTGTGAGCGCAATGTAATTACTGGCAAGTGTACGTAAAATCGTCGCGTCCCATACTAGCAGACGGACCCGTTTTCATGATTTTAGAGTTGTTCCATCTGGGCGTAGGAGGCTGTTGATGCACATGCCGAGGCTCTTTCACTGATGTACAGCACTGTTGATGGCGAAACGTCTCGTATGACGACCGGCACTGAACCAGCAGGACATCGCGTGTTCCGCTATAGCGGCAATTTCGATCCGGTATAGGTTACAAATGTGCTCTGCGCAAACAGCATTCCCAAGCCGCGGACCCGAGACAATGCGGAGTATGTTAATGTCCAACGTCGTCCTCAGTTGCAGCGAAGGGAAGGCTTAGGAAGGGAAGAACTTCCCGCTCATTGGATCAAAACAAGCCTTGAGGCGAGCTTTTCCCTCTAAATTTAGGGCTTGTGCTAGAAGTGCGTCTTGCCTCTCTTTTTATTTATTTAAAATGCACTCTGTTTGGGTACGTAAATAAACTTATTTTTAATTCTATTTAAATACAAATTTAATGATTTACCATTTCACGGTGAACAAGTGCCGTTTGTAGAGACCTTTTGCTATCTCGGGGTAATTTTCTCATCTCGAGGTACAACCTTTTTACAACATGTAACTGAGCGTTGTGGAAAAGCGCTTATCGCGGCAGCGGGTATCAGAAACCCAACACAGTTGTCTGTTCGGACGGCCATGACATTATTCACGCTCAAAGTAGCATCCGTAGCTGCTTACGGTATTCAAGTGACATAGAAACATCTTAGCACTTCGCAGTTATGGCAGTTGGATAGGGTGAAGCCAGCTTTCTTGAAGCGAGTACTTGGCCTTCCGTCGAATTCGCGCAACAGATTAGTATACTTGCTCGCGAGTTCAATATCATTTATTGATGAACTCGTAGACCGCTTTAATTCACCACAGACAGTCGCCCTGGAAACGTTTCGGCTTGAGTATTCTCAAAAAGTGTCTCTAATTCCCAGAGAGTTTAATCTATCACCAGCTATGACTAACCAGGCCTGGAAGGACTCTCTCCGGCCATTGTCGTCAAATGCCGTCGTTGTGGCGGTCTATGTCTCCTATACCACCTACCTGATTGTACGGAATCCGTGTCGCTTTTTCAGCTTTAGCGAGAATGCTCATAATTCATCTTGCCTCTTTTTACCACCAAGTTGCCCAGCGCTCCCCAAGTTCTTATGTAACAAGGCAATGGCAAATCTCTAGGCACTTGCGCTCACGAGAAGTGATGGCGGGGCCCAGAATGCAGATCCCAGGTAAACGTGACCGTTGAGTGACCGTTGTAGTCCCGTGCGCAGAATACCGTCGAAATTGCATACACGCAAATTACATAGACGCCAAAGGTATGTCAGGCGAGGGGTGGAGAGACTTTGTCCCAAAAGATATAACCGCCGGGTGGCCATCTAGAGTTTGAAGTCTGCTGCGCCACCGGCTGACTTCTATAAGATTTCTTCGCCGTATACCATGTACAATAATGCACGACAGACTGGATTACCAAAAAAGTGCGGTCAGTGGGTTCCGAAGAAGCTGAGCAAACCGGTGCCGAGAGCTGAAGCCATTACTTCGAGCCAGAAAAAATCGGCACAATAAGAAATTAAATGCGTCGTCATCTCCCTTAAAGGATTTAAACCTGTGTCCTCAGCAGGCAAGGTGATGCTCGCCGTACTCGACGTCGGACATTCATCGAAATTATTGAACACGGGAAAACCATTACCAATAACGTGTGCGGTATCGATAAAAGGTATCTATATCTACAGCCTGCTTACGGAGGGAGTAATTCAGCCCCTCGATAACGCGTATTCACACGTCTCCGGGGTCACACAAAGTGTACGGTGCTGGAACTGAAAAACAGCGGGACAGTTGTGCTGAGGCCTCTGGTAATTACTTTTGAATAAAGGCTTAAAAATACACAATTACCTTTCATAACTCTTTATGTAGACACCCGTCATACGATACACAAACTCGACGCTGTCACTCAAGCCCCGCTGGTTTGTTTAAAATGCGTAAAACGTTGTTTATTTATTAAATATAGCAACCCATCATTGGCTGAAGGTAAAGGTCTTTCAGAATATTCAATGCCACAACTTTTACACAAGTTCACGAATGATGTTTTCACCAGGAGATGTTAAAGAAACTCAAGGTTGCTCGCTACAAATTTTTCCGGTCACGACAACGGTGAGTACATAGCGGCACTATGACGACAGCTGGCGGGGTGCGAGTGTGACGCTCGGAGCCGGCATTGAGGAGCCAGCTCATTCTAGGGCAAAAGGTCACAGGTGAGAGAAAAGCTCCTCCTCAAGGAGGCCTTGCGGGTCAAACGGAAAAAGACGGCCGCGCCACACGAGCAGAGGTACGTCACGGAAGCCAGATGGATCGCAGGAGGAAACAAGTACGGCTAAAGGTGAACGAGGTTCGGAAAGCGAAAGACCGCTGGAAAGAAGCGGACCAAGGCCGTCGGCAGGGCGAGACCGTGGAGCGGGTGGATGCCAGGTGCGTGGATGGAAAAGCCACGAGTACAGGGCAGTCGAACAGCCCCTGACGGTCGCGTTATACATGGAGAGGTGCGTCACGGAGGCAAGGATGGATTGCAAAACAACACGAGTTGGTGAACAAGGGCCGGCGGAACGAAGCGAATCTAGGCTGGCGGCAGTTTTAGTGTCCACCATCCTGGGTATACAACCGGAAGGATGCCAGGCATGCGGCTGGATAAGCCACGTATACAGGGCCGAAATGTGCCCAGCGAAACGAGTAAGATACGGAAAATGTCGCAAGTTTGGCCATGTCGGCCGGAAGTGGGAAAGCAGCTACGGTGAGACGTCGTTGGACCGACGGCGAATGCCTGGAAGCGGCGGAGGATGCGCCATGGGATGGTGAAGACAAAGCATCAACTACGTAACACGTTCTGGCGGCTGAGGAAGACAAAATTGGATGAGTCCCCGGCGAGGAAACACCGAACGAAACGATGAGGACGAGCTGGCGTGAGTGGACGGAAAACAGGACAAGCAGGAGTACGCAGACGGGAGAACACACAGTAGTCAAAACCAAGTTCGTGCCCGGCGACTGGGTCAGAATACGGAGGCCAGCCCCCGCCGGTGCACCATTGAACAACACGAAGACGACAGCGCGCCGTGTAAAGAACATCTACGGCGGATGAGACGCGCACCGGAGAAAGCTGGTGAGGGAGGGGGGGGGATGTAGGATAGCAGCGTCCGTTAAGCAGCGCGGACAGATACAGCGTCGGTTGGCGGCAATGCCGAAGCAAGCTAAATACATGGCGCCAAATAGAAGATGCCGCCACCCTACTAGCGAAGACACGGGAAGCCACTAAATGCCCAGGCAATTTGTAAGTATATAAGGAGACATGAGAATAAATGAGTCAGTAGTTGTTGGTGCCAGCCAGGCAGAGGACGTGTGTTGCTTGAGCGAGGGAATGACGAACTCGTACGGTAGCCAGCCACTAAAAGAGGTGGTGGACACTACTCTACCGTAAATTTATTGAAAAGCTCGCTAGGATGCCCTTCTAGAGTTTTCCTTAGATCACAAATTTTCATATTCTTCCAGGTTAATAGAAACGGGCCAGCGTTTAATGAGAACACAAATAAGGGTGTAGATACATACGAAGGGAATAAAGAGAAGCCCGTCGCGTTTTGCCTGGGAAATTACAAAGGACAGGACGGACTGCTGACAACGGCTGTGTAAAAAACTATACATGATTATAAAATAGCCCGCCACAAGCTAAAGCACCCACATCTACCATTACCTACCGACCTAACTCAAAAAGTAATCAGCGGGCAATTCCTTTCCGACCCTCGCACGATCTATCTTCGACGTGACAACAACATCGGTGCCGAGTACAACACTGACCATTTCGTGAATGTTTAAACGAATGTTCTATTTCCACCCAAAAAAAAGTGCAACCGCAGTTAATGATGAGTATTTCATTCGATTTTCGGCGCTGTGTCGATAAATGCGGCCTAGCCTGCACGGTCTTAATAAGAGTGGCAACCACAAGAAATCCAACTGGTGTGGGTAGTCATATCTAGTCAAGCTAATGTTAAAACGAAGGTCAGGCGCTAGCAACGGTTGTGGAACAGTCCCAGTTGTTTTTGTTGTTCCGTTTTTAGGCAGTTCTACCTTGCTCCATCTGCGGTGAAAGAAGATAGAGGAGGGGGCAGAGCTGAATGCAGGAACTTTTGTATGAAAAACCGCATTCAACGTCCGCTCAAATTTGATCACGAGGATACAAACCGGTTCTTTGAAGTATAAAAGATTCAATCATGCCCTGTGGCCTACTTCGAGAGAAATGAGCACGGGACAAGATGTTGTCTACAACGAGTAGTCTGATTGACTTTGGCAAGCTTTCTTAGTGGTTTCGTCAGCTTGATCTTAAGAAAGGACAGATCCCAAGATTCTGACACATCGCCAGGCTACTTCTTAAATGGAAGCATAGCCAAAACAGGCGAGGTCTAATTTGTTGCCACAGTATGGCGTCTGAAGAAACACTGCAGAAAATGTTTTGCAAGCTAGAATAAGACGGCTTGAGTACGTGACTGGCAATCCAGGTGCTTTCATCAGAGAGAGAAAAAGCTCTGGCGGAACCCGAAAATTACTTTTACATTGTTGTTATAGTCTGCGCCAAGGCCTTTGATAAAGTCCCTTATAATCTTCTGATAGAGTTATTTAAGGCGCAGGTGTGGGCGGCTCATTTTCATAAGCGCAGCATTTCTCTGGCAGAGAGATTCCCTCACTCTGTGTTAACGACGGAAAGGCCAATGATGTAACATTCAGACAGGGGCTCATTGGTTGCACGTGACACTATGCGTTAAGGTAGGTGATTCGCCGATTCCGAACCTGACGTACTGCCTTAAAAGAGCGTGGGGATACCTTACTCAGAATGAACTTTGGTCTGATTTAAATGTGTTTTGCAATGTACCTGAGGTAAGTTCTAGTAGTAGTGAGGCCGTAGTAACAAAATCACTATGACTGCAGATGCCGTACAGTACCATTCAAGTGCTTTACCTGGAAAGAGGAAAAAATTCTGAACAGCTTCAACAAGAGGTTTGAGATTTAAAAATGTGCCTTATACCTCGGGGCTGGCCTTGCTTGTGACAACCGCCATGTCTACGCAAAATGGCTATCCTTCACCGGCTCTAGTTAAATACAAAATTCGACGAGGAGCACACGGGGTTGCATCTGTCGACTATACTCTGCATCACGCGCTTGTGCATATAACCCTTACAAAGATTGCTGCATTCAATAAGAGGGAACTAATCAATAATTAATTGATGATATCGTAAAACACAGAGCATCAACGTGCATGTTGACACTTTTTTTTGCTTACCCTACACGCTTGTAGGGTAAGCAAAATATGTTAGAGACAAGACAAAAATGTGAGAATTTTGTAAGGCGACCCACTGAGCTACGTCCCCTTTGCTTTTTTCTTGCCAATCTTGTTCACTATATCCAACAATAGTACCGAAAGGCCACTGTTGTGATCTGGGTGTTATCGGGCTCAGTATTTCTCTGGCAAAGGGGTTTCTTGCCTCTAAATTAACGACAATAAGACCAGGGCTGTGAAATTCAGACGGAAATTAATTGGCTGTCTAGAAAATTATACATTGCGGCGGCTAACAATTGGAGTGTGTCAGCTTCTTTCTTAGCGTGGCGGCGTGATCTAGGGGACTAGCGCGTTAGCCATAGTTGTCATCTACCGAGGTAAGGTATTGCCGGTTCGATCCCCCCCCCCCCCCCCCGACGCTGATCGAATTGAGCGATGCCCATTGAGAGTAGGTATTAAGCCATATTCAGCTGAAAGATAGCGGCTCTCGGTGCACTAAAGATATGCGTCGTGAGGAGTTTCAAGCCCGCAGGAAACAGAAAATAGTCTAGAAATAAGAACAACCTCTAAAAATGTTTTTATTTTAACTTGTTTTGATAACTTGGACTTTAGATCTATGCTAAGTCGTTACTGCTCTTGTTTCTGCAGGAAATTAAATTGTTTATACATTCCTCAGGATTATGTTTTTTTAACATTTTCTGTGCTACTGCGAATATAATTTATAATTGTATTAAATAGCTTATTATAAAAACAGCATTGTACGACAAATGCCTAAAGACAAGCCAACGAGAGAGCCTTCAGGGCGCCAAGCGGGGCTTTCCGAGGGCAAATCTTGGTGATTGATCAGGGTTGAGCTATCCAGAATCTCATCAAGCAATTCACTTTTCCACATATCTGCCTCTGCATAAACTGTTTTTTAGAATACTCGTGAATTCATCATGGCTTCTAAGGAAGCCCGTGGTGGCGAAAATGCATTTGTAGTTAAAGAATAATCTTTACAAATGCACTCCAGGGAGATTTCATGAAACTTGACGCGCACACAGATCTTTAGGTGGAAGCCATTGACGGCAAATTTAGTGATTAATTTATTAAATGACTTTTTATGTTAGCACTTTGGAGTGAACAATTGTCTCCGCGTTAACGTGTGGTTACGGGTTATCTAACCCGGGATTAGCCCAGTTCAACAATGTGCCCCGAACAGATGATGCGTTTCCTCGTTAAATGTCAAGCGACAGCCTTTGGCGCAAAAATTCCGATGCTCTTGAGTCTCCCGTGGAGAGGTTAAGGCTTCTACCCACGCGCTGAATCAACTTCAATGTAAGCGGGCCTGGTCCTCCTATTGTTTCAAAGGCCAACGGACAAAATTGATGCGGATAACTAACGCCTGAGTATTTTCTACATTTGTTAGCCTCTGCTAACCTAGACGCATGACCTGCCTGGTCCGCACCTGCGCCGACCATCGAAGGAGCTAATGAGTCGGTTACAGTTGCGTCCCAAACAAGCATGCGACCACGCTCAAAGGGGGTTAGAGTAAGACCGTCAGGCCTTTTTCCGTCATCTCTTGATAGACCCGGAGGTTCTAGTACGCACGGAAAGCCAGCAGATCTTAGTGCTCGACTGAAAGTGTCATTTAATGCCGAGTGGCGTGCTCTTCGGCCTGCCCTTAAGGCGCATGATAAGCCATGATGCGCCAAAGCGTCTACAATGAAGCCGCAACGACATCGGTGAGGGACAACTAGGTCGACACCAAGACGTAATCCGGTGCTGATGCGCGTCGTCTCATCATCCAAAAGCGTCCCTATTCGTGGACAGGGTAGGGCATGTAACCAGGCTCCAGCCCCTTGACTACTAACGGCTCGAAGCCTGGCTTTGTCAGCCACGGTGGGGGCTCTATCGATCAAGCTTGTTAATCGCTTTTCTTGCAGAGGGTCTGTCCAACTGCTCTGTTTAGTTCTTTCATCGGGAGGGGAGTCAAACAAAGACAACAATCTGTCGGTCAGCTTTTGTAACTCAGCGTTATAAGCTTCACATCCATCCTTATCCAATAAAGCCCTAACCCTTTCCGAAGCCTGAGTCAATGATGACACGATCGCGGGTCCAGCCATCATGACCGCGTCCGGCATACCTAAGCCGCCTAGAGAGATCGGAAGCATTACCTGATCCCTTGCCACAGCGGTAAGCTGAAGATTAAGTATCTCCTCTAAAATATCTAAGCTAAGATCATTAAAAGGCTGTAAAAGTTCAGGCGATGAGGATAAATTGCAACCTCTAACTAGGTGTGTTAACTTTGTGGCTGAAAAGCAAGGTCTAAGGAGAAACAGACCGCAGTGGGCCCCCAATTGGAATAGTCTGCCTGTGGCGAAGTTCAGTTTGTCTTTCCGGGCGGCTAGTGCTTTTGGTACCCCATCCGGCAGCAAGGGCACACCTAACAGCTCCAGGTCAGCCTTGTCAACAACGCGGCATCCAGGGAGTAGGCTAAGGAGGTCCGTTAAATCTAATGGTTCAATTCCGTTATGATCCGTAACATAGACTTCACATTTGCCCGGGTTCAGATTCAGGCCACTAATAACACTAAAGTCAATGACTTTTCGAATATCGTCTAGTACTGTCGGGAGGTCTCCGCCTAGAACGCCGTCATTCAAGTACCAGGCATTAAGAGGAGATCGCACCATATCCTTGATACACAGAAAGAAAAGTGGAGGACCTAGGGGATCGCCCTGCTGAACACCTGTTTCCGATAGCATCGTGTTATGGGGCATGACCAGATGTGATGACTGACCGTAAGCCAGATTCGTCTGGTGAAACAGTAAGGGAACCCACGACTTGACGGATTGGGGTAGATGGTCTCGTCGAACGCTATTAAAAGCGTTTCGGAAATCTAGTTTGACCATCACCGTCGGTACTTTGCGCGATTGCAGAAATGTACGGGCACAGTGTACTGCTACCTCTGTACCGCCAGGGGTAGCGAATCCTAGCTGGTGATTGCCAAGAGCTGCTAAAACAGCGTCCTTATTATCTTGACAGCTGATTTTGGCTGCCAATCGGCGAAAGACCGAGGAACAGGAGATAGGGCGTAATGATCCATCTTTTTTCTTTAGTGCAAACATTCGTGCTCCAAAGATAAGTGGTGTAAAACAGGAAGGGGGCGAGCCCCATCTGAGCACATCAACTACTTTGGCAATGGCGTCAGCTAATCGCTCAGCCGTGCTGCCCAGTGCACCAGACAGTAGGTCCTGAAGTAGACGGGGTCTCATAAAATCCAGGCCGGCAGCTGAACTCCGACTGAAGGTCTTCATGGCGTTCAGTATCTCGTCGTGCGAGGTTGAAGATGGCAGTGTAACCGCCGGGGGTGTGGGCATGCTTAGATCCCGAGGAGCCTGTGGGTGTTTGGAGCGGAGTGCTTCCGTATTTTCGTTCACTGGCGCTAGAATATCCTCGGAGCTCACCAATCTAGCTGCACCTGAGATATCGCCTTCCGACAACCTGAATCTCACCCGTCTGCAGAGGTTATCGTCGAGGTAAGCCTTCGATCCCGAACCCTCATGCGTCAGGTCCCTAAGCCTTTTTCCCGCTGAAAATTCGCGTAAGTTCTTCCTAATCACGACAGACAGGGACCGGGCGTCCTTTTCCGCTCGAGGAAGTCGCAGCACGACCGGAGCAAAGGAGAACAAAGAGTACCAGGTGGAGAAGTCGTTGTCCTTGGCGACGTTTGAGAAGACGTTAGTAAGTTCCTCTGCAACAGTAGGCCTTACAGATTTTGGTAAAATGCGTAACAGTTTGGCTTGGCGCATGTTTGCCTGAATGTCGACAAGTAGAGTGTCTATATCAATTTCTTCCGTCGAGGCCCGATGGGCTGTGAACGGCCTGTTGGCGGCGTCAGCATGCCTGGCTGATATGTGTCTGGCAAGACCCCTTTTTGTGAAGACACCTTTGCAAACCGGGCATGTAGCCCTGTTTTCGCAAATTGATTGCTCAGCACGAACAAATAAACCGCGCATTGCAGACTTTGACGACTTCTAGCAATGTAGTAGTATAGTGTATTACACGAGATTATTCAAACGTGCGAGAGATGTATTAAACACTTCATGGTATTATTAATTTTTTTTTAGAGGACTAACTGGAAAATGCGGTTGCACACACGGTCACCACGGCAAGGAAGCCCCCTGCAAGCGTGGGCCGGTTGTGTGGGGCTCCAACCCCTTAAAAACCAGTCGTGTCCCCGTCCCCCGGTCTGACTGCGAACGGCTTGCGCATCTCCTCAACAGTCAGGGGGGGGGGGGGGCAAATCTACTACTGGCGGGTGTGTTCGCCGGGAGCCACGGAAATGGGGGCGCGTAAGGGGGTTGGCGCTCATTTTTTCTTGTAGTATGGCTTTAAAAACTTCAAATATGTAGTTCCAGTATGAGAGTGCTTCCGTCATGTTTTGGCAGATGTCATGTAGAATAAAAGCTGGAGTCATCAAGGCCGTCGTTAATTGGTGTACAGTTAACAGCTCGGACTAAGTAAAACGGTTTTTCGAAAACGTAATCACATTAGTTACTGGCACCTTCCATGATGATAGACGTTATACACTGCGGCGGCCAACATTAGGAGTGTGGCAACTCCTTTCTTAGCGTGGCGACGTGATCTAGGCAACTAGTGCGTTAGTTATGGTTGTCATCTATCGCCAGTTACATAATAGCCCTTTGCACATCTGAGTTTAATGTAATTTTTGCAATAGTTTGAAATCTCATCACATTGATAGCACATTAAACTTTTCCGTTGGACCAAGCTGTACGAACCCCAAAGTCGGACCTTGATGCGTTTGACCGTTCGAGCATTTAGTAAGGACATATCTTGAGAGCAATGTTCAACAGTACTGTGGAGCAATACTCGTATAAGCTATCCACGCTAACAAACTTCAAACAAACGCCAGCGATAGCCGTCCTATTACAGTATATTTCAGCAAACTCTGCCAAAGTCTGTCTCGGCCGCGCATATTTGCCCCTATAAACGACGACGAATCCCCCTGTAGTAGCAGTCCCAGTTGTTGTAATGGTAGCCGTAGGAAGAAGCAAAGGTTTCGGCAAGTGAGCCGTCTATTTGTTTGTCTATCTGTCAATCGGTCCGGCTTTGTTTCGCCCTATCCTCTCTTCCTAGTTTCGAACGATCTCCCTTATTATCTCCTCTTGGCCGGCGGCGCACGCGCCTCAAGACGTACCCTCACAGATATACACAAACATGATTGTACAGACGCGACGCCACAAGGTCAAAAAAGTGTGTTGTAGCCTCGTTGCGCATTGGTATCAGCTGCTCCGGCGGCTGGAACACAGCCACAACAATAGCTGGTTGGTGCAGTCGGTTCGCGTTAGCCAAGCGAACGAAGAACGGCTGGCGAAAGGGGTTGTGGCCGTGCCCGGTCGGTCGCCGTAGTGGATGGAGCTCTCCGACCTTTTGCGGCATTGCGACTATCAAAAATAAAACCACCATTCGTTGTTCGATATAGATGGATCGACATTCCGAGAATAAATCGTCCTCGTTGGCCCGACTTGTGTTGCGGTTGTTGCCGCCGTTGCTGCAGTTATTGATGTCGGCATTGTGCTTTCTTGTCATTTTTGCGAAAGTAAAAGGTCTTTGCCAGGTCGTCTCCTCTAACCAACAAAACCTTGAACATAGCTAGAACATCTATGATCAGGATATTATATCTACGGCGTCATACAGAAAATCGATCTATTCCTCATAAATAAATTCACATAAATAACAATATAGTGCTCTTATTTTATTCATCTCCACTCAATAAATGTGCAAGCGACTTATCAATAAATCAGGTTTTATTGACGTGCTTAACAAGTTGGCAATCTGCCACCTTTCGTTTAAATACACATAAATAGACTATCGGAGCATAATGCGTACCTCACAATATTGAACAATAAAACCGCAAATTAATTGAACCGATAAAATTTTATAATAGATTTGACTACAAATTACATGTTTTCTCGTTCTTATACGTATTCTTTATATTGTCTTTCAATGTTGTTCAAAAACAAGATCCAGTCTGCATTTATAAGTTCCAATGGTAGCTCTTTCTAAATGGTGGGCAGCAAGTAGGCCAGAAAGTGCCGAAGAAATTTGGGTCTGAACCCGGGGACCCTGAGTTGACCTTCGTAGCGCTGCAACGCACTAAAGTGAGGGCGAAATCGAAAACACAATCTGAAGGAATGTCAATTTCTTCATCGTCTAATAAAGCTAACTTTAAGCAATTAAGCTTGAGAAGGCCGAGTCTAGTGTACCACATAGTTACATCCGCACCACAAGGGAGTTTAATTTAGGCTCTTCATTCCGAACGATTCTGAGCTTGTTTAGTCTTGCCCATAGAGTCATTTTGTGGGCTGGAGTTGGTCCCAGAAGCTCGTACCAGAACTCTCGCGAAGCCTTGGTCTTCCTCAAACACACGAGCGATTAGCTGTATATAAGGTCATCTAAAACCAAAATAGTATTAAAAGGAGCTGCGCTTAGAAACGACAAGAAACAGGTGATACAAATCTAGCCTACGATGGGCTTACGAGCTAAACAGACGGAAATACGCGCATGTTTTGTTGATTCTTGTTAATTTCCCTGTGTTGGTGTATGTATAAACCATGAGGTTTTATGTATCCGCTTTACGACCAAGATTCGTGTAAAAAAGGGTGTAGTGTCGCTTACCATTTACGAATATTAGCAATGAAGTCATGATCGCTGAATATCACGCCGCTGCACGAAGCTACGTTGTATTTCGGTAATGCTGAACGTGAGCAATTCAGCAAGAAAAAGGCCCAAATTGCAATTTGAAAAGTATTAGACTTTTTATTAGTTAAACTTTACTGACAACTCGTCTGTTTATCGTTTGGTTACTACTTAACATTATCAACCGAAATGCCAGTGTGGTGTGTCGTATGAAGCAGTATGTTCTCTCTCAGCTGTTGGTTACTGTATAGTCACCCCGGTACAATGCACATGTTGGCTTATTAACTGAGCAAACCAAGCTTAGAATGCGCAAATAAAAAAAACACTTAACCGGAAACGGCAACGACGAGCCCGACGAGCCCGGCTGCACTTTTTGTCCAAAACAGAAAAACACACACAAAGCTGGCTTGGTAGGAAGACTGCTGCTCTGCTGGAAATGTATGTAACAGCTCTACGGGGTCAAAAGCTTCAATCCTGCATATATACTATTCAGACCTATATCGCGCACGAAATCACGATGGCACGGTTAAGTAAAAGTCGGATTGCGTGTTTGTTGATCTGGTTTACAAAAACGCCCGGATCTGCTTATCACTATTCTGATTCCATTTCAGTGTCTGGGGAGCGCCAACCATCCGATTGCAGAAAGCTCCGTGACCTCAAGCCATTTCCGGGTCGTCCCTAGAGCCGTGATTTCGTTCTAAAGCTTACTGCCTACCTGCTGGGTTTTTCAATTGCAACAAAAACGAGGGACATGAGAAGGCAAAAAGTACGTGTGCAACGCTAGTTATAGACAGCGGAGAAGAAAAACAATATCACAACCTGGTTAAAGATCTGATGAGAAGGTACAGGTAGAAGAACGCAGACCATGAATCGACGAAGGGGGAGGGGGGCTGGAACAACAGCGAAAAGTTCAAGAACGGTGACGACATGTACGGAAAAGTCATCCACAGGGAGAGGGCAACCTTCAACAGAGAGAATTGCACTCGGGGCTTATTTAGCAGGGAAGCAACGAAGATATCCCGAAATGTCGGCGAATAAGTTGTAGCAGTACGGCGTCGGTACATTCAGGTGTAGATACCTGAGCAAACCAGGTGTGTCGTACCTTCAAGAGGATAACAACGTATACGCTCCTTAAATAAAATTAACGGACTGCGCCCAATATGTTAGATGGCTCATAAAGAAACTTAAAACATTAGAATAGATTATTTTCAGGTAAGGCGCGTTTGTCTATACATTCTAACAAGATTACCACGGTATTTACCGTGTACAGACAAGTCAATCGTGAAGTTAACAAAATTTCAGTTTGTGAATATGTAGGAGCAAGCGTACGGAAAACAGTCAACACTGAAGCCGTGGTCCGCAAATTCCCACAAGAACTATTGAAGACGTGTAGTGTTTAGTTATGGTTATTTATTTGCGTTGATATAACAACCACTCCTTTCATTCCAAAGCGAGCGAGGTTTAACAAGTTGCATTTATACACGCATAGTGAACTACCAGTGTGGAATTCAAAACTGTTTAGAGCCATGACAAACAAACTTGCCAAAACAATTGAAGACAGAGCCCGATCGAGCGAAGCAGCGGGCATATTGATTTGCTACGTGCACGACGTACTTTGACCAAACAAAAGTGTGAACGATTCGAGCATAATAGGAGAAGTGGCATTGAAGCTAGAACCCGAACGAGGTGAGCCTTCGAACGACATCACAGATAACATACACTTCACCACCGTTAGCAGATCAAAGATTGAGAGCACATACGAAACTAGATCACAGCTCAATCATGCTACAGTCAGTCATTGTTGTCACAAAAGTACCGGTGGTCGTATTTTTGAGAAGAACGACACTAAAACGCTGCATTGGACAATCAGTGTATGTCTGGAATCAACCAACAGCTTTGCTTGGCAATTGTGTACATGGTGTGTTTGTCTGTTGTTGGTACGGCTGTATTGTTTCGTATTTTATCACGCCTTTTGATGTGACTGTGTAAATTTGGCCGACAATATGTGTGGCTGTCCCTATGACCCGGATGAATACGATACCTGCGAGCGAATGTGTTCGCCCGCCCGTTCGCCATTGTGCATGATGATTCATGATAAATGCGTCCATGCTGATGGCAGCGACCGAGATGCTGAAGCTAACACTGTCTCCCTAGGCGAAAACTTGAATTGTCGAAATCGAGAAGATCAACGTTCGCAATAATCTAAGCAATTCTTCTGTCACCGCCTGTGCCTCCATCATTCATACTAGTATACCATGATCGTTGTCTGTGTTGTCGTTGGTAGCGGTGTTGTCTCACAAAAATCAACGCCGACGAGCGACCATCGAGACAACCCAATATATGTATCATTCTCTCTTTCTTTCTCGCTCTTTCGCGCGCGCGGTTCACTTATTTAAGCCGGGTTGACGGTATTGTGTCAGTAAACATAGTCAGCGCTAGCTAGTAATTGCTGTTTTAATTGTTATTATGACACGTGTTGATTTTGCGGCAAAGTGGCTGTTGCTGCTACTTGTATGCTTGTAACGCTATTGATGATTTTGTTACTGTCCATATCTGTGTTGTTGTCGCAATACTGTTATTGTTTGGTCAGAAGATCATGTTTGTATCATTGCCGCTCGTTTTTAACGATGAAACATGCTCTAGGAGCTGTCATCGTCAAGTTAGATACCCATCCAATCTCTCTCTCTCCATATATATATATTTATATATATATATAACACTAGGAAGATAATAATTTATATATATATATATATATATATATATATATATATATATATATATATAGGATTCTATAAACATCTCAGGGGTAGCTGACCAAGGCTTCTGGTCGCTGAATAACTAGAAATCACATTCCAAATAGTCGAAATGATGGCTAATTCGCTCAAGTTTGGCTCATATTTGATCATACGATCAGGCTGTCTTATGATAATCATGCTCTCATTATTGTTACAGTTGTTACGGGTTGTTGCTGTTGTCGTAGTTAACATGGGTTACTATCTGTCGTATGAATTCCTAGTACAATTGGCGTTGTGTTCAATTGGCAATTAATTCTCAAGCATGAACGCGAATAATATCACACAGTGCGATGAGCTCGTCAATTGAGGAATCAATGTCAGTTATTGTTGTTTTTAATAAAACTATTATTATTATGATTATTATTGTCATTCTCGTATTGTGCTCCTTTGGCGGCACTGGTGCTGTAGCTCTGTTGTAGCTCCGATATTTCGCATGAGTAGGTTCCCATTGTGATTTTCTCATTTATGCATTCGTCATCTTAGCTATTTCTAGCTGGACCGCTAGCTAAACGGGACATCGGTGGGCCAGGTGGGGGGGTTGCTTAGCGAACGTGGGTGGGCAGCACTGTTACAATTGTTGCGTTCTTGCTTCGCCTTGGGCGCGTTGCCTAATTGGTGCCAACTTAACGGGTGTTATTGCACTATCATTCATTACAATTAGAAACTGATTAACCTTTTAGGTCATTCATCGGTGCCATCTCTCGCTCGCTCGCTCGCGCGGTGGCGAGTAGTTTCGCTTCTTTTTAGCGCAGCAACGATTCTGCCTGCTTCGTCAGTCGGTTCTCGACGTTCTTTACGCGAATAGCCAAGAGCCCGGTCGTACCGTCATCATCGTTGCAGATACTCACAGCAACACTGACAGCCTCTCACCTCGGAATGCTCCGCTTTGTTGTTTGATTCGTACGTCGCCATTTGTCTTTTCCTGACTAACACTCGTCATAGCAGTACCAGCAGATCGTTGTAGCAATTCGAGGAATTAATCAGTACAGTAATGATGTGCTAATTATAGTATCCAACATCATCATCATCATCTAATTAATCATAGTATTAACAATATTAAAATATGTGAGAGTGATAAAGTTCAGTCATTCCAATGAGCCGTTGCCTAAGAGTATTTCGACTGACGTTGACGGCGTATGGTCCGTGGACAACGCATGGTAACTCTTCATTATCATCATCATAGGGTCTTTCTCCTCACGGTCGTGACATAAACGGAACGAAACGTTGCACAATGTACAATGAATTGAGGGTGGTAGATCATGTATGCGGCGCTACTTCGTAAGTTGTTTTTGTTTCTATGCATCGACCATTTGGCCATTATTGGGAAGCGAGTTGTTTACTTGTTTACAGTTTGTTTTCATCTGTTATCTTCCTGTCGATTGTAGTATGTCAGACCTAATCTCCCGATGCGTTGGGCGTCACAGACGCTTACTGCTAGCAATTCGCTTACTGATATTTGTTATTGACGGCCGGCATAATCGTCCGGTGGCAACATCTTCGTTCCTGTCATCATGGTTTGCCATGATCGTTGTCGTCATTCTCGTTACCATCGCCATCGCCATCATCATCATAATATCAACGGCTACCATTCGTCGTTTTAAGCATTGACACGCACACGCATACGCTCCATTCGTTTCAACCATACATAGGTAGGTGATCGTCATTATTCTTCTTATTATTATTATCATCATGATGATTAGTATTTGCATGGCTACCGTAATGATGCGTGATTTTTTGCCGCTTGTTGTTAGCTGTTTTTACAGTAGGCGATCCGTGGGCGAGAGGCCCGTGGAGACACCATGGCCGAAGGTTTATCTCGTCAGGCTTTTCAAGAAGCCATGCAAAGAGGAAAACTTCTCTGTCTGCCTGCGTACAGGCGATATCCCACGGCAATCGTGTCCTGCATCATATTTATATATATATATATATATATATATATATATATATATGGATAGGTGTCTAAATAGATGACCATGTGGTGTTCGACGACTAACATTGACGCTTTCGCCAGACTCTCTCTTGATCTCATAATCTCTCCCATGCCCTATCTCCCTCTCGGTCTCTCTTGACCAACGTCCAAACGGCCAAAAACGCTGGCCTAACGCAATCAATAGGACATAGGCAACTTGTGGGTCGAAAACGAGTGTGTACAGGTATGTGTGTGTTCGTCACCCCAGCGGGGGGGTTTGTACCTGACGAAAGAGACGGTGAGTGGGGACATCCAGATAGTCAAATCAGTGTGTAACGCAATGCAATCAATGGATAGTGGTCGCGGACAGTGGGACGACAGCACGAACAGACCTAATGAGCAGATGTACCAATTCAGTGGTAGAACCACGTCCGCCCAGAAAGAATGTCCAAAATGCTATTAGTAATGACCGCTGTTTTGTTGGCTCATCTGTGCCAACAATTTGTGTTTTAGCTGGTGCATGTGCGTGCGCCTATTCGGTTAGGTAGGTTGCCTGCATGTGATGTGGGTGTCAAGAAGCTCTTGCGAATGTGCGTATGTCCTCATTGTGTCCGTCTGTGCGACCCCCACGTTTTGGGACAATGCATGCCAGAAAAAGTAGTTACATCCAGACTCGAGGTTCCAGTTCAGAGAGAGAGTAGTATCTAAAATGGGTGGAAGTCAAATGGGGCTGCTAAATGGAGAGAGAAGGTATCTTACCGTCGTTATTGTCAACTGCAACCAGAAGTGGTAGTGTAGATCGTTTAGCTGAGCTGCTTCAGCGGAGTTCAGCGTCCCAGCCAACGCCGCCAGCTCAAGTGCCATTTTGGCTGCATTTTGACAGCTGATGCTGATGCGACGCCGACAAAGCTCGCGACACGCACATGCGCCTCGTCGAGGAGAACCAACCCCAACCGGTTTTGTAGTGACAGCGTTGGATTAGGTCATTTATCAGGTATCAAGCTGTATATGAGTCTAACTAAAATGCATCACATTCTTGTGTATGAGGCGCCTTTCGTTAGAACCATGACTATGGTGGTGATGTCGTTGCGGTTGTCGTGCAATATTGTATTTCGTTACGTCGTAATTCTGTCCCACGTGCACTGCCCGCTCTGTAAGTTTGATTTTGATTTGTATTTTGTGTCACTTGTGACGTTAGTCAACCTATAATAAATATTCGTTGTCTTTCTTTGTTTCTGTTGTTAGAGCTGTTAACGCTATTGTAGCACGGGTACCAATTGTATGGGCAGTAACAATATTGCTGCTGCTGTTGTTGTTGTTGTTACTGTTGTTGTGTCAATGACATTTAATATGGCTATTGTCAGAGCTTTGGCTACTGCTGTGCCGGAAGCCGTATAATAGTGAGAGTCATAGCACTGCAGCTATTGTAATTAATGTCGTTGTTCTGCTCAGCATGATCTTGTTTTTTTTTTGTTGAGGCTGTTGTGGCTGCTGTCATTATTGTTGTTTTTATTACAGCCGTCGGCGCACTTTAATGATAGTGTGGCAGAAAACAGTCATATCTTGGTGTTGCTGTTTTGGCTTTCGTGCTTGTTGTTGCTGTTGTTGGCGTTGTTGTGTAATATCGACCAAGTCGGTGTGAAGACACCTGTCTTAGGCGAACTCACACGAACTGACGTGTGTAAGTGTGTGTGTGTATGTATGTACATACACACACAAACAAACAAACCAACGCACGTTCACCCATTCACACAGGACACATTGACACCCAGATGCCTAGATATAATATAGATCTCTGTCTTGGCTGCGGCAAGCAATCTTTCTTTGTCTTGGTTGTCACCAGCCAAGCCAACTTGGCTTGGCTGTTCCTGGCAATGGTGCGCTGCTGATACGGTATTCTGTATCGTGGCCAGCTTGACGATCAGAACCAGAGCGGTCAGGATCTCCCCTGGAATATATGGCAGCACGTCACAGCGTGGTATGCAACGCAGTCGACACTGATGCGATTGCCGTTCGTTATTCAGGCTTCAGTGGTTGGCGACTATCCGACGGTGGGGACTTTGTATTCAACTAAACTAGGCTTTCCCGTCACCGCTGTTATGCGCGTGTTCTTGTGCGGTTCTCTTTCGCCGTTATGAATGCCTATCATTTGTTTATATTCTAGTCACTTCTACAACTTAGTTGCTGGTTGGTTCAGTTGGTCGATCAGTTGAGTTAGCTGAGTTAGTTGATTTACCTGTTGGCTTACTTACGTTGATCTGTTCTTGGTTACTTTGTGGAGTCTATCCCGTTGGAAGCTCACAGGTTCGACAGGGTCGTTTTGGTGGAAGGCGAGTAGTAATAGTTCGTGTTGCGCATTCGTATACCAATGTGTATGTATACACATCAAGGCATAGAAACTCAGGTCAATTCATATGTGTACAAACTCTTGCTAGCGTTCTTGATATTTTAGCTGTAGTTTCTGCATTTGTTTGCATTGTCGTTGTTGCTGCTGCTGCTGCTATTGCTGCAGTGGCATCTATATCGTCACATGTCGATAGCGCCCTACACGTCGTGCACCCAGAGGGACCAGAGTCGAGTTGACCGCCCATAATTGGCAGAGTTCGGAAAAATAAATGTGTGCTTCAAAGTACGTTTTCGTCGTCTCTAACATGGCTACGCATCCCGCCATACACAGGTGCTATCAAACTCTTTATATATATATATATATATATATATATATATATATATAGTATATATATTCAAGTCAGATTTGCTCTCATAGACGTTTGAAATCTGTCGGAGATAATTTTGGTTGAAACACCTTTGACGCACAGTGCAGCTGTCTCTAAGGGACAGCAGAGTTGGTCCATCTTGAATTACTTGTAAAGACCCGCTTTGAGTGTAAATACGAAGACACAAACTTAACATTTGATGGCTTGATTACGTAGTCCTTTACACAGCTATCCTATTTCAAATTAAAGTATCAATTGCTTGGCAACAGTTAACGATCGGCGTTGTCAAAGATTAAAACGCCAATGTATATACAAGTCGTGCTATATATAAAATATAAGGCGAGCACTGCCGAGTGTGCAAACGTATTGTAAATGATTAATAAATCATCACAATATTTTCTATATATATATTGCACGATTTTATACTAGATATCATAGATTTATTTTATCGGCAATGCAAAAGAACTACCTGATTTTTAAGTTATCATTTACTCAGCACTTGTCTGTCGTCGTCGTTTTTATGTGTTTACTTGTCTGTTTGAGTGCAGGTTGGTCGCAGTGCATTTGTCTGCTTGGCTACGCATCGATTCGACTGCTTTCCTTTGGTTCTTTCTCAGCGTTTCAATGTGGTCATGCAGCTCACGGCAGTGGTTTATCGCCACTGTTGTGCCTGTCGTTTATCACCTGTTTCCCTGGACGTGTTTTGTAACCGCAGTTCTAGTGTGCCGACATCACTGTTCATGCCGTCGGCTTTCGTTCCGATCAACGTGATAATATCTATTTACTATCTATTCACGTAGGCAATGTTTGATTAGTAACTCTGGTCAGCGTTGGCAGTGTAGTTTATATGAGGCACGACGGGCAGAGAAACCCGGCTCGGACATTCTCAGTGGTGCTTCTCCGGCGCTTCGACGAGGTAGCTTAGCTGTTTTGAATCTTCTAGATAATATGCTCGTAGGGTTCGTGTAGCTACTACCAAATGAAACCGAACGACGAAAGTGTGTGAACGCTGCGATGGCGTATTGACAAATATCTGTGCCGTACGTAAATCCGTCGTACTATGACGTCTCCATCGAAGAGGACCACGGGGCTGGGGCGTTATTCTGATAGTTGCACTCAGTCCATGAGCGTCGAGATTTCGTTAGAAACCTAGTGAGTAAGGTTGTGCTTTGGACACGCTGCCTGTCAGCCGATCCCGCAAACCTTGTTCAATCGTTGTTTCGTACTCGTTTGTCGACCTTGGCTGAGTCGCCGAACGAAATCAGTAGTAGCGGCCTGATCGACGATGACGAAGACGACAAAGATTTCACCGCCACTCTTATTGTCATCATCGCAAGCTGACAGGTCTGGTTCTCTTACTCGGCCGCCTCAGTTAGGGTTATTACTTACGACTTTTGAGGACTACCCCCAATGTTGTTGCAGCAGCCAATACAGCGGTCGACTGGCATATGGTGTTCTCACGCTTCATTTTCTTGTTGTTTTTATTGCTCCTCTGATGATTTGGAAGCTAGATTGAATTCGTCGTCTGAACTCTAGTTATTTTACAACAGCACAATTTCCTCAACAACAAACATACAACGGCAGTGAGTACGGCAATGCACCATCTCAATAACCACGGCTCAGGAGACAAAAGCTGAGTCTCTCAGCGCTGTACATTTTGTCTGTACATCTGGGTCGTTTCTGAACAGTCTTTCGTACAGCATCACTAGCCGTCAGGGGAAAATCCAAGCAAACACACGGGCACTGAACACTTGCGACCCTCATCTCAACGACCAAGTATTACCTCCGGAACAATAAGTCAGGGTTCAGCACCTCATTATCCTCAGTTCCGACTAGGTCATTTCTTATTAACATCAAACTGAACTTGAACATATTATACTTGATGATTGCGTTGCATTGAAAATGAGAGGGTTTAACTTTCGTTGGACCACCATGCGTTCATAGAACGAAGTAACTGGGCGCAATGGTCGTCAGCGTAATCGAAGGAAGGCTATAACAACAACATCCTTTCTAATAGGAGAGATAGGGTTATTTGCCTACAAATTTGATATCTGTATCTTGTCTTCCTGTGGTGGTCGTTTACCAGCGTCTGTGTCACAGGGCAAAGTATAAACAGTAGTAGGATAGAGATGAGGAGAATTCGAGACTTCGAGAGACAGCTGGTTGCGCCCTGCTGGCGGATGGCTTGGAGGGAGGAGACTATTGAAACGCCGAACTGAAGCGTTCCCGTTCCTTCCCTGTCTACATGGTATGATTTTAATTATGGGTTTCACTGTGATAGACCTACAGGTTTGTTCTTCGATTTTAGACACTTCCCGCATCCCGCGCGTATTCAACTTGCTTCGTCGTGCGCTTATCGTCTTGGCACCCCTACGATATGAGAGGTACGTCTAGAATTTCTTCATCTGGTAACGGTGGGAACGGTTCAGTAGGCTCGTCGTCTCCTGAAACCCAGAAACGAGATTATTCACAGAACAGTAACGTACGCCGTTCAAAAATGTTGTCACTAAAAAAATCGCCGGTAGAACAAAATTACAAGTGCAGCAGGGATAAGAAAGTTAACCGGGTCGCACCCGCGAAACCTTGACATTCAGACGACATCGGGAGGTTAAAAAAGAAGGAAGGTTCTTTCTTTTGCGCCTTATATATAGGCGCGTTCTATTCGTAGAGATCAGAGGCAAGCGGTCATGTCAGAGCCTCGCTAGCCTTTGACCCAAATGGCAATCGCTCCTTCTTTAACTAATTTCAACATCGGAGACATGGGTCCGCGGCGCATCTCGTTCACATCCCGGCAGGTAGACCTGTCGTCTTCGGCGTCCTGTCACGTTGCGCTTTATCAGGATGAGATAGCTTGTTTTACGAGCATAACACACACATATTGCTCTCAATTGGTATTGCGCCAGTCTCGAGAAAGGTGGTTGTCTGGAGGAAAACTGACCGTGCGTGCGTGCGTACTTTCTTTCTTTCTTACCTCTACCCAAGTCCTTGTCAATGTGATGCTGATGCTGCGTCCGCATATTACGGCTGTTCTTCTCGTGGGTGCCGGTGCTGCTCCCGCCGTTGTGCTGGTTGCCTTGATTGTTGTAGTTATTCTGGTGGTGTTGGCGTGAGTAGATAATGCTCCGCATAATTTCCATCGGTAGAGGGAACACGATCGTTGAGTTCTTTTCGGCGGCGATTGACGTCAGCGTCTGCAGGTAGCGCAATTGCAGTGCCGACGGCGTCTCCGCGATCACCTCAGCCGCCTCCTTTAGTGATCTGAAACGAATACCATTGCCGTTACGAACGAGGTTGGCTGCAACAAGCCCACCCGCATCCACCAATTCATCCAGATCAACTAAGCCGGCAGCCAACTATTCAGATTGTCAGTATGGTGAGTTGCGAGGGTCTACCTTTGCTACGAACGTTCAACAAATGCTTGGAAATACAAGCTCCCTGGACTAGGGTAGTTGTGTAACGTTGTACCAAAAATGTTTTTGCGGTGCCGACGGCTATAGAAGAGGATGTTTTAGTGAAATTTGTCCTCTAACTGCCTACTCTGACAATTTGCATCGAATAGTTGTTGACGTCCTCATTAAGAGTAAACTAGACACTCTTGTAGCAAAAATGCTAGTGGCATGGTATTATTCAAGTTTCTACTTACTTCGAGGCCCTCTGTTCTCCTTCAGCGGCGATGACCTTCGCCCGGGCTTCTCGAGTTGCCTCTGCTTCTGCCGCCATGGCCCTCTGGAGTTGTACGGGCAGTCGAACGTCTTTACTGCTCATTTAGATCGAACAGACATTTCAGCAGAGATTAGATGTGTAAGCCAAAAGGTCAGATATTACAATATGCTTTAAAGTTTAACTGTGTAATATCTTTAACTAACTACACATTTGGACTGGTACAATAGCCGACTTTTTGACACCTTTCAAGACCCGTCACAGACACTCGCCCTGAACACGGGGCAACACCTGTGGAATGGCGTAATATACGAATGTACTTAAATGTTTGCCATTCTGCATATTTTCACACCTGGCGTCTACGAAGCTATGTACTTCAGCTATAGTACTTTCAGCTATTGTTATACTGGTCGGCTCACGCACGAGCTACTCCATCATACTTCCTCAATATACTAAGCAGTATGCCATTAATCATCAGGCGGATAAAGCCTGTCAATCACGATGCCATGGCAGGAAGTATAGCATTTGACCAGTCTAAATGATAACAGTGACACCCCCATTCGCTCGTGGCTGGGTTGAAAGTTGTCTAACGACAAAGAATTTGAGTTTATAAGAAGGTGATGTATTTACTTTCTTATTAAGCACCTTTATTATCAGTGAAATAGTTACCTTGGTATACGCTTATCCAGGCCAAACTGAAGGTGCCAGCAACGTAGAATTATGGAGGCAGCTGACGTTTTTTCCAATTCAGTACAGATAGTATGTGAGATATGCCTTTGCAAATTTTACCACGTTCTGTTGTGTAATGCGAATAACAAAAAAACGTGTCGTCATGGCAAAGTAACGATACAGGCCTCTACTAATATCGAAGGCAATGTGATCAACGGCAATAGCAAAGAAAACGCCAAGCATGAGTCAACATGTTTATTCTCAAAAAGACACTCCGTGTTTGTTACAGTGCATAGAATACATTTTGCCAAGGTGCAGTGGCACATTTTTTGTTAAACTTAGCCATGAAAGCCATGTAGGATTTAGAAGAACTGACACGTTAAAGTCCTCAAAGAGTCGTACGTAATACCTACTTACACTGATAAACCCTGGAACAGAGAAAAGCATTGGCCAATTATTTTTGTAACCAGGCGCGTTTGGGGTGTTGTCTGATAAAGTGTAACATGGGCTCCTCATTCGAGAGCACTAGCAAAATGTATGCACAACCCCCGCGTTTAAAAAAGCAGAAAGTGCAAAAACGGAAATGGGAATTACGGCCATTCTTGTAAGACGCCTAATCGTGGTGGCGGTTGTGGAACCACTTCTGTGGCCTTTGGACGTTGCACATAACAGTGGACGCCATATCTGTTGAAAGCTGGGGTACGTTGCCTCCACTATCCGGTGATTTATCGCCCTTCTTTGTCTATCCGCAGTGTTCACCAGGGCAATGCACTTAGCGGCCAGTGCACACACACATATATTGATATATATGTATATATATATATAGAAGGAGAGGTGCTTTAGTCCTAAATCCAGTATTTTTGTGTGCTTTCTATCCTTTGTACGTAGGATCCTGTAGGGCCTCACTTTTTGCTAATGATGTTCATACTATCGAGGCATACCGGCTACGCACAGGACAGCAATAAACCTTCTTTCATCTAGGCGTCACGTTTAGATACACCAGAAAATGCCAGTTGCCTTATAAGTAGTCCTCCAGAAAGGCTCTGCAGTAGCAAAAACGTGTCGCAAAATTGTCACATAGCGCCTTGAAAGCAATATTGTGTATATAAGCAAACGTGTATACGTATATATATATATATATATATATATACATTTACCTATAAATTATGCTAACGTTATTTCATCTTATGTAGTGTACAGAAAGGGTCTGATAATATAGGCTTTATTTTTGGCACCTGAGGCCTGTGCCAACTACAATGCAGAGAGGAAACGGACGACAATGCGCATATTGATTCTATGTAAGGCAGACCATATGAAATGGCCATCGAAATTTCGTAAAGAAAAAGCGTAAAAACAGAATGTCCCTAGAAGCACCAACCAAGGCACGCTCCACAAAGATGAATCGAATGCAAGAAAGGGGGCATCGTTCTTGTAGCCCTCTTTTGTGCGTGGTTTATTCCCCTCCGTTCCCGTCCGTTAGATGCTGAAAACGTTTCCGCTTTCCTGCAGAAGGAAACGTCTGGCATGCATACGTGACGGTGTGACTAGCGCACATCGTCATGCAAAAAACAAAATATGGGAGAAGGTAGTTGTTGTCAGCCGTACTGTCAGGAACGTATGGAAATTCTAAGATGTGGACGCTAGCGCTGCAGGGTACAGAGTGCCTTCGCAGTTAACCGACAGCGACACAAGCAGGTTGCTCATATCTAACTCGCTGTAGTACAGCAGACTTTTGGCGCATTAACAAAACATAAGAAAGTGACGACAACAATACGGTGACGGCAATCGTGTCATACTAGAAGACAAAAGTAACTTTAAGAACGCCAGCAAGAAACAGCTGCAAAGACGACACGGCGACTAAGATGCAATACCAGAGAACAACAACACAACAACGAACCGATTACCAGAAGCTTGGAAGATTTCCCAGCAGAAATAATTTGGAAGCTTAAGTCAGTCCGAGCGAAGACAGATAACCTTGTGAAACAACAACACAAGAAAACCTACGGCAAAGGATAGACTACCACCGCGTCGACAACGAACACGTCGCA